>LPNX010418084.1:231166-337709 GCA_001517045.1 Pseudotsuga menziesii | reverse complement strand
ACCCATGATAACTCTCTCTCTCTCTCTCTCTCTCCTAACATCCCCCTCCCTAAGATCTCTTTTTTTCACCCTAAACTTGAAATATTATAAACGGTTCTCCATGCTCTTTTGTTTTGGTTTTAAAGGACTTGATAGAACTCAAGGTTGTTAAAATTTTAGACGATGTCCAGTGACCTTTGGATTAAAAAAATGAAATACTAAAAAATACAAAATAAATCTCACCAATATCATTGAATGTGGACCCTGGTGGTAGTGGCATATCTCTATCTCCACTGAAGTTGATCCTTGCATAGGGATAGTCATATATGGTGATGATTTGTCCTTGCCACTAGTGAAAGAAATCATTAGTGAATGGAGAAGGTGATTTTCCCCCTCCTAACCTCTGCATCACCTCAATCCAACAAATCTAGGCTGGATCTCGTAGACTGTGAGGAGGGACCTCAACCCTGGGACTAAGGCTCAGTACCCTCTCAAAGAAGAAACTGCATAATATGTTGGTGAACCCAAAATTATTGGTCTAACTAAGCTTGCATTCCGTTGTTTATGTTTCATGCTACGCAACAAGGAAGTGCTCCAGTCGTAGATAATGGGCCTCATACATTCTATCGCATAGAACATGAGAAGTCATGATTCCTGGTGTAGTGATGTTGATCCTGCTATTCTAGCTAGTCGAACTAGAATGATCACTTTAAGATAGAGGCTCTGAATTGCATTGATGGGGACTTGACTTCCCACTTTTTCAGTGTTGGGAAGGAAATATATAGCTATATACTCATCAATACTCATTACCTCACCTACTCCGCGAGCCCTCATATTCACTATCTCACCTCAAAGGGATAGTCTGGTGAAGAAATAGATGTCTTTAATGGCATAATATCTAGTATGAATACCTCTGTGTCTGGATCCCAATAGTTCACGAGTATTTGAAGTATCCTTGGGTGAGCTCTCATGCTCCCAAGGTTCTAAAACTTGTACAACCCACATATTTTCAATGCTTGTTGGGCAGCCAAATTTCCATGCACATCTCTATCAACATATTCAGGCTATGTATCCCTTCAATCAAGCACCATCTTGCAAAGGAGAAGAGATTTTGTGAAGTTCCATATTTAAAAAATAACCTTCACGATGTTACACACGGGTCATAGTGTCAACATATGTGTGGCCATGCAGGATATCTATCCCTATACGCGACCCAATGAATTGTCACCTGCAAGGGCCGAGAAGCATACTTTGTGTGGCCAAAAATTTTAAAATCCACCTTTATAACTTGAAATAAATTAAATGAATTGAAGAGCATGGAGAAAGGAATTACCTGGTCCTAACGGTTGTCAATTTCATGGCCAGTAGCTCCCGAAATATGCCTTTGAAGTTAGAGATTCCAAAGAGCTCCAAAATCACTATGAGGCATAAAAAACCAAATGGTATGGTAAATGGTGAATTTTTTACTATTTATTAAAAATGGTTACCCACTTTACTATAGTTTAGACCTTCTAATTACTATTTACAACTATTTTGGACTAATATTGTGTTGCAAGGTCCATTTTGTATGCAGTTTCACTGAGCCTTAGTGGATTTTGATCGTTTTTTAGCTTGTTCACACCTGTGACAGGTATAAATATTAACTAGCATATAGGATAGGATCATATTTCACTTGCATTTTTTCATTGTCCCATGACTGTGTCACATTGACCATAGGTACGAACCCACTTCTTATTGGCATGAAACCTCCTTAATGCTTATAGAAGTTTCTTTATGTAAGTGGTAGAGATTTCCCAACCATGGGTACCCTAGTTAGATCTTGTCTTGTCATTTGCTGCCCATGTTGAGCTTCCTCCTTAGGTCTGGGAGTCCCCTGTATCTCCTCCATGACTTCGAATAGAAACCACATGTTCTTTATTATCTTTTATGTTGTCCATCTCATTTAGGAACTCAAGTTTTATATCAAGTTGTAAATGCATTACATGTGCCCTCTTTCCTTATTGAGATTAATGCCAGCTCTCTGCTTCACTTTTATAATCCATATTTCTCAAACTTGTCTCAATTCTAGCCAAGCGAAGCCTCTTATTTATCCTGTACAACTTTATCACTCTTCACCCTAGAGGAAACATTCCCCCCAGTGTCCTTATCCTGCGTGCAATTTCTTGCATTGAGCATAGAGATGTTCCACTACCTTGAACTAGTTTGCTTGATCACGACACTTGTTTCCTCTTTGTTGTACTATAAGCACATTTTATTCTTTTTCAAGCTTTATAATATAAAAAAGACCAAAAAAATAAAAAAATAAAACATAAAAATCCAGACGAGAAATGATATTCTCTTATATTGGCAATTGTCGTTTCGCCTTTGAACAGAGCACAATTTATGAGTCTACTCATCATGGATCAAGTTGATAGTATGACCTTAGGATTTGTACTCATTATTCATATCTTTATCCACCGACTGGTTAATATTCCAGTCACCATGGAGCCTATGTTGATGCCTCTTGTGTCACAGAGTTGTCCTAGTTTGCACATTTGAGTCTATGTTACCTAAGTGTCTCCATATGCCTCATACTCTTATTCGAAGGAAGTATTTATACTGAGTCAACCATTCCTCATATTGAATCTGCATGTTGGCCATTCTCAGTACATCATAGAGTTGTGGTCCTACCTAAAACCCTTGGCCTACTTTCATCATTGGTAGGTGACCTTGAACTCAGCAGATGGCATCTCATCATCGGTTGTTGACTGCGTGGTTTCCCTCGTGTTTGACGACAAGAAATCTATTCACACATTAGGATCATGTCGTTTCTTGGATTCGATTAGACCCTATTTGTGGTTTCCTCATCTGTATCTATATTTCTCATCATTGGTTGTTATTCAGAGGGTCTCTTTCGCATGCTAGTTGCATTCAGTATGCACAGGAGACGCACCTGGTTACTGGTTCATGTATATCTTGTCAGTTTGTGTTCTTCCAAATCATCAATCCTTGTTGAGTACCTTGTGTTGGTTGATGGGGGATGCCTCAATTCCATACTTCCAGCATATCATCATTCCATCAACTTCAGATCATTATTCTGGAATTGGGATCTAGAGTCAGTTGAGTGCCTTGAGACTTGTAGTCATCAGTGGAAGGTTCTCTCTCCATCAACAAATCTGGAATACATCAATGTCCCTTGCTTGATGGATTCTTCAATTGTTCGACATCAACACCTTTATTCGCACTTGTTATGTGCACTCGGTACCTTAACACCCATTTTTAATCTTTGGTGGGTTACCGCATGTATGTTAATAGTATACCTCAATGACTAGTAATCATATGATGTTTCATCATGTTCGACCTCAACACCTTTATTCACATGATGGGACATGTACCATCAACGATTTATGTAAAATACCTTAGAGTATGGTGGCATTCCATATATGCTACTACCTTAATCGTGATAGTACTGATGGGATTTCAGTTCTCATACCATAGTAGTGTACCTTATCATGTACCATATGTCTTCATTTAGTATGGATACTATACTCCACTATGTATTGTACATGGCTATGACCACTTATGACATATTTTGATTATTCATATTCATGGCCATTACACTTATATGTATTTGGGACTGCTATATATACTCCAGATCTGTAATCATGTATACAGAGTTATCATTGTCTTATGTTGACGAGTGGCTAGTTCTTCCTCCTAGATCTTCACTCCTCCACTTCTAGGACTATTATAATGTATTTCATCCATTGTGTACCCCTTTGACCTCACACATTAGGGGGCATATATTCTAGTGTGATTTTCCACACCTTATGCATCATGCCTTGATAGCCTTCCCTTGTCCCTATGCAAACTCACTATACCCCCCTTACTCACTATAGCCTTTATGCTTCAGTTTAACCCTTAAAAGACATTTTTGAAGGAACATGCAGGTCAGCAACTATGAAACTCATGTATATGCATCTTGTGCCATTACAAACTACGTACATTTGGTTTTGTGCTAAAAAATAAAAATGGATTTTTCTTCATCAAGTAACGAATAGCTTGATCCTTGGCCTTCCATATGCCTAGAAATTCTCTAATTCGACCCTTCATTTCCCATTTGAGGGATATATATTGAGCCATTGTGAAGCATTGGATGAGGAGAAATTTTGAGAGTAAGGAAACTATAAAAAAAAGCTTCCCCATTTCCATATACTTGAGTCTGCATCCCTTTATCCTTGTTGATAGAACTCTTTATGTTCACCTCCCAAGCTCTCCATTTTCTTTGTGAGCTTTCCTTGCTATGGAGGATTCAAGTGGCAGAGGCCCGGGTGGAGGAATTTGGTTTCTCGGTTACGATGAGGTGCCAAGAGAGGTTGTCGCATTGTATCTATGTTTTTACATTAATAGAAATATCCATTTCTCGTCCAAATTTCATTTGCAATTGTTTATATTTGTATCCATGGGTATAGTTTCTTTACACATGTTTAAATGGATTATGCTAGTTTGAATGCTAACATTTAATATATTTTATGTTTGTATATATATTTCTTGTTGAGGAAAAATTGTAGGGAACAAGCATTTTATTGTGATCTCAACAGTGATCTTCTTCGATCATCCGGTTGAGGTACAGTTTCTATCCCTTAGTTGTTAGCTTATTTTATTTATCTAACATATTTGAGAGTGGATGTGATTTATGGTGTCATCATGTCTGTTATGTTCCACCCCAAGCCATAGAAATATTTTTTTCGTAACATGAATCCAACTTTCCCTCAAATGGATTGGACACAATAGCAGTGTATAATCAATAAGTCATGCGGAAATCATTTTCCATGTGGCCTTGTATATTATATATCATGCACCACACTACCTCCCTAGAATTTGATTTCCTTTTTCCATTTCTTGGATTTTCTCATACAAAGTGATTAACTAATACTAGAATTAGTCAATCCCTAAATCCAATATAGGAATGGATGTTATGACCAGTCTACTAATGGAATCTAGTTGCATTGAAAACTCTAAGTCTTCTTACAATGTACTTTATTGTTGTTACAACAATCATGTCCACAAGTGAGGTAATAGGCCAAGAATTAACCATTCCTTATGGCGTACATCTTGTATTGCGTAACTTAAGTGGCATCGAATCTTAAAACCATTAGACAAAGTCCCACATAGTTTACTTAACCTTATATTTGATCTCCTTCAGTTATAAAATGCTCTACTACTCAAACTTGGGATTTTGAATTTCCTTCACAAAATTTGCATGCAATTGAACAAAAGTTACTACAGTTTTAGTGGGGGTTCTCTACTTGTATCTCATATACCACAATAGTGCTCATCCTCAAAGAGTTGTTTGGAACTCTAGTAGGTGGATCGCATCCATGGTCCTCAACATGTTCTAGATTGCATCATAGAGGAACTAATGATGCTTTATGTATTCATTAGCTCTATTGTGGGATAGAGGGAGTACATAGATTATTCATTTGGCTATGTTCCCTACTTTGTTATTCTAAACCAACACAAATCCTAAATGTTTTATCTATTGTACCATTGTAGATACTCCTACAACTATGCTCATAGAACTAGGAAATACTCAAGATGAGATGTAATTACCTCTAGTGACCACACTTAGATTATTCAAATCCATGGTAGAAGGTGTAATTTGATAACTAATCACACATACACTGGTGCTATGCACAACAATTGTCATTGGATTTTAATAAATCACAATGGACATAGGGGCTAGAACTATTACGGACTAACATCACTATCATTTTGATCTAACTCATCCTCAGTGGCAAGGCTATCAATAGGTTTAGAAAATTAGAATGGTGTATTAATACTCAAATACATATTTAAATGTTTTTCTTCTTGGACATGGGCTTCAACAACTTCCAGATTTACTTCCTTGTTAGCAATATCACCTAATGTCTCTATGCCTATTATGCAAGTATTTATATACCTTATGTCCCCATGCACCAACCATATTAACTCCTTGATATTTCCTTTCCAACTCTACAAATCCATCAATTCCATGCATCAATATGCTTTCTTGATCTTCCTATCTTCTGGAATAGCCAATATCTTTGGCCATTGACTTCTCCATCGTATCCTCCTACCATTCAATACCACTACATATGGCTTACACTTACATCTCAACGAGTCTTCCCAAAATATCCATTCCACTGTCAACATCTCTATTCATATAGGTATCTTTTCAATCAATCTTCCATGTGGTTCTCTCTTGAAATTTTTTAGCACTTTGGTTGAAATTTGATGGAATTTCATTGCAAACTCCAACACCTAACCTTCCATGGACCCTTTTAAAACCAAAATTCAAGCACTCAAGTTAGGTCATGCAATTGTATCTTTAAATAATTATTAGAAACCCGCTAAATTCCTGACCATGGAACCCAATGATGATGTTATTCTGTAAGTATTTCCAACCATCAATGCAAATTTACTGGAAACAAATGCCAAAAAAATATCATGTAAGAACTCAAACAAGTGCTTATGTTTAAATTTTGTAACATGTTCACCTAAATATGAACTTTATTGATATGATAACTAATGTAACCTTAGTTCCAACCATTCTTGAAGCTTAGATTTTTCCAACCTCTGCTCAATCTCTACTACTCTGCATTGGTTAAGGTCCCAACAATAGAAACATGTTCTTCGATCTATGATAGACCCAAGGTCAACAAAATGGCATATGGAAAGGGTACGAAGTAGTCTAGTATGCAGAAATATTAAGCATTATAAATGAAGTAGGCCTCACCCGAGAAATGTTTGATAGTTTCCAATTAATTAATGTATATGTAATTGAATATTAATGGAGGTGTAGATTCCATTAGTCAGCATCCAATTAAGCTTAAAAATGTCAAATCATACATAGGAAATACACCAATCTAGATATAATCAAGATACTTAAAAAATAGTAAACATGAGTAGAATGATTCTCCATTTTATTATGCACAAAGATGATTACATCTCATTGTCAAAACAAAATAGAAATCAACCATGTGTAGAGCTAAAAACTAGAACATGACATCCTCTCTTGACATAACAACCAACTTCTTCACATGGAAAGAATTGTGTAGATATGTTTATGAAGTTGTTATAGAAGACTCAAAAATATATTAGAAATTGTTAGCGGTAATCCACTCATACAAAAGAGTGTTTGCACCTGTAGTAAAATACACAAAGCCTGAGTGAGACTGGCCACAAAGGGATTTCTAGGTGATTCCATAAGGACTCCACATACTCAAGCTTTTGTGGATTCATGTCCTCTATGGATCCATCCTCTATTAGTTATGGCTTTGTGCCAACACTTATGATTAATATTATATAGTATTAAAGAAATAAATTTAATAGTATTTCAAGTAGAAAAATCACACACATATATATCTTTCAAATGAGACCCCCCTTCTCTTCCTTGAAATACCCTAATAGAGGGAAACTCAATCACTGGCCAAGATAGTGACTAATAATCCAGACTAAACCGAACTATAATTGATGACTTCACAATGAACTTTGTTTTGAAATATATAGTCAAATTATTTGATTAAGCCGAACTATAATTGACGACTTCACAAAGAACTTTGTGTTGAAATATATAGTCAAGTTATTTGATTCTCTCTCTCTCTCTCTCTCTCTCTCTCTCTCTCTCTCTCTCTCTCTCTCTCTCTCTCTATCATCGACATTAATGACTAATAATTGAAGACTTCACAAAGAACTCCATGTTGAAATAGTATGTTCAAACTAATTGATCTCTCTCTCCCTCTCTCACACACACATTTCCAATGAGAAAATATCATAACATTATTTTGAAGAAGATGAGTTCAAATTAAAAAAATTATGAAGGGAAAGATTGATTTTGTGTCACACTCATAACAAGTTGTTCAAATTCTTGGTACAAAAAGCATGAGAGTAGATGCAATTAACAAATCCTCACAATGAACTTTTATATATATATTCCAAGTAGAAAATATCATAATATCATTTTGAAAAAAAAATTAAATCAACAAATTTGTGTGAGGGTAAGAAGGATCAATCAACATTAATTTGCTAAATTTCTTGGTGCACAAGTTTGAGATAGATCTACTCAATTAGAAAAAAATGAATTGAAACGATAACTTTACATAATTAAACAATTGTAAAATATGCAGTGTGCTAGTACTATCCTTGTCTTAATGACATATGATATTGTTATGTCAAGTCCATACAAACACTTTCCATCAACAAAGTTAAATGTTGATGTCTTTGCATGGTTTCTATCAGTAAAGATTCTTATGCAGCCAATTGTTCCTTTGCCAATTTAAAATAGCGTTGTTGATTCTTATATAGAATATCATTTGGTGAAGATGGAACAGAAGGAGCATATTGATGGAAAAAAACAAGAAATACATAACACATAAAAGTGAGTTCCAAATAAAGTTGTTGTTTCTAGATTTCACAACCTTACCTAGTTTTGAAGGGGGACTTATAGTTGCGTGTTTTTGTAGAGAAGAAATTGAATCTATATAACATGGAAGAAATTGATTGTTTTTGTATCATCTCTCTACTTGTTTTGGATGTGGGGAATAACCTCTTGCCTGAGTTCCCATGGTTGAATGTCATGATGGCCATGCCATGCAACTTATTTGAGAAATCGTGACCTTACATGAAGGGAAGGCCATTTCAATCAAGCATAGTGTTACCTAACTCTCCAAAGATACCCGTAAATAGTCTAGGATGGGCCATAGAGATTTCGTTATAAAATATATCCATGTCCTTTGATATTGGTGTCATTATTGTTAAACTCGAACCTTCCTTTTGTATCTAGTCCTTCTCACCCTTTTGGAGTTATATCAAGAAGGTCTCTAATGACTCAAGTTCATATCGATGTATGGATCCATAATGAATTGCACTGTGGTAATTTAGGATTGCATTGTTCCTTTTGGTGGATTGTTGTCTTCAATCAAATCAAAAGAAAAGAAATGAAAGTGAACCAAGCATTGGGCCAACCATACTTAACATAGTGGAACCTTCTGTATTCAAATGATGCATATATCTAAACATCTTATTAGATGAAAAAAATAGTAATTCTCTAGATGAGTCAAGAAGCCACAACTGCCTTGATAGTAGTGTGTGCCACTAGTGACTCATTCATCACTTACATATAAATTAGAAACAGTCACATTAATAATATTGTTGACTTTTGTTGATCATGTTTGACTATGGTTAATTTTGTTTGACTATGTTTGATCATGTTTGACTATGGTTAATTTTGGTTGACTATGTTTGATCATGTTTGATTATGGTTGAATATTGTTGGTTATGTTTGACCATGGTTGACTACGGTTAACTAAGCTTAACAAGGTTGGCAATGGTTCAGCATGTTATGACATGGTTAATAATGTTTTGACCATAGGTGATTGTGTTTAACATTGCTAATCAAGGTTGACATGGAGTTCTACGTTCATAAATGGTTATGTTGCGTTGCAACGTTCATCAAAGGTTATTTCTTATTGAGTTTGGTTGACTATGGTTGATAATGATTGATTGTGACTGACCATGTTTAATTTGGTTGAGTATACTTCACCATGATTGACTATGGTTAACGATGGTTTGACCATGGATGATCATATTAAATTAATTAACCATGGTTATGACATTTGACTATCATTGACTATGGTGAACCATGTTGACTATATTTGAACAAGGGAAACTACATTTGACCAAACTTCACTATGGTTGAAAATGGTTAAATATTGTTGCCTTTGGTTGATCATGTTTAGTTGTGGTTTCGATGGTTAGATACATTCAACCATGTGTGACCATGGTTGAAAATGATCAACCATGTTTAACATGGTTCACCATGATTGGTCATGGTTAACAATGGTTTAAATGTAGTTGGTTATATTTGACCATCATTAACCATGGCTCATAAGTTTGACCATACTTGAATATGGTCAACCATGCTTAATCATTATTGACTACTATTGAACAAGGGTGATTATTATTACAAGAGACTATGGTTGACTAGGCTTCATTGTGGCTATCAATGCTTGAATATGATTCACTTTAGTTGATCATGTTTGGATAAGATTAGCTTCGATTGACTATAGTTTACCATGTTTAACTATGGTTGAAGATGGTTGGTTATGCTTGACCATGGTCAACCATGTTTAATATGGTTGACAATGGTTCACCATGTTTGGCTATAGTTCACAATGGTTTATTATGTTTGACCATCATTATCCATGGTTGTCACATTTGACTATGGTCAATTATGTTTAATATTGGTTGACTATAGTTCAACAAAGGTGACTATGGAAGACTATGGTTGACCATGCTTTTCTATGGTTAAGAATGGTTTAATATAGTTAAATTTGGTTGATTGTGTTCTACTATGGTTGACTTTGATTGATGATGGTTGGCTACATTTGATCATGGTGTACTTTGGTCAACCATGTTTAACGTGGTTGACAATGATTCACTATGTTTAGCTATGTTTAACAATGGTTTAACCATGGTTGAATATGTTTGACAATCATAACCATAGTTCAAATGTTTGACTATATTAGTTGACAATGATTGAAGATGGTTACTTATGTTTAACCATGGTTGACTATGTTCAACCATGCTTATGATAGTTAATAATTGTTGGCTACATTTGACTGTGTTTGACAATAATTCACTATGGTCAACCATGTTTAACATGGTTGACAATGATTCACCATGTTGTGTTATGGTTAACAATTATTTTTTACCCATGGATCACATCAATTGCTACGTTCATCAATCATTATGTTGCATTGTGGTTGCATTATGACTTTATTCAAGGGTTATGTCTCATTGAGTATGGTTGGCTTAGGTAAGTCATGTTTGACTATGGTTGGCAATGATTGACTATGGTTGACCATGTTTAACATGGTTGATTATGTTTCACCGTGATTGATTATTATTAATAATGGGTAGACCATGGTTTATTATGTCTTACCATCATTAATCATGGTTTCCATATTTAATACCATTAACTATGGTTAATCATGTTTACCCACATTGGTTCATTACAACTAAAAAAGGGTGATTGTGGGATATTATGGTTGACCAAGGTTCACTATGGTTACCAACGGTTAAATATGGTTGGTTGTGCTTGATTAAGATTGATAATGTTTGATTATGGCTATCCATGGTTGACTATGGTTGATGATGGTTGACTTCATTTGACCATGTTAAACCATGATTGACTATGATTAACAATGGTTAACATGCTTGACAACGTTCACCATGTTTGTCTATGGTTAACAATGGTTTAATCATGGTTGATTATGTTTGACAATCATTAACCATGGACCACATGTTTGACTATAGTTCATTATGGTTGACCATGTTTGACCATTTCTTAGTATGGTTGAACAATGGTGACTATCCCTGACTATGGTTGACCATGTTTGATTATAATTTAATGTGTTTCACCATGGTTAATAAAGGTTGAATATAGTTAAATTGGTTAATCATGTTTACTCTAGTTGACTTTGTTTGACGATGTTTAACTATGGTTAATTATGGTTAACCATGGTTGACTATGCCAGTTGACTTGTTTAAATCCCATGCTTAACTTGATTATGCATTTGGCAAATCAGACACCAGAGAGCCCTTATGCTTTTAATTGGATATACCATATCATTGGAGACCATTATTACTTCCATTATTAATGTTTGAGGCCAATTGTTTAATCTTTCCATTTCCAATTCTAGGGCTAGGATGTTTGAGTATTATAGAATGGGTTAGATATATACAAGCTCAGATATATCACATATATTTAGTGTTTATACATGCACATTAATTATAGATTAATGTTAAAATAATAAGTTAAGATAAGAAGAGCAATACAGGTTGATTATCAAAGATATCATGGGTCTACTTCCTCTAGAAGAGCAATACAAGTTGAACACAAATATTCAAGGCCATTTTTTATGGGATTGAGATTGAGATTTAGGAAGTCAATTCAACAATATGAAACTAAGAAGATTTACTCTCTTATGCATCAAAATCACCCTTTATCTCTTATTTCTTGTTTTTGGACGCTAAATGGATATCTTTTTACTCCCCATAGATTATTAATTGGATTCATTAGTTACACAATGTTTGGTCACTCCTACTCCATTATAAGCTTTGAGTTTTTTCCATAACAATTGTTTACCCAAGATTGCCTCCCAAATCCCACCTTCCTAAATGTAGGTTGATGGATGATCTTTTTCCTTTGTTGAAATTAAGTTAGAGACCTTGAAGCAAGTTCTATGGGCATGCATGTTTGCTAAAAATATGTTCAAGAGCGGCATTCAACTTTATTTGAGGGACATCTTCATTGGGATGCAATGCTATTTGGTGGCTCGTGATCCTTGGTTCTTATTCCTTGCACAAACATTTAGGACTATCTTCATATTATTGATTTGTTTACCATATAGAAGTTAAGGTAGAAGTTGAACACAAATATTCAAGGCCATGTTTTATGGGATTGAGGTTGAGATTCAGGAAGTCGATTCAACAATATGAAACTAAGAAGATTTACTTTCTTATGCATCAAAATCACCCTTTAGAGTCTTTTTTTTTTTGGATGCTAAATGGATATCTTTTTACTCCCCGTAGATTAATTGGATTCATTAGTTACGCAATCTTTGGTCACTCCTACTCCATTATAAGCTTTGAGGTTTTTCCATAACAATTGTTTACCCAAGATTGCCTCCCAAATCCCACCTTCCTAAATGTAGGTTGATGGATGATATTTTGCCTTTGTTACAATTAAGTTAGAGACCTTGAAGCACGTTCTATGGGAATGCATGTTTGCTAAAAATATGTTCAAGAGCAACATTCAACTTTGTTTTAGGGCCATCTTCATTGGCCTGCAATGCTATTTGGTGGCTCGTGATCCTTGGTTCTTATTCCTTGCACAAACATTTAGGACTATCTTCATATCATTTATTTGTTTACAATCTAGAAGTTAAGGTGCAAGTACAAATTCTCTAATGAGTTTAGTTCAATCCAATCTTTTAATCGCTATTGAGGAGAAGTACGTATGTAATTATTTATCAAAGGCTGTCTTATTACGAATTACAAAAATTCAATTATATTACTTTGAATTTATTGCGACTATAATAACTTTAAAATATAATATAAAATTTTATAGTATATACTTTTCCATTCTCATTGAAATATTTACTTTATAAACAAAATTTAAAACAAAAAAATCCATTCCCTATATTCTTTCTTTTTCATCATAAATTTTAAGATATACACAATCAAATTTTTTATTTTTTAAAAATGGTTAATATTACATTTTTATTATTATTAATGACACCCATGTTAAGAGATAGCATATTAATTAAAGAGTTATAAGAAAACACAATACAAAATACAAGCATGCTTCAAATTTGAAGCCTCCAATGCCTTTCAAACCTATTTTACCATTCATAGAAAAGGTGCTCCAATTTTTGCTCATTAAATTTTTAGATGGTTGAAAATAGGCAATTAGGTAGCAACAAAGGCAGAAAGCCAACCAAGTTTGCCACACATTGCACTAGCATTGTTTTATCAAAACTTAAATCATGATGAAACTTTAAACATTTTAAATTAAGTTTAAATCTTAGTATCACATTACAGGTAGCTTCTTCCATTAAGTCCTACATTGAGTATGGAAAATCCATTAAAAATTGATTTGAACACATCCAAACCACAAAAACGTAATTATCACTGTCATGGATAATTAACGAGCCCAAATATGATTAACTCATATATGAAGCCTCTAATAAAGTTAGTAGTGAAATCTCATTCAATTATCAACCAAATGAGACTATACAACAAGATATGGATGGACTCTAGACTTGAAATCATTGTCTTTGTAATTATTTTATATTCAAAGATCATTATGTTTTAGTGAAAAATAATTTTTAGATTATTTCTTTATAATTATGTTTTTAGTGAAAATAATTTTTTTAATGCTTATTAATTTGTTTCAGTATTACAATAGTCTCTTCTAGGCATGGAATTTACCAATTGCAATAGGTTGTATTGATTTCTTTTATTATGATGTGAATTTGCAATGGGTTGTATTGATTTTATAAAATTTATTAAAACTGTAATTATGTGGTTCGAATCTCTGGCATACTTGTATACTGACACTTGTATTAATTACACATATGTAGGCTATTATTGATAATAGTATTGATTTAATCCAATATTTAAATTTTTATTTTCTAGCATGGTTGCATTTGGAAGAAGACTAAAATTCTCATTTGCTAGGTTGGTATTTCTCAAATCCTAATCGGTCTATGTACAAGTTGAATAAGTAATGTATTCATAACGAATGCAATCATACAATCAAAAATTAAATTATGCAACATATAATTAGAAATTAAAATTAATTCACCATATTTTGCATTAGTTTATAATGAATGCAATTGAGTGATTGGAATTAGAGAATTAAGATTCAAAACCGTGGTTAATCAAATGGTTATTGGAATTCGGAAATATGATTATGAAAGTTGAAAATTTAAAATTGAAGTGATTTTAAAATGTAAACTTTTGTTTATCATTATTTCAGTTTCTTAGGCTATGCATGCTTCCACCAACCGCATTGAATCTTGATCATGTTTCAATTTCATATGTCTACCTTGCTTCATGTTTTAGTACATGCTATAGTTATGGTAGCTGGATAGAGGGTAAAATCTAATGCCAAGACATAGGTAGCTTTGGCCTTCAATCAAGACTCGTTAAAGTGAGCTAGTTAGACATGTGAACAAACACAATTATCAAGGCTCTTGTTAGAGCAAGTGCCTTGATCACTTTTTGATCAATATTTACTTCGGCATTGAGAAGTGAGACATGGAGATTCATGCTTGTAAGAGAAATGGTGGGTCACTTGTTATTTTCCTCAGTTTGTGAATGACTAATGCAAAGACTAAACTAGAAGAGTTCATCCATATATCTCAAATAGCTCCACTAATATTTACACAAAGATGAATGTACTACTTGAAGGCCCCAAAAATCGTAGGAGAAAAGCTTGCATTATGATTGGATATCACTATCATTGTTTACAAGAATCATGACCAATTGAGCTTGTCAATGGGCTTGCAAATTAGGATTCAAGGGGAAGAGGTACCATAAACCATTCCTAGCAAAATCACAAGTTCGAACTAGAGTAACTCTCAACCCTTGCTCAGGTTGCTTCCATTATCGAGTTCAACCCTTGCTCATGTTGTTTCCATCGTCAATGACAACCCTGCGCAGTCTAGTTCCACCCTTTCTTTCCCCATTCATTCTTAGGGTATAGCATACCCTTTTCACACTCCATGAGTTCCATCTAAGCAATGTAATGACACATCCACCCAACACCACTAGTCCTCCACCCACTCGCATAAGTGTACAAAACTAATGGAGACAAAAAAAGACACCTCCCCCAATAGTTACTTCCTTTAGGAGAGACTATCTCTCCTCTAATTTGTTGCAAAGCTGAGCAGCCATAAATATATATAAAGGGATTCCTTCCCTTAGTGGAGCTTAAGACTAGCTGGGTTCTTTTTGTAGTTGAATGATTATTAAGTTTGTGCACCATGAAAATAGTTTTTGTTGTGTTATGTTATATGTTTTCACTTAAAATTATTTATTTTTCACATCATCACAAAGGAAACATTTTAAAATTGTGTTATTTTATATGGTTTTCATTGTTTTCAATGTTTATGCATAATAGTTTTTTAACATTGTGTTATTTTATATATTTTTCACTAAAAATTATAATATTGAACTCTATAAATTAAATGTAAGGAATGAATTTTGATTCTTTGAGTGAAGTAAATTGAATGTTTTGTTATTAAAGTGATTCAAAATGATAAATAATTTGGGTATTCATGAACATATGTTTGCACCTAGAGAAGCCAGGTGCTCTCAACCAGCGTCTAGAAAATAAAAAAATAAAACAAGGATGTGTAATTTTTTTTAATCTTAAATTGTTTACACATGAAGGAAAAAAATACACCTCAAGGAATTGTATCCTACTTGGTGCTTAATAGATAGATTTATGTTAGTCTAGATGCACTCTCTCTTTTGTATTTATTGATCTTTATGTTCATTGGACATTTTATAGATTGTATATCATTTTCATCCAACCTTAATTTTTTTATTGGAGAAGTTCCATTACTTATAGATTCAAGCCGGACATTAATTATAATTTTTTCAAGTGACTTCTTCATATTGTCTTTTTTTTTTTTTCCTTAGTATAAATTCTTAATATTTAACTAACACATATTATATTGCTTATTAAAAACTATGAAGTAGAACGATACAAATTTTATCACTATATAAAAGAATTCGAATACAAATGGATTCTTGTTTGTTTAACTAGTGACAGATTAAAATAGATGTTCTTATTAAGAACTATGAAGTAGATGTTGCTTATTAAGAACTATAGAACGATGCAGATTTTATCATTATATAAGAGAATTCAATTCTATTACATTGTTTTTAAAATAGAATTCAAAGAATAGTTCAAGGATCTACAGTGTATTATAACTCTTCAAAATGAAATAGGACTCTACACCTCAAATTCAAAATCCTGATTACGTGGATAATACGGTGAAATAAGGTTAAGACTTAAATCACTGAAAATGATATTTTGTTGTATTAAACAACCTATGATAGAGAGCATATTGGAATTTTCAAAGATAAAAGGACTCCTCTTTTGTTGGAAGTCGGTAATTACTCCACCGTTGGCCACTGAAATTTTAAAGAGGCAACACCGCCCAAATTTGTAACCGCTAAAATTCTGAAGAGTTGCCACCGCCACACCGCCTTAATCGAAGAGGCAGTTATCATATTATTAAATTGTGAAAAGCCATTTTGACTCTATAGAATCAGGCCAGCAATCGCATATCATTCATGAAGGGTCGTCACAGTTTTTTATTCTGTCAGTCTGTAACAACATTTAGTTTTGTGGATATAATTCTGTTATGAAGGGTCAATTAGCAGTAAATGACTGACTCTGCTGAAACACTATAAATACTACATTGTAATCGTGATTTACACACAGACAAATATGTAGAAATAAAGATACATAGTTGAAGTTAAAACTCGGATTTTATTGTGTATTTTTTTATACTATGTTTTTTAGTTTGAAAACTCATATTTATTTTGAAATCAGTTTGTTGTAGCAACTTGAGAGATCAAAGTATATTTTTTTAAATATAGATGTGTTAAATGTGTTTTATTGTTGAAACAGAGTATCAATTTAAATTCTATGAACGCAAGGGTCATCAAAACGAAGTTAAACAGTCAGTTGCAACTATCCTATAGATTATTGTTAGCTAAAAAGTTAGCTGCAACAGTCCTTTAGGTGAAAAAATCTGAAATTGAGATTTGTGCATGTTGCTGAGAGTAAGAGCAGCACTCCCCTGCCTTCCCACAGTGGTATCATAGCGTGGTTGAGTTTTCTTTCTCATTTTTCTGTTTAGAGTAATTTGGAATTTAATTTGTGATGGCCACTAACAGCAGTGTAGTACAACCACAAATTCCAATGTTGACTGAAAGAAGCTATGATACATCATTTATTAAGATGAAAGCTATCACGCATGCTCAGGATCTTTGGGAGTTTGTTACACTTGGGTACACAGAACCAGCTAATCAAGCTGTTGAATTGGCTCTATCAAATGCTGAGCATGTTCTGTTGAAGGAAAACAAGAAGAAGGACAACAAAGATCTTGTCCTTATTTAGCAACGCCTGAGTGAATCCATATTTTCGAAGATATCAAGTGCCGAGACTTCAAAGAAATCTTGGGACACTCTTGAAAATTGTTATCAAGGTGTAACCAAGGTGAAGAATGTTAAGTTGCAGAAATTGAGAAGAGACTTTGAGAATCTAAAGATGAAGGATAGTGAGATTGTTGATAATTTTATGACACAAGTTATGGACATTGTAAACCAACTAAGGCAGTATGGTGAAGACCTATCAGATCAGCGTGTAATTGAAAAATTGATTAAACGTTTGCCAAAGAAGTTTGAAGCAGTGGGTGTTCCAATTGAAGAGTTTAAATATCTCGGTCAAATGCACATTGATGAGCTGACTAGCTCTTTGACTGCTCATGAATAAAAAATGAACATGTATGATGATATTCCATTATAAAATGCTTTTAAATCCCAATTCCATGTTACTAGAGGTAGAGGCAGAGGAAGAGCTAGTAGCAGAGGAAGAGGATGTCAAAGTGTTGATCATAATGACAATAGAAATGATTCAGAATCTAAAGATAAGTTACAACAAAATACTACTAGTGTAAGGGGGAGTAGCAGCAGAACATGGCAGCCAAGAAATCAAAGGTATGATAGATATAAAGTTCAATGTTTCTATTGTAAGAAATTTGGGCATTTTGCTAACAAGTTGTTGCTCCTGCAACAATTTCCCAAACTTCTAAAAAATTTTAGGACCCTCCTCTACTTTGATTTAGTCGATGTTTCTTCTCGATTTTGGTCTATGATTTTTCAGAAGGTTTTACAGTACTTTGATTTGCTATCAATCGATCTGTTTTACTCCTTTAACGCTTTTAAATGATCCCTTCCATTATCAGGCTCATCTCCACTTTTGTATGTCTTTAAAGTCATTTTTTCATCGGGAGTTGAGTCATTTGTTCTTCCCGCAGTTCCGGAGGTTGCCTGCTTTGTTTTTCACCGTTGCGGGTGGGTTTCTATTCTTCACCATCACAGATGGTTTATTGTCCCACCGTTGCGGGTGAGTTTCGGTTTTCTGACGTTTCGGGTGGTTTTCTATTCTTCATCGGAAGGATTGAGTTCTCCCTCGTCCGACGTTGCGGACAGATCTTCTTTCCAGGCGTCTGCCATTACGGATCATGTTGGGCTTTGACTTTATCTTATCTTTTGATCTGCGCTTTGATTTTTCTTCTGACTGCGTATCGGAGCCCGTTAGCTCCGCGCTTTCTGCCGTTGCGGATGGAGTTCAACTTGTGAATGCCCGCCGTTGCGGAGGAGTCCATTTTCTTGGCTTCCGATGTAGGTTCCCGCCAACGCCGGATATTTCGTTTACGTGCTCCATCCGTCGTTGCGGGTGAATTGACGCTGGGAACTATCCACCGTTGCGGAAGGTCTATGACTCTCACCACCCTGTTCCACTTCCGTTCCACGCCCGATCATTGTGATTCACGCATTCTATTAGCCATGGCGGGTGAGTTGGTGCTGGGGATCGTCCGCCATTGTAGACGGCTTGGGGTTCTAGCCGCCCGACTCAGGTTTGGTTCCGCGGCCGATTTAGAGCTCTCGCACGTGCATTTTATTTTATATATACAGGGGGTGGGGGTTTGGATTTTTTATTGTTATTTTGGGCCCGAGCTGTCATTGTCCTCTCTGCGCTGTTGACCCTGCGAACTTTGTGGAGCTCCGTGCTTGTACCGGCGTCCAGGTGTCGGTTGGAAGCTCAACCGTTGTCGCCTCACCAGTTGTGCCTTACTACCAGGTAGGATCGTTACCGCCTTACCTAGTGCTATTCAAGGTTTTGATTGGGTGATGTGCTGGGGTTTGGGGTATTACTAGGATTGTATATACACTTCCTGTCCTGCCCGCATATTGAGTTTTCCTCGCGGCTAGGTGCCATAGTCATTTTTCTTGTGTTTTACGCCCGCATATTGAGATAATGTCCGGTTGGGGTAGCTGTTTACGGTTAGAAAGGGGGGTAGTCGTTTTCTTTTATAGAGCCCGCGCTTTTATTTGTTTACCTCGGTCGTTTTAGTTCCGCCCTGTGCGCAGTGGAGGAAGGCGCGGTGCAGGCGGCCGTTATGCCGCCTGCACCTGTAATAAGGAGGTCCAGGAAGTAGTTTCGATGGGGGTTTTGCTGATGATTTGTTAATTTTCCTCTGTTGATCAGTTTCCCTAATTCGTTCGCCCATTTTCGAGCCCTAACCTCTGCCCGCGCCGCCCAAGTCGTCGTTTTCGGCTATCTGAAAACCTAGGGCTTTGACGTTGTAGTGTTTACTATTTGAGGATAGTATGGATGGTGGTGCTGATGGGACCGCCGTGTGCAAAAAGTGGTTTTTGATGCCCGCAGTATCTAGCCACACCGATGTAACTACCATTCCGTGAGCCGCGTAGGCTTTTGCAGTCTGTAACCCTGATAAAGCCATGTCGTCGAAGTGTTTGATATTGTGGGCAGTTACATTTGCTCCGTGCATTTTAAAATTCATGCTTGTGCTTTATGGGTTGTTATCATGAAAGTGGCATATTGTGAATTAATGTAGATTTTGATGACATCCAAATTTAGGATTGATCAGGTTGTAATATGATGTAGCATTAGGAGATTGTTCACTATATTGCAGTAGTGGACTGTAACCTATTTCGTGCTGGTAGTCTTGATAGAGAAGACATAGCTAGGTTGTGCATACATGCATTGGTTGCTTTTCTTGCTTGCACATTAACATGGGATAATAACACAGTTCATAATATTGCAGGCTAGTTCAATTCCTCAGCCTGAAGGGCTTATGTCTGAAGTTCATTTACAGTCATGATACACTTAAGAAAGAATAAACTGATGCACAATGTTCGCAAATTTGAATTTTTTAATGTTATAATGTATACATGGCAGGAAGAAGCCGAACTTACAATGTCCAAGAGGCAGAAAAAGAAGGCTCCTATGGCCGAAGAACAATCGGCAATAGAGGTAGTCACACAGACAGAATACATATACGAAGACACCCAATGTGTCTCTGGCGTTGAGCCTGAGTATAAATGGGGTGAGATACACAGATTGATTTCCTGCAGGGAAGTCCCAGACATGGGTCTCGAAGAGGAACCCATTTATGCCAACATAGATAAATCCGCCATCATGAAGGTGGCTACCAGACCAGAGCTGTTCCCATGCTCTGATGTTATGAGATGGATTCTGCCCCACACAAACAACACAATGCTTATTGGAAATATCGAAGGTCAAGGCTATGCTGCATTTAGCCCAGGATACGTGGCGTTGGCTTACCACCTGCCAGAGCCTCAAGTCTTCTTGTCAAATGATTGGTTGGATAACCTCAGGATGGATTTAGTAGAAACCCTGAAGAGAATGCTCTTTCCAGGAAAGCTCTATAGACACAGAACAACCGAGGATTATGATACAGCGACTTTAAGAGCTCCTTACAGGTTTATTGCTCTGATGCTAAATCGGATCTTTGGTAGAGCCAATGGTAGACTGTTCAAATTTGAATGGATACCCCTTATATTCCATGTGGCTACAAAAGGAACAGTCTTCAACTAGGCCAGCCTAGTATCAAGTAGTCTCTCTTCTTGTGTAGCTGCAGCCTTGGGAGGAGGAGAAGCCCGAAAAAAATCTGAATTCTATATGAGTTCCATTCTGATAGACTGTATACTATGCCACCAACCTTTTCCCGGGCTCAATTGTGTCTGGGATAGGGACAGGATGCCCGTATATGCAGCTTACAAACCATTGGGGGCTCATCAGTACCACAGTTATTACAAAGAAGTCTTTGAGCATTTTATTATGCCACTATACACGCTTATCTTCCGGAAGGAATGTGACTGCATGTCGGAAGAGGCTATGCAGGTAATAGAGGAGTATGGAGATTATTTCCTGACAGAAAACGGGATGTATCTTAGAATGTATGGAGGATCAAAGACACCCTATCTGCTGCCAAAATATGCAACGGATTATATAATCCACAAAGAGGCGGTTAGACAAGTGTTCATTGACGGAGTTGGTCATTTCTTATTCCATCATAAGAAGGCTGCGTATCCCCCTTTACCATTCAAGTTAGGTAGTTGCAGAATTCGCCAATGTGAAACAAGCTGCGGAATTTATAGAGGAACTAGGGAAGTTCCATTTTGGGGAGATGCCTTTCCGGCGCAATGACACTCAGGGTAAAGTGGCTGAGCACTGCAAGAATCATAAAGTGTTCTATGAATATACCCATCATTATGATAAGGATGAATCTGTTTTTCGGAGGGCTCCAAACATGACGGCACTCAGCAGAAGATTCAAACCAAAGAACCCCACCAAAGGTGGAAAAGGGGGAGAGCAAGCCAAAGCTGAGCAAGCCAGAACTGAAGAAGAGGCCAAGAAAAGACAGGAAGAGGCCCAAAAGCTAGAACAGGAAGCTGTAGAATGGCTGCAGAAAGGAGAGGAATAAAAGAGGAAAGCTGCCCAAGAAGCAGCTGAGAAAGCTCAAGAAGCAGCCAAAGAGGCTGAAGAAGCAGCTAGACTGGCAGCCGAAGAAGCAAAAATAAAGCTGGATGAAGAGCTTCAAAAGCAAGAGGCTGAGAAGATAAAGTTAACACAACAGTCAGCCTATGAAACACCAATAGGGCAGAGTCAGGAAGAGGAAAACCCTGAGGTGCAAATCCTTCAAGTGCCTGCTAGCATCACTCCAGTGACTCCTATGCTCCAGCTAGTTCCCTTCGTCCAGAAGAAAGGGGAAGAATTCCCAGACTTAAGCACTGTCTATTACGATAGGGCCACCAAAAGAATCATGAGGATAACGGAGAAGAAGGTGGAAGCCAAAGATCTATCAGGGAACATGGTCACAGATACTGCAGTCATGCTGGGGACTGACAAAGACCCTATGCTCACAATAAGAGCCGGGGCTGCACTAATTGATGCCTCTGCTGATAATGTAAACAAGATAATGATTGAGCTAGAGTTGGCAAAGAATACCACTGCTCAGCTAAAAGACACGTTGAGGCAAGAAAGAAATGAGGGTAATAGACTAAAAAGGAAGTATGAGCACGTGCTAAGGGAAATGGAATCCACAAAGGGTGAAATCCATGCCCTCCAGGTAGAGGCGCAAGCCAAAGAGACAGCACACGAGGCTCTAGAAAATGTACAACAGGAAGTCCAAAATCTGAGAAATGAGAAGGAACAGTTGAGGGCAAAAATGGAAGACCTAGAGGCACAGCAGAATATCATCTATGAGTCCAATACCGAATACATCAAAGAGCTGAAAGATAAGCTGGCTTCTCTGCCTGTTTAACTGGAGACAACTAAGGAGCAGCAAGTCGATCTGCAGCCGTTTAAAGAACATATCCTGGCTCAGAAAGCCAAAGTGGTACACCTGCAGACTGCTCTGGAAGAAGAAAGATGCCAGGTCCTCCAGATTGATAGCCGACTGGACGAAATCTTGGACACCGCTTCTTATTTTGTTGACAGGTCTCAAGACATCCTCGAAATACTGACTACAAGGATAGCAAGGGCGGAGAATAATGAGGAAGTTCCGGCAGAACTACCCTCCAAGGATAAACAAGCCCTCAAAAGGGACTACGATCTGATAGAATTCGCTATCAATACTACAGAAGATTTCAAGAAAACGGTTAAGAAGACAAAGGGAGCCTGCACAGAATTCTTCAGGAGTGCCCTAGTTACCTACAACCGATGTCAGGTAGAAGCCGAGCAGAGGCTATATGAGTTCCCAGATCATGATTCATTTGTAGAAATGTTGCAGAAAGGACAGCAGGATGAAGAAGCAAAAGTACAGCACATCAAAGCCATCAATGACCAAGTTCTGAGAAATGAGATAGGTCATACAGCTGTTAGTGTGCAGCTCTTAGAAGACCAGGTGCGATTAAACACAGCCAGGGTGGACGCCATCAGAAACCAGGCCGGGAAGTTTGAGCTAAACATCCAGTTTTTAGAGCCTAGCTCGTTTGAAGGTCTTGCTGCTGAGGCAGCAGCATGGAAAAAATTCCTAGAAAACCAAGCGGGACCCTCCTCATAGGGGACCAGTCTGCTTTGTATTAATTAAAATTTTGTAAAAGATTTTTGGGAAAAAATGAAGCATTGGGAAAACCAAGGGTTGGGAAGCCCAAAAGTTATTTTGGGCAGCCCAACCAAATTTTAGCTTCTTGTATAAAAGTAGGAAAGGTAGAGAGGAAAAAAGGGCTTTTTTCCCCAGTAAGACTGGAAGGTTATTGTAAGAAGAAGTACTTTATTTTGCAATAAAATATTACAGTTTTCCTATTGAAAGAAGATTGGTGGGATTTCAAATGTGTTGCCATGGATAGTCGAAAGATGAACTACTTTGTTTTTTCAGCATTGTATCCATGAATCGTGAGATCGTTCTAACTTTACGACCTATGTCTTAGTTTAATGATTTCTGATTTATTTCATGAAATAACCACCATGAGTAATGTATGTTAGTCATAAACAATTAGCTATCTGGTTGTGAAATATCCTCCATCGTTCATGCGTGTGAAAGTTAATGTCAGCTATCTGTAGTTGCTTTTATTATGCGTGCACATTCACATTACTCATTCATATTAATCACAAGTGGGCTCCCCGGGGATAGGATAGAATAGGTAGATGAGTAGGCATATAGATAGATAGTCATCTTATCTCATTTTAGCATGCGTGATTCAGATGCATGGTGAGCCTAAGACGAGAGGTAAGAACCTGTGCATCACATTGTGAATGCTCCTTGCATCCTTCACCACCATGCATAATTAGTTAGATGTTTTTTTTCATTTCATATTTAATTCAAAAAATACAAATTCCGGTGGACCGGGCCGCAACCGGTAAACCCTTGTTGTTACTTTGACCTACGGTAGCCGGACCGTAAAACTGGACGGATTCCCTATACCAAACAGTCAACGGGCTAGTTGGGAACGTTGATTGGGGAGAATCCCTTACTGTTGCCGCCTGCGAATTTCCAGGCCTCAACACAAGTGTTGGAAGAAGCAAGTTTATACTAGTAAGTTGTCTACACATATCATAGAGCAGACTGAAAATGAAGAGAAGCCTATGTTTTTAACTTGTAATGTCACCCAGGAAAGTTCAAAAGATATATGGTTATTGGACAGCACATGCAGCAACCACATGACTGGAAACAAGGAATTATTTTTAAGTCTAGATACAAGCATTCAGTCTGAGGTGAAGTTAGGTAATGCCAGTAAGGTAAAAGTTAATGGTAAAGGTGTGATTGTTGTATATGCCGAGAACGGTAAAAGAAGAACAATTCATGATGTTTATTGTGCTCCTAGTTTAATGTGTAATTTATTAAGTGTTGGACAATTGTTAGAGAAAAAGTACAGAGTGTTCTTTAAGAACAAGGTATGCACTATTTATGACAAATATCCAAGTAAGCAGTTGATAGCCAGAGTAGAGATGACAGAATATAATGTTTCCGTTGATTATGAGAAATGATTTGACTAACTCTTTGAATTCTTATAAAACTAAGAGTTTAGATCAATCATGGTTATGGAATTTGAGGTATGGGCATTTACATTTTGGTGGCTTAGATTTGTTACAGAAGAAGCAGATGGTAAAAGGGTTTCCCAGTATTAAGCAACCAATAGGCTCATGTGAGAGCTTCATATTGGGAAAGCAACATAGAGAGAAATTCATTTCTGGAGACTCATACAGAGCAAAAGCACCATTAGAGTTGGTACACACAGATTTGTGTGGACCGATGCAAACACCTTCTTTGACTGGTAATGTTTATTTTGTGACTTTCATTGATGATTTCAATTGAAAAACTTGGGTGTATTTGTTAAAACATAAATCTCAAGCTTTTGATGTGTTTAAAAGTTTTAAAGATATGGTTGAAAAGGAGAGTGACAAATTTATTAAAGTCTTGAGATCATATAGAGGAGGTGAGTATATGTCAAATCGTTTTGTGGAATTTTGTCAATACTATGGAATTAAAAGACAGTTTACTGCTCGCTACACTCCACAACAAAACAGAGTAGTAGAAAGAAAGAATCGAACCATTATGAACATGGCTCGAAGTATGATGAAGGAGAAGCATCTTCCAGATGAATATAAGGGAGACGATGTTACTTGTTCAGTATACATTCTGAACAGAAGCCCAACTAAGAGCGTAAAAGATCGAGTTCCCCAACAAACATGGAGTGGTAAGTGTAGCAGCATATCTCATTTAAGGATTTTTGGGTGTGTAGCTTATGCACATATACCTGAAGAGATGAGGATAAATTTAGAAGACAGAAGTCAAAAATGTATTTTTGTTGGATATAGTGAAAAATATAAAGCATATAGACTCTATAATCCCATCATTAAGAAGTATGTCATTATCAGAGATGTGGTGTTTAAGGAAGAAGAAGCATGGGATGGAAGCATATATAAGTTGGTTGAAGAGGACATTGTTACACCTCACGCAGAAGATGAAGAAGATGAACAGGGCATATATGGAGGACGGTTAACTCCACATACATTTACACCAGCAGTAAGAACACGTGTCAGAACGCCTAGAATTTATGAACATGGTGAACTATCAAGTGTTGGTGGACGGCAAGGAACAGGATCAGAGGTAAGTAATGAATCAAATCCTACATTAGCTTCGTTAAGAAACAGAATTAAAGGTCAGAAGACTAGAAGTTTAAGAGAATTGTATGAGCAAAATGAAGAAGTAGATCAAGTTTCAAATTTTGCATTTATAGCATGTGATCCTGTAAATTTTGATGAGGCTGTTAAAAAAGATGTTTGGATAAAAGTAATGGATGAAGAAATTGATTCCATAGAAAGAAATAATACTTGGGATCTTGTATATTTTCCTTATAATAAAAATTGTATTGGTGTCAAATGGATTTATAAGACTAAGTTATATGCTGATGGTGATGTTAAAAAATACAAAGCAAGACTTGTAGCTCAGTGGTTTAGTCAACAACCTAGTATTGATTATAATGAGACGTTTGCACTGCCAGACTTGATACGATAAGGATGGTATTAGTTATTGTTTCTCATAATAAATGGTATGTACATCAAATGGATTTATTGTCTGCATTTTTTAATGGATATTTAGAAGAAGAGGTTTATGTGAGACAACCTCCTGGATATGAAATTGATGGACAAGAAGAAAATGTCTACATATTAAAGAAAGCATTATATGGATTGAAGGAGGTACCCAAAGTATGGTATAGTAGGACTAATGAATACTTGAATAGTGAAGGATTCAACGGAGGTCCAAGTGATCCAACCTTGTATACAAAGGTAAACCAAGAAGATAAAATATTGATTGTTTGCTCATATGTGGATGATTTGATCTTCACTGGAGATATTTAAATAGATGAGTTTAAGAAAGCCATGAAAACATAATTTGAGATGATTGATTTAGGAATGATAAAATATTTTATTGGTATTTAAGTTACTCTATCTGAGGATGGTATTTTTATCAATAAAACTAAGTATGCAAATGATGTACTGGAAAGATTCAGAACGATGAATTGTAAGCCAGTTGTAGCTCCAATTGCAACGGGCACAAAACTCAGTAAGGAGGATGATGGGTCAAAAGTTGATCCAATGTTGTATAAAAGACTGGTAGGAAGTCTCATGTACTTAACTACAACAAGACTTGATATAATGTTTGCACTAAATTTGATTTCGAGATTTATAGTTCCCAAAGAATACCCACTAGTAAGCTGGAAAGAGGATTCTAAGATATCTTGTTGGAACAACAAATTTTGGTATCATGTATACATCAAACTCAAATTTTAAGTTGATTGGATATACTGACAGTGATTTTGCAGGTTTTATAGATGATAGAAAGAGTACAACTGGATAGGTATTTAGTTTTGGATCGGGATCAGTAGCATGGGATTCAAAGAAGCAGCCCGTAGTGACATTATCATTTGCTAAGGTAGAGTATTTTGTAGCAATAGCAGCTGCATGTCAAACTTTGTGGATGAGAAGGACTATTTTTGAGTTACAACATGAGCAAGATGAACCATTTCAATTTTTTTGTGACAATAAATCAGCCATTGCACTATCAAGAAATCACGCCTTTTATAAGATAAGTAAGCATATTGATACAAGATATCATTTTATTTGAGAATTGATAAACAACAATGAAATCAATATGGAATTTTTCAAATCAGAAAATTAGTTTGTAGACCTATTTACAAAACCTTTGGGAAAATATTTGTTCGAGTTTCATAGGAAAAACATTGGGGTTTGTAAGCTATAACAGAAATCTAGTATTACAAAGTTTTGATTTTTGGATGTAGTAATTAAGGAGGAGAATGTTGCAAGCTGGTAATTACTCCACCGCACGCCGTCGAAATTTTAAAGAGGAAAAACCGCCCAGATTTGTAACCGTTGAAATTCTGAAGAGTTGACACCACCACACCGCCTTATTCGAACGGGAAGTCATCAAATTATTAAATTGTGAAAATCCATTTTGACTACAGAATCGGGCCAGCAATTGCATATCATTCCTGAAGGGCCAACACAGCTTTTTACTATGTCAGTCTGTAACAACATTTAGTTTTGCAAAGATAATTATGTTATGAACGGTCAATTAGCAGTAAATGACCGACTATGCTAAAACACTATAAATACTTACATTGTAATCGTGATTTACACACAAATAGAGATATAGAAATATAGATACAGAGTTGAAGTTAAAACTCGGAATTTTACTATGTATTTTTTCTACTCTGTTTTTTAGTTTGAAAACTCATATTTATTTTGAAATTAGTTTGTTATAGAAACTTGAGAGATCAAAGTATATTTTTTAAGTATAAATGTGTTAAATGTGTTTTATTGCTGAAACAGAGTATCATTTTTAATTCTATGAACATAGGGGTCATCAAAACGAAGTTAAACAGTCAGCTACAACTCAGTTGCAATTGTAACAGACAGCTGCAACTGTCTTGTAGATTACTGTTAAATAGACAGTCAGCTGTAATAGTCCTGTAGGTGAAAATTTCTGAAGTTGGATATTTTTGTGTTGTTGAGAGTAAGAGCAGCACTCCCCTAGCTCCCCACATCTTTGTGGTAATCAAGAGTTCGAAGCATAATTGGGACAATTCAATTTTACCTTCTTTAATTAAGATAGACACATTTGATAATAAAGATCAAACAATGACATTAAGTGTGTGAAGGAAGCCACCGAAACCAAAAAGAGCTAATAATTGAGCTAAGACATGACATTTATGGATGCAAGGCAACCATTTCTCTCAAGTTGGATACTTTGATACGTGTTGTATTTAGATTCTGTAATATAACCAGTACCTTCCAAGTAACTCATCTCTGGACCATAGCATAAAACCACATTAATACAACACCTCTGTGTAATTGAGAAAAAAGGTATCATCATGGCTAATCCTAGTTTTGTTTTTGGATTTATCGGTGTTGGAATAGTGGTGTAGAGTCGGATCAACCACATCCAACCCAACCAGCATTTCAAGTATCTGGTGGCTCCTATACTTAGCAGGATAGCAAAATTTAGCCCTCGGCCAAATTCTGTGCAAAAATTACCTCCCCGCAATTCTGCTACTGCAACAGACTCTCCTGCAACTTTGTTTCAGCAACAGGGTTTCCGCAATAGGATTTCCACAACAGACTTGTCTGCAAGCGAGTTGTGGGATGCAGGACATCAACTTTCCAAAGTTGCTCCCCCAAAACTTTGCCTCCGCAACTTTTCCCAACTGTAAAATCGTTGCGGTCTTATCCATGACCGTCGATCTACTCTTTGGTGCGCATCTCATGGATCTTTGTGGATCCGTTATCACCCTCACAACTTCTATTGCGGATCTCTCCTGGACCTTCAGATATCCATTTGCAAACTCAATCCCCGCCATTCATTTCCTGCAATAAACTGGTTAAGGCAGAAAATATGTGGGTTGCATCAATTGATCAGAGAATCAATCAATCTAGCTTGCAATCTTTAAGATCAATTAGCCTAATACTTTCTATGCATGCATCTACAACCTATTTCATCTATTCAAGCAACAGTTTAACACTTGGATCAATAACTTCACAGAAATACACATATGTTCAAGAAACCGCCGAAGTCGTCTCTTCACGGGTTCATAATTCAAAACAGTAAATGCATAGAGGCTAATAATACTGCAAACACACATCTACTCTTCCTATTAAGAAACCACAAAAACACACAGCTTGGATCTCTTCTTTAGTCTATTCAAAAATATTTTCAAGCGGAACCAGACATGGGTATGTCCGTCTCTCTGCAAACTCGAAATTCTAATGTTGAAGAGCAGAACCCTTCTCCCTTCTCTAATCTGCCTATTTAATCTAAATTGTAACCTCCTACACTCAGTGGTACTGCCACTAAAAACAAACAACTACAAATCATGATGAAAACGTCCCTGTCTCAAACAAACAAATTGCGGCTTGATCTCCACACAGGGAGTCATGATACGCAATCACTCCTACCGGTACTAACAAACTATGACTCAGCAAAACAACAAAAATATGCCACGACATGTGACCAACTCGTCACATTACTGGCATGCCACAATTCTCGCATCAGACTCTCAAGCGTGAAAAATTATGAACCACTGTTCGTTATATCAGCTACAATGAAACCCTTGGCTTCCAACTCTGCAGCGCTCATCCAATAGAATCCTCTATTAGTCGCTTCTTCCATTTGACCAAATACTCCAGATAGTCCTTCGTCCTTGTACTCTTTACCACTTTAGTGTCAAGAATGACCTCAACTTCCAATGGTTGTGTCATGGGCATCTGCCTACCCATTGTAAGTCTTCAGTAGGATCTTCACCTTCTGCAAAGGTTCCAGTGTCACCTGCTACATAAGGATATAGATCTGCAACATTAAAGATTGGTGAAATACCCACCCAAGTAGGTATCTCTAACTCATAAGCATTTGCTGAGAATTTTTGGAGTATCCTACAGGGTCCAATCTTCTTCATCTTCAACTTGTTATACTCTCCTTTTAGGAATCTTTTTCTCTTTAGATATGCTAAGACCAAATATCCTACTTCATAGTTCTTCTCTCTCCTTTTGGAATTTTCTCTGGCCTTGTAACTGTCATTACTCTGTTGTAACCTTGCTTTCACTTGCTCTTGTAGTTCACTAATCCTCGTTGCAAACTCTTCTCCATCAACACTCATTTTCTCCAATTGACCCAAGTCACGAAGTTCACACACTCCTCTTGGATGCATTCCATACAGAATTTGAAATGGACTCATCCCTGTACTTCTATTGGGTGAATCATTATAGGAAAACTCAGCTTGAGCTAATACTTTATCCCACTGCTTAGGACTCTCTCCAATCAGACTTCTCAACATGTTCCCCAGGCTCCTATTAACTACCTATGTATGTCCATCAGACTGTCGGTGATATGTTGAACTAAAGTTCAGGTTGGTACCCAAATTCTTCCACACGGTCCTCCAGAAATGACCTGTGAACTTCACGTCTCTGTTTGATACAATACTTCTAGGTAAACCATGTATCTTCACAACTTCATTGAAAAAAAAGTTAGCAATGTGTGTAGCATCACTAGTCTTGTAGCACGGAATGAAATGTTCCATCTTAGTGAATCTATCAACAACTACAGAGATACAATCATGTCCCTTCTGAGTTCTTGGTAAACCCAGAATGAAATCCATACTTACAGAATCCCAAGGCCTAGTTGGAATAAGCAATGGTGTATACAACCCTGTGTTATGGCTTCTTCATTTAGCATGCTGGCATACTTTGCATATACTTACAAAATTCTCAACTTCAGACCTCATCCTTGGCCAAAAATAGAAATGACCTAAGTGTGCCAAAGGTTTTATCACTTCCAAAGTGACCTGCCATACCTCCATTGTGTTTTTCCTGTATCAATTTCTCTCTCATGGAACACTTTTGTATACACAGTTTAATGTTTCTAAATAGTAAACCATCTTGTACGGTATACTCCATCCATGGATCTCTCTCCACCTCCACTGGATTCTTACAAGCCCTATAAGCCTCCTGGAAATCAATGTCAGTCTCATACAAATCCCTAAAATGCTCAAATCCCAAGACTTGGATCTGATTCTCTTGCACCATCAATAGTCTCCTACTTAAGGCATCAGCTACTCTATTTGACTTTCCACTTATGTGTTTCAACACAAAGGTAAAGCTCTGTAAGAACTCAACCCATTTGACATGTTTAAGGTTCAACTTGGGTTACTACATAATGTACTGCAATGCATGGTTATCAAAATATAACACAAATTCTCTCGGCATCAAATAATGTCTCCAATGCTTCATTGCCTGAACAATAGCATAAAACTCCTTGTCATAAGATCAATACTTCTGCTTTGCATCATTCACCTTCTCACCGAAATACGTTATAGGCATGTCCTCCTGACTGAGTACAGCTCTGATTGCTACTCCACTAGCGTCACACTTTACTTGGAAAGGGTGTTTGAAGTCTGGTAACTTCAATACTAGTTGCTCAGTGATCTTCTTCTTCAAGAACTGAAAACTCCTTTCAGCCTCTATTGTCCATTGAAATGTTATCTATCCTTCTTAATTGTCTCAACAATAGATGCACAAATACCACTGAAATTATTTATAAATTTCCTATAAAAACTTCCCAATCGATGAAAACTTCCTACCTCAAATATGTTCCTAGGTAAAGGCCAATCAATGATTGCTTGCACCTTTTCTGGATCCATATTCAACCCATCTATTGAGATAACAAAACCTAAATATACTAGCTCAGGCTTCATAAATGTACACTTCTTCACATTTACCAGCAACTTTTCCTGTTGCAGCCTCTCTAAAACATATCCTAGATGCTTCAAATGCTCTTCTTATGTTTGGCTAAAATCCAAAATGTCATCAAGGTAAACTATCACAAACTTACCTATGAAATCTCTCAAGACTTCATTCATCAATCTCATAAAAGTGCTTGGTGTGTTGGACAATTCAAATGGCATGACCAACCACTCATACAAGTCATCATTTGTCTTAAAGGTTGTCTTCCACTCATCTCCTTCTCTGGTTCCGATCTAATGATATCCACTCTTCAAATCCAGTTTTGAAAAGCACGTTGCCCCACTTAGGCAATCCATCATGTCATCCATCCTTGGTAATGGAAACCTATATCTGATAGTGATCTTGTTAATTGCTCTGGAGTCAGTACACATCCTCCACTCACCATCCTTCTTTGGTGTCAGTACTATTGGTACTGCACATGGACTCAGACTCTTCTAGACCAATCCTTTGTCCAACAATCCTTGGACCTATTTCCTCACTTCTTGATTCTCTTGAGGTGTCAACCTATACACTGCCTTGTTTGGTAAACTGGCTCCTGGAATAAAATGAATTTGATGACTTATATCCCTACTTGGTGGTAACTCATTGGGTAAATCATCCACCACGATGTCACTAAAATTATTCAGCATCTCTTGAACCTTCAGGTAGATCTTTCATGTTAGTCTTCACTGTCACCACTCTCGATTTGCATACCACGACATAGTTCAACTCTTCCTTCTCAATCTGTTGCAAATATTCTTTTCCTGACAACATCAGGACTTTGGGTGTTGACTGTCATGTTGTACCACCTTCTTGTAAAAGGTGAAGTACATGTCTTATCCCATTTGCTCAAAACTATGGCAATTACTCCTATCATCATGAATCACTTTCTTATCAAGTTTCCATGGTATTCCTAACAATATATGATAAACATCCATGGGCATAACATCACACGGAATATTGTCTTTATATGGACCTATATGGAAATCAAATTCACACTGCTCACTTACCAGGATTTGATGTCCTTTATGTAACCAAGATACTTTGTATGGAATAGGATGGTTGGTCCTCTTTAAACTTAACTTCTCCACCACCTCTGTGGAAACAAGATTGTCAGTGCTCCCACTGTCAATCACCATCTTATAGCACTTCCCTTGGACTTTACACGTGGTCCTGAATAAAGATTTTCTTTGAGAAGGCTCTGCTTGATCCTTCTTAGGTTTCAACAAGACCTTGTTCATCATCAAATCCTCTCCTGTCTCTAGCAAAACTTCCACAACTGTCGAATCTTCTTATTGTTGCTCATTCTGAGCTACATAATCTCCTCTTTGTCCTATGTATTCCTTCCCTAGACATTCAAATGATTTATGCCCCAACTGGTTGCATTTGTAGCACCTATAGACAATTTCTATGCCTCTTCCTCTACCTCTACTTCCTTGGTAAGGTCCTCTTCTACTAGAGTCACCTCCTCTACCTCTACTTCCTTGGTAAGGTCCTCTTCTACTAGAGTCACCTCCTCTACCATGCTGCTTTTGCTGGTTAGAGTTACTGGACTCTCCTCTCTATGCTCCAAATCTTCCTCTTCCAGCTGCTTGTTGGTGCAGGGTCAGATCAACCACAACCAACCCAACCAACACCTCCAGGATCTGGTGGCTCCTACACTTAGCAAGACTTCCAAATTTAGCCCAGGCCAAATTCTATGCTAAAATTGCCTCCCTGCAATTTCGCTCCCGCAACAATGCTTCCATAACTCTGTTCCCGCAACGGGCTTTCTGCACACGAAATGCAAGATGTGAGATGCGTGATCAACGTCTCGAAGTTGCTCCCCCTGCAAATTCCCTTCCACAAGCGGGTTGTGGGATGCGGGATGTGCGACCAAATTTCTGACGCTGGCCTTCTGCAATTCTCTTCCGCAACTCTTTCCCCCGCAAATTTTCTGCCGACAGATCTTCATCTACAGACTCAATCTCCACCATTCGTCCTCTGCAATAAACTGGTTAAGGCAGAAAACCTGCGGGTTGCACCGATTGATCAGAGAATCGATCAATCCAGCCTGCAATCTATAAGATTCATTAGCCTACTTATTCTATGCATGAATTTACGAACTATTCCAACTATTCAAGCAGCAATTTTAACACTTGAATCAATAATTTCACAGAAATACACAGATGTTCAGGAAACCGTTGAAGTCGACCCTTCATGGATTCACGATTCAAAAAAGTAAATTCGTAGAGGCTAATAATACTGCAAACATACAGCTAATCTTCCTATTAAGCAACCACACAAACACATAGCTTGTCTCTCTTCTTCAATCTATTAAAATATCTACAAGTGGAACCAAACGCAGGTATGTATGTCTCTCTACAACTTGGAATTCTAATGCTGAAAAGCGGAACCCTTCTCCCTTCTCTAAGTTATCTATTTAACCTAAATTGTAACCTCCTACAACCTGAGTGGTCCTACAACTGAAAAAAAAAACTACAAAGCATGATGAAAAAGTCCCTGTTTCAAATAAACAAACTACGGCTTGATCTCCACGCAGGGAGTCATGATACGCAATCACTCCTACCAGTACTAAAAGACTATGACTCATTAAAAATGACAAAAATATGCCAACAGCATGTGACCAACTCATCACATTGTTGGCATGCCACGATGCTCTCGCATCAGACTCGCAAGAGTGAAAAATTATGAACCCATGTTCATTAGATCAGCTACAGTGAAACCCCTGGCTTCCAACTCTGTAGCGCACATCCAAGTAGAATCCTTTGTTGGTCGCTTCTTCCATTTGACCAAATACTCCAGATAGTCTTTCTTCCTTGTATTCTTTACCACTTTAGTGTCTAGGATGGCCTCAACTTCCAATGGTTTTGCCATAGGCATTTTCCCCACCCATTGTAAGTCTTCAGTAGGATCTTCACCTTCTGTAAAGATTCCAATGGCACCTACTACATAAGGATATAGATCTGCAACATTAAATATTGGTGAAATACCCACTCCAGTAGGCATCTCTAACTCAAAATCATTTGCTGAGAATTTTCTGAGTATCCTACAGGGTCCAATCTTCTTCATCTTCATCTTGTTATACTCTCCTTTTGGAAATATGTCTCTCTTTACATATGCTAAGACCAAATCTCCTACTTCATAGTTCTTCTCTCTCCTTTTGGAATCTGCTCTGGCCTTGTAACTGGTGTTACTTTGTTGTAACCTTGCTTTAACTTGCTCATGCAGTTCATTGATCCTTGTTGCAAAATCGTCTCCATCAACACTCCTCTTCTCCAGCTAACCTAAGTCATGAAGTTCACACACTCCTCTTAGATGCATTCCATACAGAATTTCAAATGGACTCATCCCTATACTTATTTTGGGTGAATCATTATCAACAAACTCAGCTTGAGCTAATCATGTCCCACTGCTTAGGACTTCCTCCAATCAGACTTCTCAACATGTTCCCTAGACTCCTATTAACTACCTTTGTATGTCTATCGGACTATGGGTGATATGTTGAACTGAAGTTCAGTATGGTACCCAACTTCTTCCACAAGGACCTCCAGAAATGACCTGTGAACTTCACATCTATGTCTGATACAATGCTTCTAGGTAAACCATGTAGTTTCACAACTTCATCGAAGAACAAGTTAGCGATGTGTGTAGCATCACTATTCTTGTAGCATGGAATGAAATGTGTCATCTTAGTGAATCTATCAACAACTACGAAGACACAATCATGTCCTCTCTAAGTTCTTGGTAAACCCAGAATGAAATCCATACTCACTGAATCCCAAGGCCTAGTTGGAATAGGCAATGGTATATACAACCTTGTGTTCTGGCTTCTTCCTTTAGCATGCTGGCATACTCTGCATCTACTTGCAAACTTCTCAACTTCAGACCTCATCCTTGACCAAAAATAAAAAAGACCCAACTGTCCGAAGGTTTTATCACTTCCAAAGTGACCCGCCATGCCTCCATTGTGTTTTTCTTGTATCAAGTTCTCTCTCATAGAACACCTTGGTACACACAGTTTACTATTTTTAAAGAGTAAACCATCTCGTAGCGCATAATCCATCCATGGCTCTCTGTCCACCTCCACTCGATTCTTACAAGCCCTGTAAGCTTCCTGGAAATCAATGTCAGTCTCATACAAATCCAGTAAATGCTGAAATCCCAAGACTTGGATCTGATTCTCTTGCATAATCAACAGTCTTCTACTTAAGGCATCAGCTACTCTGTTTGACTGTCCACTTATGTGTTTCAACAAAAAGATAAAGCTCTGTAAGAACTCAACCCACTTGACATGTTTCAGGTTCAACTTAGGTTGCTGCATAATGTACTGTAATGCATGGTTATCATAATATAACACAAATTCTCTAGGCATTAAATAATGTATGAAATGCTTCATTGCTTGAACAATAGCATAAAACTCCTTGTCATAAGATGAATACTTCTATTTTGCATCATTCAGCTTCTCGTTGAAATACGCTATAGGCATGTCCTCCTAACTGTGTACAACTCCGATTACTACTCCAGTGGCATCACACTTTACTTGGAAAGGGTGTTTGAAGTCTAGCAACTTCAATACTAGTTGTTCAGTGATCCTCTTCTTCAAGAACTGAAAACTCCTTTCAGCCTCTGTTGTCCATTGAAATGGTTGTCTATCCTTCTTGATTGTCTCGACAATAGATGCACAAATACCACTGAAATTATTTATAAATTTCCTATAAAAACTTGCCAGTCCATGAAAGCTTCTTACCTCAAATATGTTCCTAGGTGAAGGCCAATCAATGATTGCTTGTACCTTTTCTGGATCCATCTTCAACCCATCTCCCGGAGATAACAAAACCTAAATATACTAGCTCTAGTTTCATGAATGTACACTTCTTCACATTTATCAGCAACTTTTCCTGCTACAGCCTCTCTAAAACATATCTCAGATACTTCAGATGCTCTTCTTCTGTTTGGCTGAAAACCAAAATGTTATCAAGGTAAACCATCACAAACTTACCTATGAAATATATCAAGACTTCATTCATCAATCTCATGAAAGTGCTTGGTGCATTGGACAATCTAAATGGCATGGCCAACCACTCATACAACCTATCATTTGTCTTAAAGGCTGACTTCCACTCATCTCCTTCTCTGATTCTGATTTGATGATATCCACTCTTCAAATCCAGTTTTGAAAAGCACGTTGCCCCACTTAGGAAATCCATGATGTCATCCATCCTTGGTAATGGAAATCTATATCTGATGGTAATCTCGTTAATTGCTCTGGAGTCAGTACACATCCTCCACTCACCATCCTTCTTTGGTGTCAGTATTGCTAGTACTACACATGGACTCAGACTCTTCTGGACTAATCCTTTGTCCAACAATCCTTGGACCTATTTCCTCAATTCTTCATTCTCTTGAGGTGTCAACCTATATGCCGCCTTGTTTGGTAAACTAGCTCCTGGAATAAAATCAATTTGATGACTTATATCCCTCCTTGGTGGTAGCTCATTGGGTAAATAATCCACCACGATGTCACTAAAATCACTCAGCATCTCCTGAATCTCCTCAGGTAGATCTGTCACGTTAGTCTTCATTGTCACCACTCTCGGTTTGCATACCACAGCATAGCTTAACTCGTCCTCCTCAATTTGTTGCAAATATTCCTTTCCTAATAGCATCGGGACTTTGGGTGTTGACTGTCCTGCTGTACCACCTTCTTGCAAAGGGTGAAGTACATGTCTTATTCCATTCTGCTCAAAACTATGACAGTTACTCCTACCATCATGAGTCACTCTCTTATCAAATTGCCACAGTCCTCCTCACAATATATGGCAAACATCCATGGGCATAACATCACACAAAATCTTGTCCTTATATGGACCTATTTGGAAATCAACTTCACGCTGCTCACTTACCAAGATTTGATGCCCTTTATGTAACCAAGATACTTTGTATAGAACAGGATGCTTGGTCCTCTTCAAACTCAACTTCTCCACCATCTCTGTGGAAACTAGATTGTCAATACTCCCACTGTCAATCACCATCTTACAGCACTTCCCTTGGACTTTACACATGGTCCTGAATAAATATTTTCTTTGAGCAAGCTCTCTGTGCTCCTTCTCAGGTTTCGACAAGACTTTATTCATCATCAATGACTCCCCTGTCTCTGGAAAAACTTCAGCCATTGTCGATTGTTCTTGTTGCTGCTCATTCTGAGCTACATAGGCTCCTCTCTTTCCTACGTATTCCTTCCCTGGACATTCAAATGATTTATGCCCCAATTGGTTGCATTTGTAGCACCTAATGACAATTTCTCTACCTCTTCCTCTTCCTCTACCTCTACCTCCTTGGTAATGTCCTCTTCTGCTAGAGTCACCTTATCTACCATACTGCTCTTGCTAGTTAGAGTTACTGAACTCTCCTCTCTAGACTCCAAATCTTCCTCTTCCAGTTGCTTGTCCTCGTCCTCTGGTCAGAACTCGACCTCAGTTGAAGCTCTGCTTCCTCGCTATCTTTTCTTCTGCCCTTAAGGCACATTGATACGCCTCCTCCATTATTCTAGGTGATATCATGTTGATCCCTTCTTGTATATCCACCCTTATACCATTGACATATCTAGTATCCTTCTTTGTTGACTCTTCCACATATCCTGCCCTTAGGTTTACTTTGTAGAACTCTCCAGTGTACTCTCTCACTATTAACAATATTTGCCTAAGGTTCTGTACCTGTCTGTACAGAATTAACTGGTAATCTTTGGGAAAGAAATTAGCCCTCATCTTTGCTACCATTCTATCCCAACTCTTTATTAACAACTTATTCTTTCTCCTTCTTTCATCTTGCACACTATCCCACCACAAGGATGCATGCCCTTTCAACCTCGTCACAACCAATCTGACTCTCTTATCTTCTTCAACCTCATCGTACTCGAAGTACTTATCCAACTCACTGATCCAGTCAATGAGATGCTCGGCAATGAGAATTCCATCGTAGGTCGGCAACTCAGGTTTGGACCTTGACGTTGTGCCTAGAATTGATCTGAAATACCGTAACTCAAGTGTTTCCTACATAGGTGCAACTTCTTCTCTTTTCTCTTCATCCTCAAGTTCACTTACATCCCCTACTTCTAGGTCTCTTCCTTTGTCTGTCTCCATGGCTTTCAGACGTGCTCATAGCTCCCCCACTTCCTCCATAAACTCTGTGTTCGCCGTTGGTCGACCTCTGTCACAACCTCGCGCTCTACCTATGCGTGCATCCATCCTCTTGCACTAAGCCTCTGCAATAATATTTCTCTTTCACACTATTACAACTTACCTCACCAAGCCCCTTCTCTGTACTTGGTCTTTTGGCAACGCGGTTCTCAATCTAGAACCTCTTGAGCACTCTTCTCTGCTCCTTCCAGGATTCTACTGCTACGCTTCTCTCTCACACGAGATTCTCCTCACTCTGATACCAAAATTGGTGCAAGGTCAGATCAACCACAGCCAACCCAACCGACACCTCTAGGATCTGGTGGCTCCTACACTTAGCAGGACTGTCAAATTTATCCCATGGCCAAATTCTACGCTAAAATTTCCTCGCTGCAATTTTTCTCCCGCAACAGCGCTTCCGCAACTCTGTTCCCACAATGGGATTTCCACACGTGGAATGCGAGATGTGGGATGCGCGATCAACGTCTCGAAGTTTCTCCCCCCGCAACTTCCCTTCCACAACAGCTTTTCTGCAAGCGGGTTGTGGGATGCGCGACCAACTTTCTGACGCTGGCCCTCTGTAATTCTCTTCCACAACTCTTTCCCCCACAATTTTTTTGGCCGTCAGATCTTCGTCTACGAACTTAATCTCCACCGTTCGTTCTCTGCAATAAATTGGTTAAGGCAGAAAACCTGTGGGTTGCACCGATTGATCCAAGAATCGATCAATCCAGTCTGCAATCTCTAAGATTCATTAGCCTACTTATTCTATGCCGGAATTTATGAACTATTCCAACTATTCAAGCAGCAATTTAACACTTGAATCAATAATTTCACAGAAATACACAGATGTTCAGGAAACTGTTGTAGTCGGCCCTTCACGGATTCACGATTCAAAATAGTAAATGCATAGAGGTTAATAATACTACAAACATACAGCTAGTCTTCCTATTAAGCAACCACACAAACGCACAGCTTGTCTCTCTTCTTCAATATATTAAAATATTTACAAGCGAAACCAGACGCAAGTCTGCCCATCTCTCTACAACTTGGAATTCTAATGCTGAAGAGCAGAATCCTTCTCCCTTCTCTAAGCTGTCTTTTTAACCTAAACTGTAACCTCCTACAACCCGAGTGGTCCTGCAACTGAAAACAAACAACCAAAAAGCATGATGAAAACATCCATGTCTCAAATAAACAAACTACGGCTTGATCTCCATGCAGGGAGTCATGATATGCAATCACTTCTACCAGTACTAACAGACTATGGATCATCAAAAATGACAAAAATATGCCACATCATGTGACCAACTCATAACATTGTTGGCATGCCACGATGCTCCTACATCACTTGTCCTCTTCCTCTGGTTGAAGCTCGACCTCTATTGAAGCTCAGCTTCTGTGCTATCTTTTGTTCTGCCCTTAAGGAACATTGATACGCCTCCTCCATTGTTCTAGGTGATATCATTTTGATCTCTTCTTGGATATCCATCCTTTGTCAATGAGTCCATTGACATATCTAGCATCCTTCTCTATTGACTCTTCCACATATCTTGCCCTTAGGTTTACTTTGTAGAACTCTTCAGTGTACTCTCTCACTCTTAACAATCTTTGCCTAAGGTTTTGCACCTGTCTATATAGAATTAACTGGTAATATTTGGGCAAGAACTTAGCCCTCATCTTTGCTACCATTCTATCCCAACTCTTTATCAACGACTTATTCTTTCTCCTTCTTTCAGCTTGCACACTATCCCACCACAAGGATGCATGCCCTTTCAACCTCGTCACAGCCAATCTAACTCTCTTATCTTCTTCAACCTCATCATACTCAAAGTACTTATCCAGCTCACTGATCCAGTCAATGAGATGCTTGACAATGAGACTTTCATCATAGGTTGGCAACTCAGGTTTCAGCCTTGACGTTGTGCCTAGAATCGATCTGAAACACCGTAACTCTGGCATTTCCTGCATATGTGTAGCTTCTTCTCTTTGCTCTTCATCCTCAAGTTCACTTACATCCCTTGCTTCTGGGTCTCTTCCTCAGTTTGTCTCCATGGCTTCGAGACGTGCTCGTAGATCCCTCACTTCCTCCATAAAATCTGCGTTCGTCATCGGTCGACCTCTATCACGACCTCGCGCTATGCCTATGCGTGCATCCATCCTCTTGCACTAAGCCTCTGTAATAACAGTTCTCTTTCACACTGCTACAACTTACCTCACCAAGCCCTTTCTCTGTGCTTGGTCTTTTGCTAACGTTGGTCCTCTATCTAGAACATCTTTAGCACTCTTCTTTGCTCTTTCAGGCTTCTACTGCTACGCTTCTCTCACACACAAGCTTCTCCTTGCTCTGCAACCAAAATTGGTGCAGGGTCGGATCAACCATAGCCAACCCAACCAGCACTTCCAAGATCTGGTGGCTCCCACACTTAGTAGGATAGCCAAATTTAGCCCTCAACCAAATTCTGCACTAAAATTACCTCTCCGCAATTCTGCTTCCGCAACAGACTCTCTCGCAACTCTGTTTCCGCAACAGGATTTTCGTAACAAACTTGTCCGCAAGCGAGTTACAGGATGCGGGATGCGGGACTTCAACTTTCCTCCTGCAACTTTTCCTCTGCAATTTTCCCAATCTTCATATCGTTGCGGTCTTCTCCACAGTCGTCGATCTATACTCTTTGGTGCAGATCTCATAGGTCTTTGTGGATCTGTTATCGCCCTCGCAACTTCTGTTGCTGATCTCTCCTAGACCGACAGATCTTCGTTTGCAAGCTCAATCCCCACCATTCATTTCCTGCAATAAACTGGTTAAGGTAGAAAATCTGTGAATTGCGTCGATTGATCAGAAAATCGATCAATCCAGCCTGCAATATTTAAGTTTAATTAGCCTAACACTTCTATGCATGCATCTACAACCTATTTCATCTATTCAAGCAACAATTTAACACTTGGATAAATAACTTCATAGAAATACACATATGTTTAGGAAACCGCCGAAGTTGGCTCTTCACAGATTCACAATTCAAAACAGTAAATGCATAGAGGCTAATAATACTGCAAACACACAGCTACTCTTCCTATTAAACAACCACACAAATACATAGCTTGGCTCTCTTCTTCAGTCTATTCAAAAATATTTACAAGCGGAACCAGACGCAGATATGTCCATCTCTCTGCAAACTCGAAATTCTAATGTTGAATAGCAAAACCCTTCTCCATTCTCTAATCTGCCTATTTAAGATAAATTGTAACCTCCTACACTGAGTGGCCCTGCCACTGAAAACAAACAACTACAAAGCATGATGAAAACGTCACAATCTCAAACAAACTAATTGCGGCTTGATCTCCACACAGGGAGTCATGATACGCAATCACTCCTACCGGTACTAACAAACTATGACTCAGCAAAACAACAAAAATATGCCACAACATGTGACCAACTCATCACATTGCTGCCATGCCACGATGCTCCTGCATCACATAGGTATGGAAGTTGACCATATTCTTGGCCAAATTAAAATAGCTCTTCGCTGCAAAAAAAAAATATTTCTCTGCGAGATCTGGTAATGAGAATTCAACCAATTGTCATGCAAATTCAGCAATATCGCTTGGCATTAAATAGGAGGAGAGAAATTCCCATTTTTCAAAGCGACATTAAGGCGTTAGCTGTTAATGAATCGCTGAAAATTTTGGAAAGCCTTCTCCTACAAGCATCAACAATGGCTCAAGAGTGCACAGTACCAAGACTTGACTTTTACTCTCGTTGTCAAATGAGTAGAAAGACAACGCATCTCATATCTGATATCACAAACATCTTGAGCTAGTTCCTTTGATGGGTTGGGAAAGCATGTTAGAGGGACTTGGGCATATTAATGAAAGCAAACAAGCCTTATCTTCCTCTTCTACCAGTATGTCTTCTGCAAACACTTCCCAACCAGATTTTGATTCAATGAGTTTCTTCATCAACGAACCCTTCATAGTATGAAAACACAATGCTCTTGCAACCCTCGAGAATTTGGTGATTGATGGACATGATAACCCTTCCTTCTCCTTCATTGGGGTCATTGGTAAGGGTGGTTCCGGCAAAACGTTGTTGCTCAAGACACTCTTCAATAGCACAAAGGTGAGGGATCTCTTTTGCAATGGTTTAATTCTTTGGCTTACTGTTTCTCAAACTCCGTCTTTTACAAGCCTTTGAAACGAACTCTCTAAGCAAATAGTCATGCAAACAAAGGCGGATCCCATTAAACATATGAACGAAGGAGGTGTAAATATATGGTTACATGAAGATTTGTAGGGAAAAAGGTTTGTCTTGTTCCTATATGATGTTTGGGAGGCGCAGTGCAGCTACAGCAATTAAATGGAGCAATGCTACCAAATCTTGTGAATGGTAGTTGACTGAAGCCCTATAGGATAGGGTCAGAACCGTGCGGTGCTTGAGGCACTGCGCAACTAAAAAAAATGTAGATAGGATCATGGGAGAATGGAAGGCGCACCAAGAGGAGGTGGCTCCGCAGGAATAGGATTTAGTAGCGTAAGTAGAAGGTCATGCTGCGACATCCACAGGGCTGCGAGCAGATGTCACATCAGTAATCAATAAAGACAGTTAAAGTAGTTAACTGATGGCACTCGTGGAAGTGATGTGTAATGATGATGAATCGAACCGGTGAGTTCACAGATTCGAGCAGTTACTCAATGATTTGGTCATGATGATCGAATTGACATCCTAATGATGACATATGAGTTGATTTGGTGCTACAAGAGAAATCTTGCTTGGGTCGAAAGACACCATTGTGTAGAGTTGAATTACATTGAGTAACTACTGAGTTGTCGAGACAGCTGTTGAGAAACGCTGCGAAGAGTAAGAAAGTTGCTAAGACTAGAGAGAGTGTGAGGTTTAGCTGTGGTACGAAGACCACAACCTGCTTGCGTTAGAGGATGTCAGGAAGGAGCCATATCGACCAATAGTATCAGTAGAAGGTGGCCCGATAGAGCGCATTCCATAGGATTGGGCAAGCAGACTGGACAAAGCTAGATTGCTTGGGTTGATCAATATGTCGCACTCTGGGCAGCCAGCTAAGGAAAATGCATGTGTGAAACAACCTTTGGCATGTTTTCATGGTGAGTATTTATGGATAGATGAGCCGGTTGCAGTCACAGTGGAATTGATTTCAGCAATAACGGGGCTACCCAAGGATGGGCCAGACCCCTCATAGTATATCCGAGGCAAAGATAATGACAAAAAGTTGGCAATGACTCTAAAGAAGCGCTATGCTCTAGAGCGCGATGGGAGAGCCGACCGCATTGATAGCATTAATGATCGCGTGGTCCGTATTGGTGCTAGGATTCTGGCTAGTAAAGTAGTAAGGAAGAACCACCAGGTTCAGTGTTATTCAAGGGTGGTTGCATGCGCTAAGCTATGTGCACAAGGAACACGAATGAATTGGTCCATTTTTCTAATGAACCAGCTAGTGGAGGATGCAGAGGCCGCACAGGCAGGTGCAAGATCGTTTACATATAGTTGGCTCCTCATTTTGATTATGCTGGTAGCTTGGATGGAACTAGAGGATTACCAGGGGATGGACGTCAAAGCAATAGAGGCATGCAAGGGTGCTAGATATTAGAACTTATGGTGGGTTAAGGAAACAGAGAGAGCAGTAGATTGCTCAATCCAATTTTGGATCTACTGGGAAGCGTTGCAGGCGGCAGCGGTAAAAGTTCCACGATTAATGGAGGAAGCCGCGACAAAGTATCAGTGGATTGCGCATTTTGCAATTGGACCCCACACTGTTTATGTTCATGCATGGCATGACCCCGCCAATAAATGGATACCAATGAGGTACAAGGTGTCTGATGCAGAGTTGGAGGCAGTGATTAATGGATGGCCCATGGAGTGGAGACAATCAATTAGTATAGCAGACGCTTCAACAGAAGAAAAAAAAATGGCAAATGCACCTGAGGATCCAGTGCACAAAAACGACCAACAATCAGATGATGACTCATCAACAGAGACACCTACTGACCTAGAATCCCAGCGCATACTCCGGGAAATAAGAGCAAAGAGGTGCATGGATCAGGCTGCAAACAGCAACACCGTATCAACAATGGAAGCACAACTGCACAGACTTGTCAAGGCTGTTACTGATGCCACTAATACAACCACAAAAGAAATGAAGAAATCAACATAGGAAGGGTTTGTCGAGGTAAGAGCTAAATTAGATTATGTTTACAATGTTATTTTGAGACAAGCACCAGAGAGCACAGTTGCGCAGGAGTATGCATCAATCGGCACCGAGCTGCAGGCCAGGAATGTTCAAATTCTCTTGACTGCGATTGATGGTGAACAGGAGGAATTGAATACCTCCCTACAACAGTTGCAGAATGTTGCATTGGACATCAACAGATTGTCTACCCAGACTTTAGTACACATACAGCAGATCACCAACCAGGAGTTGGCCGATAGGGAGAAGAACATCAGCGACCAGTACTTGCGGTCGCAGGAGAAAGCAAAAGCCAGGAAAAAAGAGATAGAACAATTGCGTCGAGCCAAGGAGAAGTTGACTGAATACAAGGCACAGGAGATAGAGGTTTTGAAGAAAGCGCACAAGGAGTTGGAAGTGGCAGTAGAAAATGCCTGTCAGCATGTCTTGGAGAGCACCGCAAAGTTGGATGTGGTAGCCAAAGCAAAGAAACTTGGAGTTGTTCTTGAGCCGTTATAGAGCGAAACCATCATTTTGGATGCCTTTGATACACCCCTCCACCCCACCAGAACAGATAGCCACAAGGAAGGACGAGATAGAGGAGTTGGCCACACAACTCAATGAGTTATATCAGGATGCCAAGAAAGTCACAGATGCCACTACTCAAGTTTGGGGCAGCATAGTACATGACGAACAGCTAGAGAAACTGACTGGACAGTTACAAGAAGCAGATGGGCAATTGGCGACCCTGAAGACGTCGCTCAAAGCAATGCCATTTATGATGCATATCACCAAGGCGCCGAAGCTAAAGGAGGTGCAGCAGCAAGCCACAAGCGCAAGGGAGAGGCAGCAGCGGCTTAGTGCACAATTAGATGAGTTCAGTGAGATTGGAGCGCAGCTATTAGTGAAAGCAGTTTCTGCGCTCCAAGCTGCACAAGCAGGCAAGATGAACATTGCTTCCAAGATGGTTGAACACCCTGTCAACCATGATATAAAGGTGAGCCAAGAAGTTACTACACAGGTCAAGGAGCAGGTAAGAACGATCACTCAGCAGTTTGCATATTTCAAAGCCAAGATCGTTGAGTTCACCATGTTCGATTAAGCATGGCTCGAGGGCGAGCCACAAGATTATGTTGGGGGCCTGTTGGCAGGAGTTTTGGGACAAGTTGTTTACGCAGTACATAGAAGAAAACATTGGCATTGGCAAGGGTCCAGAAAACATCTTCTCAACAACATCGACGGAAAAAATCGACAAAAATTGGCAAACTGTGGCAAATATTGAAAAACACAAAATATATTCATTTTTTCATAATTTTAAGCATATAAAGCAACAATGACATCAAATAAATACATTGGCACATAAATATAGAAAAAACACTGATATATATCATGTAGGCATGCCAAATATAATATGAGACATAAAAGTCAATACTAAAAGTCTGAATATAGTTGTCCAATAGTACTCAAAAGTGGGAAATCAATGGTCCAATACAAAATGACATCACAAAACTAATAGCTAACTATCTGTCTCTGAAATATAAATCAATGCCCTCTTCCCCTTTTACAGGAAAAGATCATGGGTTGTTTGTCAGACCTGCCCCTAACAGTAGAAAGTCCTGGCCCTGTACTCGATGCCAATGAGGGACTCGGTGCCAATGAGGGAGTAGATGCATCAACCACTGTAGAAGGTGGTGTTGATGAAGCCACATCACCCTCCATGAAGTCCTCTAGGTCAAAGTGGTCTGCCTCCTCCTCCTCTTTCTCCTCCTCATCCTCCTGCCCCTATTGCTATTGCTCCTCATCTAACCATGTAGGTGCCTCCTCCATAATAGATAACTCAACCTCCACCCTCCACTTGGACAATACATCAATATTGTCCAAGCAAATGGCATCCACATCGGGTGATTTCTCCACCTGCTTCATCCACGGCCGAAGATTGTAGTGGACATACACCAAGTCATTCAGGCATGGGAAATCCAACCTATAAGAGGGTGATAAAAATATTTAATGAGTATTGAGTCTTGAGGCCAGAGGAAAACAATATGAAAGAATATCTTAAATTACAAAGAATTTAATTGCTTTGATAAAGTTCTTACCTGGTGCGTTTCTTTGAGTGTATTTTATCAAAGACACTCCAATTACGCTCACGTCCAGAAGAGCTACAGGTTTGGCTGAGGACTCGGATGGCAAATTTTTTTAAATTTGGTGCCCTTGCACCATATGTCCTCCACCAAACACCTACAATAAACAAGAAAGAAAGAGAATCGGATTATATAATTCAAACTTCAAATTTCAAATAAAATGATAAATCATAAAAGTTAAAACACAATTAAAATTTAAGAATTTGAAGTTCAAAATACAAATAAATTCTAATTTGCAATCACTACTTGGAGTCAAATTGGTCCTTGCACGAACAGCATCGGCATAACCAAATAGTCCAATAGCCTATCGATACATCTCCATCTCATGAGTAATACTCTCTCGAGTCTCAAAATTAGGTACCATCCTATTCATACATTCGATAAGCCCTTCCAAAACCTCTTCATCAAAATCAAACTTACACTTGTAGGAAAAAGCAGGGTTGAGGAAAATTGCAGCTGCATGAATAGGTCGATGGAGCATCTCGGTCCACCATGTATCAATAAACTCCCATAGCATCATGTGTCTATTGTGTCCAGGGGTACCCTTCCCCACATAATAAGACCGAATAGACTCTTTGGCCCTATCCATGGCCTTGTACAAATAGCCCATAGAAGGCTTGTCACTGTCAACTAATATCAAAACCTTTACCAAAGGTTCACTAATTGAGCACACTTCCTCCACTCCTTCCCAAAAGGAGTCGGTGTAAACCAATCTAGCAATGGCTTTCCCATCCTCTCTCCTGCTATATGTGGAATCTCGCCACTCCTCACAAACAAACATTTGCTTTAGCTCAAACTGAACTCGAAGCAAAGACTGAAGAGAAATGAAGTTGGTGGCAAATCATGTGATTCCAGGGCGCAACAATTCCCTGTTTCTCGTGCATCTCCTCATGAGGCTAAGAACCCAAGAATGGTTATATATGAATTTGGTGATACTCCTAGCCTAATCAATAACCTCCTTAATGAAGGGAATTTTCCCCACATCCTCCAACATCAAATCAATACAATGTGCAGCGCATGGAATCCAAAATAGTGAGGGGTGCCTCTCCATAAGCAATCTACCAGCAGCCACATAATTGGCCACATTATCTGTTATGATATGCACCACATTGTCCACACCAATCTCCTGAAGGACCCCATCCAACAACTCACATAACAATGTTGCTTCTCTTACCAATGCCGATGCATCAACGGATTTGATAAACGTGGTACCTTTAAGGCACTGTACCAAGAAATTCAGAAGGGTCCTACCCTTCGCATCTGACCAACCATCAGACATCAATGTGCATCCAAAAATCTCCCATGACTGTTTGAATTCCTCTAATCTAGTGTTGATGCCTTTCTTCTCTACTTGAAGAATTGGGCCTCAAATCTCCTCATATGTAGGGCACTTGTACCCCGGGCCAACAATAGCAATGGCATCACACATAGGCTGAAAAAAATGATTGTTTCTAGTTATTGTAAGAGGCAAGTCACTCCAGAAAAACATCCTCCCCATAACCCTATCTGCTTCTTCCTTCTCCCTTTTTTTAACCATGGACTTGATGCTATTCTGTGGAACAAATAAAGATGATGCAGCAGCCCTCACGGAAGTTGAACCCATGGCCGTGGAGCCCCCAACACTACCCTCAATGGGATCCGGATGATCATAATCATATGTCCCTGAAGTCCTAGCCACTCCACCTGCAGCAAGTTTAGCTCTGTTTGTAGCTGACTCTTTCCTTTTTCTATCCTTCGAGTGAATTCCATCATGGGTCATTCTCATAATCTCGGGGATAACTGCACTATAAAGCCCCACATCATGGCCAGGGAGTTTTGCCAAATGGTACTTCAACCTACTAATGCCTTCTGTCATATGTTGTCCACACAATTTGCAATTCAATCGTTGTCAGTTTGTTCCATCTTCAAGGTCAGCATATTGCCAAAATGGGTCCAATGCCTTTCGCATTTTTGCAAAATGTATAACCTCAAAACTTAAAAGTCAAACCTCTGGCTGCAAAAAAAAAAGAAAAAAAAAAGAAGACATTATGATTAAAAATTTAAACCCAAATCCTAAAGATTTTGCCTTCTTCCACATTTACTTACTAATATATAGGCCTGGCCCTAGTATGTACTATGTAGTATATAGTATATACTATATGGTATATTGGTATATTGTATATTATACTATATACTATATATAATAGTATATACTATATACATTATATAGTATATATTGTATACTATATAGTAATATATAGTGTATAGTATATAGTATATATACTGTATAATATATATTCCATATACTATACAGTATATAGTATATACTGTATAATATACTATATACCAGTGTTCCATGGGGACGCGCCTCCCAGGGTCGGGGGCTCGCCCCCTGCGTTTCCCACGCCGGGGGGGCTCCATGTGAAACGTTTCCCAGCGCCCCCTTTTTGATGAAACGCAGTGAAACACAGGTTAATGATGGGGGGGCTTCTACCCCCCCCCTAAACATGGGGGGCTCCCACACGCCCCCCCTTGAAATTTGATTTTTTTTTAATAAAAAATTCAAAAACACAAAAATATAATAAAAAAATGAAATTTTTATTTTTATTTAAAAATAAAACTAAAAACTTTTTAAGTTTTTAACCTAGACTTACGGTTTACCTATTTATTTTACCTCCTCGTTCTGAACCGGCCGCATTGAGCTTCTCCTTGACCTGTGAACAATCCGTGGACCATTTGTGTGCTGGTCGGTGTGCTGAGACTCGAGAGCCCATGAGGTTTGACTGCTGAGAGCCCGTGATCACTGTGGTGAGACCGTGAGAGCTCGTGAGCAGGCTGTGACCATCTGTCGAAGTTGTGACTCGTGGGCCCGTGAGCTGTGGATGTGGAGTCGTGGATGAGCTAGAGCTGTGGCATGAGGAGTCGGACTATTGAGTAAGCTTGAGTTTAATAGTTTATAATAAATATGGCTGTCATTATTTTAATTTTATTATGGCTGTCATATACACAAGAAGTGGGCTGCGATCTATCTATTGAGACATCGTCCATTCCCATTAGCCATGGTACACTCTTATACAAGCTACCACTGATTGGTGAATTCCAAATCATCTCCAAAGTGGGCGTATTCAACGTCTGTAGCTTACAGCTCTTGCGAGAGCTCACGTTCTCATGCATGGAAGTTATTTAAAGGTCAACGCCATTCATTTTTCCATGCTTGGGGTTGTGTTCATCAAAGGAGTAATCTGCTTATTGGAGACTTATTTCACCCTATTTGGCATTTATATCAGACAGTGTTCCTACAGCCAACTCTCTATACCATCTTGAGTGTCATCTACAGCTGTTACAGCCATCTTTAGCCTCCTACAAACTCTGTATAAGGTCAGAATTACATTATATTTGAGATCTGATTGCCATTGGTTAGATTGAAGTCATTTTCATTTGCAGAATTGCATGATCAGTGCTAGTATGTTCCTCGTGGTTTCTCTAGACAGCCTGCCATTTGGCATTTAGTTACTAGTATTTTAAAAAACTTATAAGTTGTAAGTTTTTACTATTTAACTTCCCATTTTTAAAAATAAAATATTCAGTCCTTCCTGCTACAGAAACATGGCAAACATTCAGTCATTTGCCTACAACAATTTAACCGTTCACTACTGGGGGCGAGGTCATTGACATTTTCATCTTTTGTGCCCAGGCAATTAGGCATAGGATTTACATCCCCACTTCAAATATAGAGGAGAAATTTCTTGTGCTGTGCAGGAGAAAAAAAGGATAACAGAAGCAATACTATATAATATATATACCATATACTATACAGTATAAAAAAAGGATACCATATACTATACTAGTATATAATATATACTATATACTATACTGTATAGTATATACTGTATAGTAATATATAGTGGACACTGCCCGAATCTCGATTCTCCAGCTTTGTAATATGTATTATACTATATACTGTATAGTCGATAGTATATATATACTAGAGTATATATACTATCGACTATACAGTATATAGTATAATACAGTATATATACTATCGACTATACAGTATATAGTATAATACATATTACAAAGCTGGAGAATCGAGATTCGGGCAGTGTCCACTATCTACAACCCCGTCCATTTTCAACAATAAAATCTAAACTTCAAATTAAAAGTTAAACTGTGCATTTTTTACCAAAAAATACTGACTTGGCTCTTGAATCGCGCGGATGATTGCACTTTGCAGATCTGATGGCACCCTGCAATGGCCCCAGCTGCTATTAAAACCTTTAAAACCCTCCTCCAATGGCGTACACTGCTAATAGCCTAATACTCTAATCGGAACCCAAAAGAATGACCCGATTGTCTTTTAACGAGCCCAAAGGTCAACCCGGAAATGTTTGTGATCGTGGCATGATTTTTTCAAAAGAATCGCCGATTTTTTCTTAACCGCGTGCGACGTGATTTTTTCTCAATTTCGCAATTTTTTCACCGGAAAAAATCGTCGTCCCGAAAATCTCGCGATTTTTCGGGACATCGGCAATTTTTCGGCGATGTTTTCTTCTATGGTGCAGTATCACAAGTGCCGCACAAGCTCGAAAGACACTGTGCAAGTGCAAGATGGCGCGCAAGGCGAAAAATAGACTATTTTATGTCATTTTTTGTACTTTGGACCATATTTTGTGGATATTGGTCATTATCTTGTAGATTTGGTTAAAAATTGGTTAAGAGTTAGTTAGAAGTGGACTTTGAATGTAAAAGTGCAAGCCTATAAATAGAAGTAGAATTGCAAGTATTAAGAGCTGAAGGAAGAGAAGAGACTTCAGAAAAGAAGACTGGATCTTGAATTGTGAACTATTTTTGAATCTATGAATCATTGCACAGAAGTAATATGATAAACTGAAAGTTGATCTAAATTGTTGTTTATTTTACCTTTTTCTATCTTACTGTTCCTGTGATCTAATGGTGAATGCCATTTAATGTGCGACATGGATCTAAGATGCGATGTTTTATGCTTTTAAATGATGTTATCTGTCTAGATTTGTTTGTGCAACAGTATGATTGGTTCTATTATAAATGAATGATGCAATCCAATAGTAGCAATGATGATTATATATGTTGATGATTAAGTAACTGGTCAAATCTGTTGGATAAGTTGATGAATTGTTGATGCCCATAGTCCTCTTCTATTCTACGGAAACTTGGTTTCAACAACATCTCAGGTGAGACTTCATCCACTTCGTGAGTGTTGCCGGACAGGGTAAAACCTGTCTGGGTCAGTGCTCAAGGAGGTTGTAGTGAGTTGAGCGTCGACAGAGTGAAAACCCCTGTTGACTATGTATTGTTCGTTGGGTTTGCGCCAACACTCAATAGAGTCAGTGCATTGAATCATGTTTGGAGTGTGGATTCATATCATACATGAGATATTGTTAATCATTCATGATATTTTGGACTTTTATTTACTTTTAATATTATCATTATGTATTATTTGGACATGGCTTTATTGAGTATCAATGAAAAATGTTATTTTTCATTCAAAATGTGTATACTTTTACTTTTTGTATGGACTAAAATTTTCCCCATTTTTTCACGGTCTGATTATAACTCTTCACTCTTTTGCCTTACCCATTCATTGTCGATTCCAAGTCTGGTAACACTATCAATAGTGTCCTATTATTTTTCATGATGAGACTCATTTACAATCCAAGTTGATCCCGGATTTCTACAAGGAATCTCCAAAACAACTGTAGCCTTTATCTGCGGCTAGTTTCATTAACAATTTTAGAAATTGTGTAATCTACTTATCATATAAAATGGAATAATTAATATTGTTACCGAACCGCAAATGGAGATATAATACCATGCATGTGAAGACTTTTTAGACAGTGGAAAAAAAGATTAGAATTGTAGTAATGTATCTAAGTTGGTTGCCATTTTATAAAGACAGGTTTATTATATTTAAAAAACCTATGCTTTCAAAATTGGGGTTGTTTCATTGAGGAATTGTTTTCTTATAATTGTCCTTTTCTCAAAAAATAGATGCCCCTCATTAGTAAAACAATAGGGGCTGTTAGAAAACGTAAAGCTAGTGCGTCCCTACAGCTTTTCAGAAATCAATTGTTAAAAGAAGATCTTGTTGCAACTGTATGACAAGTTGATCCATATGGTTTTGCATTTATAATCTTAAAAAGAAATCTTAGTCAACAAATGCTAGGAACAGATTTTCCACAAAATTTAAAATCAAAAGATGAAAAAAATTAACAAATAATACTAAAAGCAACCCTGCAAAATATTTTAGGAAATGGCTATCATACATGAATCTTTATGGAATTAGAGTAGATCTCTCCTTTAATCTATAGAGCCACTTGCAGACTGTAGAACTTCTCTATGAAATTATTTGCAAATCCCTGCATCAAAATAAACAATAGAGCAACTGTTGCTAACGAGATTTTGAGACGCGGATTTGAATAGCCCTTAAATTGATAAGCATGTAATGGTAATAGAGGAAATCCCCTCTTACAGAAAGAAAAACACATATATTCTAGTCTAGCATGCTTGTAGTTATCAATAAAACTGGTGTTCAAATCCTAGTGAAAATGAATGAGAATAAAGGTTAGATGAATAGTAAATACCCAAATTTAAACAGTCCTAAAGAGGGTCTCCTCTTGCAATTATCAATCAAATGAGGGTTCAAATCCTTGTGAAAATGAATTACAATAAATTTTAGATGAATGCCAAAATTTAAGAAGTCACAAAGAGGAACTCCTCACTCACAACAGGAATTCCAACATCAAAACTTGATACAAATAGTTCTAGGCGAGAATTTGAGCAGCAAAATGTGATTCGAATAATTTTATGGAGAATATAAAGTAGAGTACCAGACAGCTTACTACAATATATGTAACCAGCAAAATGTAATTCAGAAAATTCTATGGAGAATATAAAGCAGAGTGCCAGACAGTTCACTACAATATATGTGATTAGCTCTCGTATCTTTTAAACTTCAATGGGCTAATTGAAACAACATATAGCTATTGGAAAAAATTGGGGCCGAATTATAAAGAAGGCATAATAATATAAAATCTCCACTTAATATGAACTATGTTTCACCCTTAATGTACTACAAATACTCGAGCATATTCTACCTAAATCTTCACAAAAGTTCAGGTCAAGATACATGAGAAATTTCAACTTAGGAAACCTATTGGGTAGTTCTGTCGTGAAAGACCTATTAAAATATAGGAGTTGAAGGTACCATTATTGTAAGAGATACTTGTAGCCTTCTGATGTGCAGAGTACAGACCTCCTACCCTCGGCAATACTAGCTGTTCCAAATACCCATAATCTCCAACAATGGTAGGAGGGATGTCACACTCAAATATAGAACCTTGAGAGAGATCATACTCCCATAGAATTTCTTTAGAATTTTTCGTAAATGAACATAAGCCTTCATTAACCATGAACATGTTTGACCTCCAAATCACCCTCCCTAAAAGTTTGATTGCACACAAAACCCTCCACACTTGTAACACACAATCATGGCCATCATTTTATGGAGAAACATGAATAGCAAATCACAACTGCCAACTCTCATATTGCATCAAATACTCCATTGTGATTGTGGAAGTCTCTGCAAATCCTCCCAACTCTAACACTGTTATGTGATCCCTGAACTCACAATAACTTTGAAGTTGGAGTGGACCCAATTCCTCCATCAATTTGACGCCTGCTCCCCATACATCATCTAAGAACAAGGTGAACCTTTTTCCCAATCCACCCTTGCCAACCACAGAAATGGGAAAGAGAGACATGCCCTGTTCCTCTGCATCCATCACAAACTTCTCCAGTCTTGTAAAGGCTTCTTACTCGTCAAGCCTTGGAGCAGCCCCTGAGTTTGGGCCATGTCAACAAAATAACCTAGCGTACATGTTTCTTGATATCTGAAATGTAACTGGTAATCTTTATGATAGTTTGATAATGAGAATGTCAAACCTTGGCAGTGTGCACTATTGAACCACGTTTCAAATTCTTGTCATTGAACTTGTCCAACTTGTAAAGCAACCCATTAATCATTGAAACCATGTTATTGCAACCCATTAATCGCTGAAACCATATTATTGCTGTGAGAAGTTGAAATGGTGTTATGAAAGTTTTAACACTCACTGTCGGATCTAATTTGAGAGATCCCAACTCTTTCTGTGAGCAGATCGCAATTTTGATGTGCTAAGGAATTTGGTGGATTGGCATGCCAATGCCCACAACAATAACTCCAGAACCAAAACCAGGAATATATGCATTGCTTAAACAATCCTACCAATACAAAATCCTGTGACAAAGGAAACCAGAAATTAGAAAGGTATGAATTGAATAAAAGCAACTCAAACTCAAGATGGTGGCCATTAAAACTTAGATGTCATGCAATTAAAACTTGGATCTCATGCTTAACTTGTAGAAACTGATGGCAGATTTAGCTTGAAGTTTATCAAGCTTCTTTGTCAATTTTCAAAACTAACCTCTGAAACCATAGAAAAGGAGAAACGTATATTTATTTCTAGGAAGAGAATCCATCTGTGTCAAAGATTAGAACTTCAACTCTTTTAATATGCATGATAAGTATATCTGATTCCATATCTATCTCGTCATTTGGGCTGGTTGTTAGCACCCGTTGGGGGCTGAAACAGAAATCATTTTTGAAAGGGAGATTCCATATCTATCAATCACATGGGCCGGTTGATAGCATTGTGTTGGGAACTGAAACAGAAATCTCTATAACCTTATCACTTGGCTTTTCCGCAGCCCTCTGCCCCAACCCAGGCCTTGTGTTTAAAGTAAAATTATATTAAATATATTTTAATCTTGGTTCTACAAAACAAAACTAAAATATAAACTTCTCCATGCTTAAATGACTAGTAGTGCAGCCCTGCAGGATTTTAAAATGAACTAAACACTCTACAAGGCTGCAACAATCAAAGTGCACAGCCTAGTTCAGAACTCCAACAATTAATTAGGACACAGAGGAAGCCAATAAAATTTACCCATTTCATTCTATTAAAATTCACTCGGAATTTTACAGATAACATGTACAGGCTTTGGAAAACTGTAACCATTAAGTTACAATGAAACTGGGAACTTAAAAGTTAAAATCGGCTCCTGGTCTCAGTCGCAGGCAGAGTGTTACATTCCCCGAAATATTCGAACCCAGAAATTTGCATATCTACTTGGCCGCTCTATCTTCTTTCTTTCTCTAAGCAGAATTCTTATTGACAAAAACTCAGCCTCTACTATTCTCTCTTCTTCTTTTTTTACCTTCCTTCCCTTTCACATTAAATCTGCACAAAAAGAAACCCCTTCAACATTAATATGTTCCATTAATAAACAATACAGAAAAATTGTCGGCCTCTTTTAATTATATAATTGAGTTTTTATGGACTTAAAGGAAATGGAGCAGGCTTCTCCTAGATGGTGCCACGCACCCTCTTCGTTTATGGCCAAACCTAAAACTTAATCTGTCTCTGATTCGTCTTGAAAACCATTCACGGGATGACATAAAATCAAAATTAAAAAAATATGAATTTCCCAAGACTCAATCCAAGCTGTCCATGCATGGTTGAATGAATCTAGGCCATTCGTGCAGGCTTTGTTTCATCCCAGCCGTTGGCGCACACTACGCTCCATCCTAGCTGTTCATGCATCTTTTCCACGACGTGCATCCCAAAATCCAACCTTGCCGCGAACAGTTGTGATCTGTTCGCTGAGTTAATAACCGTTACTTGCACTGGTGGAATGAACCGCGGCGATCTCGGCTGCTTCTGCATCAACTAAGATCTAAAATATAAATTTATCCATGCTTAAATGATTAGGGTGGATATATATATATATCCTATCCTATCCTACCCTAAAGCAAAGGGACACAAGGTTGAAATGACAATACTGTAGGCTTTCGAGGAAGCATTTATGAAGCTTATTGAACTACAGGAAGAGCACAAACAAGATCTATAAAAGCTATGGATGGACAAGCAAAGGGAAAGTTTTACCAAGAAAAGAAAGGAGTCACGCCTTCCATCTTATCCAAAATATTTTTAGTCAAATAAACAATCTCCAAGTGGGAAAAAGATTGATGGACCATAAAAGTAGGGGGCGAATATTATTTAGCGTACAGTAGACCACTTACTGCGGCGGCACTAGGCATTATGCCCGTTGGATCTCAAGTAGCTTGAGATCGAACTGGCACAATGCCTGCTGCCGCAGCATTAATTGGCCTGCAGCAGGCTGAATATTGATCGCCAAAAGTAGGAACAAGAAATCGACCTACATGTTGGGGCTGCAAAAAAAAAACCAAGCACATGCTTAGGGATTGCCCAAATAAAAGTAAGGTTCCCTACAATATTCAACAGGCTGCAACAGTGTATGATGTGGCGCACACCATACCCAATGTTGCATTGGAGGATCGTCCTACCATGACTGGAGTTGAAGTAACTCGAGTTGTTTCAATTTTAATTGATCCTAAATCAATCCATAGTTATGTTACTCCTAAGATTGTAGAAAAATCGTTCTCTTAACTGGAGTAAACATAGCAAATTGCCGTTAATATAGCTAGCCACTAGAAGCAAGAGGAGGGTGAGTGAAATACTAGCAAGTTTCCCATTAGAATTGAATGGATTCTTTCTTATGCAAAATTCAATGTCTTACTCTTGGGTTATATGATGTTATTATTGGAATGGATTGGTTAGAATCACATCATATAAAGGCTTAATTGTTACAACAAAACATTAATTGTATTGATGATGAAAGAAACCCTAAGACAATAAAAGGTAAACCAAGGCCAATCTCCATGAAATAGATTTCAACTTTGTTGTTGAAAAAGTGTCTTAGAAAGAAATGTCAATTGTACGTAGCTCATGTTTAAGAGACATGAAAGGACAAAGGTCTCAACATGGATGAATTTCCAAACTTGCAAGAATTTAAAAAAGTATTTCCAGAGGTAATACTTGGGCATCCTCAGGCACTGATTTCTAAATTGAACTTGTCCCTAGCATTGCACCTGTGTCTAAAACTCCCAATCGAATGAGCCCTTTAGAAATACAAGAGTTGAAAATGGAATTGTAGGAATTGTTGGCCAAGGGTATATTCATCCAAGTGTCTCACCTTGAGGATGTCTTGTTCATCTAAATGGAGATTGTGAAATTTATGGATGAAGTCAAAACAAATCTTTAATATATGAAGGGGCTTGACCTATAACGGGTTTATTTTTATCAACTAGGAATCTAGCTAAGGCATATATAGGGGATCCATTAGCATCGACAATGAGTCTAAGAGACCTATCTTTCTTATGGATTTTAGGTTTCCTACATATTTAGGAGGTTGAGGGTTATGACGATGTGATACTTTTATATATAAGGGTCAGGGGAGAATGAGTTAATGACCGATTGAGGTTTATGAGGGAACGAAATAAACATAAAAATATTCCCAAAATACATAGATACAATAATACTCAATTTCTATTAATGAAGTAAATATGCAGGAACTATAACAAAACGCAGAGTGAAATGAACTCACCAGAATGGTAGCAACTTATCTCTAAGAAGAGATGCGACGACTGCGTGCATTCGCAAGAAGTGAGTTATAATGAGTCCAAAAGGGCCTTTTAACATAAAGCATCAATGAGAAAACCCTAAACATCCAAACCCCTAACCCCAGAAGATGAAACACCAAAATATTTGTGGGCTCCGTTGTGGTTAGTTGATCTGTCAACTTCCCAGGGATGTAACTTTTGTATTTTATCTTTGTTTGGGGTGCTTGGTAGCCCATCAGAAAGGGATGTCCAAGAAGTAAACATTCTAGACAACTTAGTAGATAGTCGTAGGATATCTTTTGGGTGCTATCGAGCCAAAAAAATGTCATTTAAGGCCTTAAAATGGATTTAGAATTTCAGGACCCGAAAAAACCGTAAAAAATTGCTAAGATGGAAAACTATGTTTTTAGCCAGTGGAATGGGTGGGTGGCCACCAATGTCCACCTAGATCAATGAATTTGGTAACTAGGTTAGTGATTTGGTTGATGAAATTCCTTGAAATAGGTTTATACGAGGAAGAGGTGTAAATTACTTGAAGCTTTTAGCTTCGTAATCAGAGGTGTCAAGTATTACAATTGCATTACCATTATAATTAGCTTTTATAATGAAAACATTGGGGTTATCATTAAGCCGAATAAGGGCTTGAAATTCTTCTTTAGAAAGGTTAGGTCTAGGAATATTCCCATAACAAATGATACAGGAAAAATATCGCCTAATTTATTTTTCTTCGTGGGTTGGAATATGGTGAGTGATGGACTAAATGGAGCAAAGAATATCCTCTATACTAATACAACAAGTGGCAATAGTATAATTAAACCCTTTTTGAAGAATAGGGATAGTGGGTTGGTCTAAGAGGACACGGATGTGGATAGGGTAGTGCAAGGGTGGGTAGCATAATTAAACCCTTTTTGAAAAAAACCCTAGAATGAGGGGACCAGGTTGTTTGATCTTAGGCTAGTGTTGACCATCTGTTGAAACTCTCTCAACACTTGAGGTTTTTGGAAAGAAAGAAATTGGTGATTGAATTTTGGGTTCTTGACAGAAGGGAGAGTGGGTCACTACACTTTGTTGTGAGCATAACCTCCTTAAGAACCTAATGGAGACATGTCTATTATATGCTAGTTAAGGAGAGGTATAAGGTCTCATGAGATTGGAACGTGAAGTCTCCTAGGAATTTTGCATGTTGTTTGCAATCATCTCCTACCTATATAAAGGAGGGGGAGATGAAATAATTAAACCGATGAGATTTGTTTTAATTATACCTTGTAGAATCTATCTCTCAATATCCTAATACTTCCCTTCGGAAAAAATCTAAACACCTATGGTTGAATATAAAAAAAAGAAGTGAGGGGTCCTCCTAACCCTCTATAGAGTCAATGAAGCCAATGAAGCCTCTTTGTAATCTCATAGTACATATGGCGATGGAATATGAGGTGCTCCTTTGGCATACCTGACAAATCCTCTCTAATCTTTAATGTTGGAAATTGTGTAACTTCAGAAGTTATTCTTATTGTACTTGTATTGCATTTACTTGTACCTCTTACAAGAGATTATACTGATGTAATTACTCATGTAAATCCTAGAAAGAATCAATGTAAACCCTGGGGAAATAATACACAAGAAAAGAATTAAATTTTTTTTTTTTGTATTTCCACAAGGTAGGTCGGCCCCAGTCATACTGACAAGTCAGCCCAGTAAAATTTCACTTGGAAAATCAGTATAAATAATAGGTTCCCCTCCACATTCATTCACTCACTCACTCAAGTTCGCTCCAGCATAAAAAGGTGTGCTACTGCAGCCAAAAGGAGTATTTTTGGGGGTTTGTATCTTAGAGAGACTTATTTCTCTCTCTTTATTCTTCTCTCTGCTCTCAGAAGCTATAGTCTCTACACGATGGTTTGCTAGGTTTTTCCCGATTGGGTTTTCCAAGATAAATTATTGTGTGCTTTGTTTATGTGCTTTGTATTTCTTCTAGAGATACTATTGTTTATTTGCAATTAAGTTATACTGCTATAATCTTGTAAAACTAACATGGTACTAGAGTAGTTATAGAAGAGGCCATTGCCGAAAACTAGGGTTTGAGATTTCAAGGCCTTCCCTCATCTCTTCAGCAGAAAAAGAGTCATGGAAACTTCACTCTAGAGGAGGCACATCTTTTGGTTAAGGAAAATCCAAATTCCGAAAAGTTTCATTTTTGACCTAAAGGCTAATTTCGCTGCTGTAGAAATTAGAGATTCAAGTTTTGTGCTGATTAAGCCATTGTTTTGGCTCAACCTCACCTTTCCTCAAGTCGCGTTGATAGGGCACATCTATCTGTGAGGTTAGTTTCTTTAAATTCAAAAGTTCATTTTTGACCTAACTCTAGTTAGGGTTTCTGGTTTAGAACTGCAAACAAGATGATTGGAATGAAGGTTGAAGATCGTCTTGATGGGGCTACAAACTTCATATCTTGGAAACCTAGACTTCTTCTCATCCTCGAAGAAAATGATCTCTTGAAGTTTGTCAGTGAGAAGGTTCCAGAACCAGAACCAGAAGAAGACAAGTCTTGGTGGAGGAAGAGTGATGCCAAAGCAAGAAGGATTCTGGTGGATTCAATCAAAGATCACTTGGTTCCGCAGGTCTCGGAAAAGAAGACAACTAGGAAGATGTTCAAGACCTTGAAGAATCTATTTGAACACAGTAGCATCAATGTGACTCTCACATTGAGGAACCAACTGTCAAATATGAAGATGATCAAGTCCGAATCAATTGCCTCATATTTCATGAGGATCACCGAACTTTACGACAAGCTAAGGACCAGTGGAGATAACGTTGAAGATAAGGAGCTTGTCATGACCACTCTAAATGGTCTTCCACCATCTTGGACATCCAAACCATAAGTAGTCGAACCAAGCTGCCCAAATTTCACAAGTTATGGGCAGACTGCACTCAGGAAGAGACCAAGATTGCAGCAAGACAAAGACTCCATGGTCCTCAAGTTGAGGAGAATCAAGCCTTCATTACTCATGCCAAGAAAGGCAAGGGAAAAGGAAGGAAGTTTCACAAATATAAGAACCAAGCTAGGAGACCAAGTTCTTCTCCAAATCGGAGGGAGAAGAAGAAGGACTTATCGCACATACAATGCCCTAAGTGCAAGAAATATGGTCACTATGCAAACAAGTGTTTTAGTACAAACAAGAGGAAGCATGAAGCTTCAATCGTCGATGTTGATGAAGACACTCCTCACAAGAAGTAAAGGAATGATGATCGTTCAGAGTTCTTCTAGTACTCTCCATACTGAAGATATGATATGAAGATCCAAATTGTGATGATCTTCCAACAAGCATATGAAGATCAATGGACTCTGGCTGTGGAAGCCCATCAACAAAACAATAAAAGATAAGTATTTGATTTTACATGCTCTGGTAGATTAGATTTGGTTTGTTTGAATATGTTTTACGCATTCAGGAAGTTCTTGAGCATGTGATATAGTTCCTTTATTGATGAACAATAGGATTATGTAGTATTTGTTATGTACATGATTGTTTAAATAGCCTGTCACGCTGCACAACATTCCATGAACCCATCTAGGATGACACCTCCTTTATAACATACTTAAAGTAGTACACACTCTTGATGGTATGCTATAATGGAGACCGTAAGCATCCAAATAATGGCCATATGTGTGTTGTGTTGAAGCATTGACTAAAAGATGCCTACATTCTTGGATAAATTATTGTTGATACATTGATTATGTAATGTTGCTAACCATATGACGGGATTTAACTTGTAGGGAATGCTATGATCTACGAGGATAAGTGATCCCATTGATATACGGATGGATCGGAAGCGGAAAGCCTCTAGAAGCATGACTCTCAGACCCATAATGATCTCATGTAGAGATTTGGTGATTAGAAGCAGAAGGATTCTACAGATATTGGTCTCTCTGCTACGAAAAACAGTTTCTTTTCAGTTAGAGTCATAGCAAATGAATTCTGGAGGACAAAATTTACTCATCCAATCTCTGAGAGATAAAGGGAGTTATCCCTCAAAATTGAGGATCCTGGTATATTGCATAGAATAGAAACCTGATGAACTCTTCCTAAGTCAAGGAAGAAGAAAGTTAAGATCCTGAGCAGATCGAGCATGATGACGGTGACTACACTAATGACACTATTGTCTTGATTCAGACAAGATAACTGAAGGATCCTTGATGAACCTGGTCGTCACCAAGATGGATACTTACTTCGTATCTTTGTTTGTCCAGTCTACATCCATGTGCCAAAGGATAAAACGACGAAGCTAGAACATTCAAGCAAGAAGGGAACATTTGTGGGATACAACGAGTCTTTAAAGGCTTACAGAATATACATCTCAGGAGTGAGGCAGATCGAAGTCAACAGGAATGTGACCTTTGAAGAAGAGATGGCTATCTGAAAAGGAAGAGGATCTGATATGGAGATCGATAATGACGAAGAGATGAGATCATCTCCCCCTCCAGAAGTTAAGAGGGAGTTTGAAGAAAAGAGGAACTGATCGATCCCATTGATCTAGTTGAGCCAATTGATGCTCCCACAGATATGGCAGTAACCCAGAAAAGGCCTAGATGGGCACAAGAAACATTGCAGGATGTAGAGGGGCACAAAGCCCAACACGGAACCTATCAGGAAAGCAAAAGACCTCAGAGGTTCTCAGGTTATGTAGCATTGATGAGTCACATCATTGACTCATAACCTACCACATATGAAGAGACATCCAGACATCAAGTTTGGAAGGATGCCATGACAAAGGAATTCCTGTCCATCATGAAGAATGACATATGGGAGGTTGTACTGAGACCTAAGGGGAAGTCAGTAGTGACCTCCAAATGGATTTTCAAGATTAAACACGGAACATATGGTAGCATGGAAAAACACAAGGCTAGATTTGTTGCCATAGGATTCTCTTAGAAAGAGGGAATTGACTATGAGGAAACATTTGCTCCCGTGGCTCGATATACTTCCATCAAAACCATCATTGTTATTGCTTCAGCTATGGGATGGAAGCTACATCAGATGGATGAAAAGACTACCTTCCTCAATGGTATTATCAAGGAAGAACTTTACATTGAACAACCAGAAGGGTTTATTGTCCATGGGAAAGATTCTCACATATGTAAACTGAAAAAGGCATTATATGGACTCAAGGATTTTCTGACTCAGATTGGGTCGGGTGTGTTGCAGACAGTAAGAGTACTTCCAGATTTTGCTTCAGTTTGGGCTCTGCAATGATTTCCAGGAGTAGCAAGAAGCATACCTTAGTAACACTTAGCACCATAGAGGCCGAGGATATGGGTGCCAGTGCAACAACCCGAGAAGCTACTATGGCTTCGAAAAATCCTTGCTAGATTGTTTGGTCAAATTTCAAGACCAACAGTGATTCACTATGACAACCAAAGTTGTATACAGATGACAGTGAATCATGTGTTTCACAAGAAGATGAAGCATATAGAGATTTAATGTCACTATATTCGTGATAAGGTGCAGAAAGGTGCGGTCAAGTTACAGTATGTTCTAAAAGATGACCAGACTGCAGATGTTCTTATCAATCCTCTTCTCAGGGAAAAGTTTGAACACTTTCGCAAAAGACTTGGAGTAGAAGAAAATGCATCCCTCCTGGAAAGGGAAAGTTGACACAAACATCTATGGTGCTTTCACATTAGTGCCTCTACTAGTTTTGAATCTCAACCTGGCATGGGAGAAATCTCATCGACATTGTGAGACAAGCAGGTAGTAGATGTCGTGTGCATTGGTGACCACTATACGTTTTGATTCTCAATCTGGTGTTTTGGAGTATTCCCACCAGCTCTTGAGATGAACTGGTAGTAGATGGTCGTGTACACTAGTGACCTCTAATTGTATTGGTTCTTAACCTGGTGTTTTGGAGAATTCCCACCAGCCCTAGTTCTCAACTTGGTGTAGGAGAATTCCCACTAACACTTGTTATGAACTAGTAGTAGATGGTCGTGTGAAGCATGTCCTAGTTCTTGGTTAGAGATGGACTTGACTTGTAGTAGATGAGATGTTGATTATTGTATTCTCGATGGATGGAGACATTGTTGACAACCTTCAATATGTATAGAGACGATCAAGACAAATGAGATGTACAGAAGAGACCCAGATGTTCGTGATGCTGATGATGACCATATCTGAAGAATACCTTCCTTGTTGGGAGGGAGTGTAGGAAATTGTGCAACTTCAGAAGTTATTCTTATTGTACTTGTATTGTATTTGCTTGTACCTCCTATAAGAGATTATACTGATGTAATTACTCATGTAAACCCTAGAAAGAATCAATGTAAACCTTGGGGAAATAATACACAAGAAAATAATAAAAATAAAATTATTTTTTATTTCCCCAAGGTTGGTCGGCCCCAATCATACTGACAAGTCAGCCTAGTAAAATTTTACTTGGAAAATCTGTATAAATAGGAGGTGCCCCTCATCCAGTCACTCACTCACTCAAGTTCACTCCAGCATAAGAAGGTGTGCTACTACAGCCAGAAGGAGTATTTTTCTGGGGTTGTATCTTAGAGAGACTTCTTTCTCTCTCTTTCTTCTTCTCTATGCTCTCAGAAGCTATCATCTCTATAGAAGGTTTGTTGGGTTTTTCCCGATTGGGTTTCCCAGGATAAATTCTTGTGTGCTTTGTTTTTGTGCTTTGACTCTCTTCTAGATATCCTATTGTATATTTGCAATTAAGTTATACTGCTATAATCTTGTAAAACTAAAATTTGAATGTGATGATCAATCTCAATTCAAAGTCAATGTGAACAAACTAGGAACTGGACCAAGTGGATCTTGAGGTTGTGCATTCAATGCCTCTAAGTATGCTAGAGTTTAACAATAACTCAATCTCTCAGATGCATAAAATGCTCGAAATAGAAAGCCATATTAGGACTAAGGTCATTGGGAGGGACAATACAAATAACCTGAAAATTCAATATATAAACATCATCTCTAACCACCTTGCTTAAATTTTGCTTAAATGATAGGGATTGAGCAGAGCATCATAGATTGCCTAAATGGGAAAAGGTGATCAATAGAAATGACAACATAGTGGATGAATAAGGAAGCATCAAGGAATCAACACTATTGTTATACAAGAAGGGTTTGTAGAATAAATCCTCATTAAAGGACAAAGTGTTAAGAAAGGATAGCTTTCTCTACCCGAAGTTGAGTCACCTAGAGATCAAATCTTTCCATGTAGGAAGCAAACCAACGTGAAAATAGCCTTGAGATGCATACAGTGTGCACCAAACTTCACTTGAATGATGTCCTACAGAACTATCTTCTTATAATGAATTACGCACTACAACGTAAGTAGTTGGACCCTCTCACCTTTGGCACAATGAGGACAAAGTAAATATATTAGGTCCCCAAATCTTGACCCATACAACATTATGGCCTTGATCACTGCATCAAACAAAGGTAGTTTGGCATAAATATCTTGAAAATGGATTTGAAAGCACCATTTCACAAAAAAGGGATCCATAACCTTTACTAAGCCTAGGTAGAAAGGCCTATCACAACCTAAATCTTGGGCCCATGAATTGTACTTCCAGGATGGTGCTCATCTCAATCATGCTACTTATAACGGAGTTATACTCCACTAAGGAAGTCCTCGAAACATTAAAGACCATAACCTTAGTTTTGTTAAGGTTCACTACCAAATGTCTAAGGCCACAAAAGCTATCCAAGGAATTAATTTGTCTTTGAAGCCCCTAGAGGTAGGAGACCATTGAAGGTCACATTATCTAAAAACGGAGGAAGGGAATCAAGACATGGTGTAGAAGATGCCCATCTCTCTCCTGGATATGAGCTTTGGGTAAAGACACAAGTTCATCAATATAGATTCCATATAGGGTCATGGAAAGGGGACAACCCTACTTGACCACATTGGTGCTCCAAATGAAGTCAAAAAACCATGGAAAGTGCAAAGTCCGCTGATAATAACCAAAGAGTCTCACAATAGCATCTTCAAGGTCAAAAACATAATCTTTGCAAAAGCATCACCTCGAGACTAATCATTCCACAATCAATCAAAATCCTTTATGAAGTCAACAAAACAACATAACACCTTTGAAGAATATTCCCTTCCCTCCTTGATGTTATGCCAAAGAGTAAGTAGATGATCCATGGTCTAGCATTCACTTAAAAAACTTATCTCCAAGTTTTGGTTCCTTTAATGGTGAAATAGCAAAATGTTAAGGACCACGGTTTAGAATTTGGCAAAGTGTGCAAAATCATGATGGTCATGTAGTTGTTAGGATCTAAGACACCCCCCAACATGAAAGTGGGGTGAGTGATTTGTTGAGAAGAGGAAGAGGAAAACCCATACACACAAAATGGTTAAAAAAACATAAATATATAAAAGAAGAGGACAATTACCATGTTTCAAAATAATTTAAATTACCTTGAAATCCTTCCTCGTCAACTACTTCGCTAGAACTAGGAATCTAGATCACTCCATGATATCCCCAAATGAGAAAAGGTGCTAGGAAGATGGACAAATCTAGACCACTACATCATATCCCCAAAAGAGAAAAGGCGCTATGAAGATGGACGAGAGGGGATGTTGATAGAAGAATGAACTGGTGCATCAAAAAGCAAAATGGTATGTCAAAATAGTGTCTTGATCCATGTCAAAAAGAAGGTTGGGTTTCTTGTTAAGGAGAGAATGCTAAAAATATTTAGGGGAGTGGCAAAGGGACAAACGAAGCTCATGTCATCTCATAGAAAGAAAATTACATTTCTTTTGACAAAGAAGACTTCTATACTCTCTTATTATGTAGGGGATAGATGGAGTATTGGAGTAAGGACATAACAAAGATCTCTATGTGAATGTTTGCAAACATCATTGTTCCAACAATACCTATGTAAGACATAACGAGAAGGGGTATGAGTGGGGTTCTAGATAATGAGGGGAAAAGAGTAAACAATTACCTTCCAAAGGATTGTGGATAGAAGGTCACATTTGGATTTGGCAATGGGGAAGGAGAGGTAGTTAATGTGGGGGAGTAGCTAAGAGAGACCAAAGCATAGGAGTCAATATACTCAGAGTCGAAGTAATTATAGCGTGTAAGGAGTCATTGGAAAGTGGGATGGTGGGGAGAAAGGGGCATGATAATCAAGGAGAGAGAAATGAATGTACACATGGTCAACCAAAGGGAGAGGGGCATATATAATGAAATCCCATACGCTCAAGAGAAGAGAAGCAACCCCCAATACATGATCTACCATGATAGCTACACAATTGTGAGGGAAACAAGTGAACCTATTGCAATTCAACAAACATCATAGGACATTGAGAAACAAAAGGTCACAAGTTTCTCCCAACTAAAGAATGTGTCTCCTATATGCTACGATAAGACCCATTGCATCTATTGATTCCCTCAAAAGAGCCTACCATACAAGGATTGTGCTCCTCTACAAATAGGACAGCCTTAGAATAATCATGAGTAGGCATCTACAATGTCCTAGTCCAAGAGTTAAATTCCACTAGAAGTATGGCATCCCCCGAAGAGAACTAAGAAATCTCCATATACATGTCTATGAAAGGATCGCCATCAAAATGTACCAAAAAACTCAAGGTAGTGGAGGGAAGTAGTAGACCACAAAATAGATATCATAAGAATGAGGGGAACTCCATGAACCAAAACTCACATATCCCTAGAATATTCATGGGAGGCAACAACTACAAAGACTAGATTGTGTCATGGATAAAGTAAGCAATACCCCTAGACCCCGAACTCTCCCAATATTTGAGTCTCATGTTTAAAGGTTGACACCCAATGATAACATCTCCCCTGAAGGAGTACTCCTTGTTGGCATTCATGAATCTAACAAAAATGATCTCTATGGAGGTGAGGTACATCTTGGAAAGAGCCTAGGGACAACAAAACAGAGCCATTGCAACTCTAGCAAGCTACGGAGATGGACGAAGGCCCTCTTTTACCATGATAAGGGTGTCATTTGGCCAGCTGGGGTCTCCCTCAACCAAGTTGGGGAAGATGCTGAAAACAGTGAAAGAGATTTCAATGTGCAGCTAAGAAAATAAAAATACGAAGATGACAAAGAAGCCAATAGTTTAGCATCTCGATGATGAATATGGATTAGAGGTAGTGCCCAGCTTGAAGACACAAGAAAATGGCCAAACAAGCTTGTAACAAATTGAGATATGTAGTCTTTTAATGAAAATTTTAAGGAAATCAAAGTATTTGCAAATTATCTCTGTAAAGAAGAATTTACAAACCGTGTCTTCTGAAAACGAATTTACAAACTGTACCCTATGATAACTAGTGGCAATAATGGGAATTTTGGTTGCTTGATTAATTTATCAATTCAGCGATCTACATATCATATAAATGATTTAATGAATATAATGAATAGTAATGACCGAGTGGAGATATAAAGCCATGCATGTGAAGAGTCTTTACATTGGAGAAAAAGATTTAGAGTTTATAATCAAGTGTCTAAGATAGTTATTTCCTTTTCAAGATTTAGTATATTAAAGATTGACTGTTTGATTATTTTATTAATTATGTAATTTGTTTTTTCAGAAAAAAATTCATAATTTCTTTTCTATAAAAAGAAAATTATATAGAATAGATGCATATAGATTCTATGGATCTATATGATATCTTTATCAAAATGAGGCCTTCATAACCTCTTAATACCAACCCTATTTCCTGATTGACATCTTCAGCCAAAAAGAAAAAAATGTCTCTTAATTATTGACTATTACACTTTAAATTCCCTCTGCATACTGTATAGTGCAAGGGTACTAAACTATTCAAGAAAACTAGTCTTGAGCTATGAACAGAAAAAATACCTGTATAACATTCAAAAGATGAGTAGGCTCATGCACTGTGGTATTGCTTTCATCCAGCACAATCCTTCTTTGACTTTTGATACCACCCAGCAGTTGGCAACTACCAGCAAACCTTATTTGGAAATACTATCTGCCTGAAAATTAAGCTCTCCATACACATGGAAGAAAGAGATACGGTTGAAGGCTTCTACCATTCATTTCACCTGATCAAACTCAGGACTCAGAACCAGATTATTAATTTTGTATTTACCATTTATGACTACCTAGAAATCTCCAAAAAACCTGTAACCTTTATCTACTGTTAGTTTCATTAATAATTTTAGAAACTGTGTAATCTACTCATCATCATATCAGATGGAATAATGAATATCATTACCAAATGGAGATATAATACGATGCACGTGAAGAGTTTTTAGACACTGGAGAAAAGGATTAGAAGTTTAGGCATGTACCTAAGCTGGTTGCCATTTAATAAAGACAGCTATTTTATTAAAAACTATGTTTTCAAACTTGAGGTGTTTCATTGAGGAGATGTGTTTTTATTGTCCTTTCATCAAAAAAATAAATGTCCCTCATCTGTAAAACAACAGAGACTCTTAGAAAACGTAAAGCTAGTGTGCCACTACAACTTTACAGAAATCAATTGTAATAAAAGATCTTATTGCAACTGTGTTACAAGTTGATCCATACGGTTTCCCATCTATAATATTGAAAAGATCGAAGTCAACAAATACTAGGAACAGATTTTCAAAATCTAAAATCAAAGGATTAAAAAAATCAACAAATAATACTAAAAGCAACCCTGCAAAATATTCTTAGAAAATGGATGTTTATGGAATTAAAGTAGATCTGTCCTTTAGTCTATAGAGCCACTCACGGACTCTAGAACGTCTCTATAAACTTATTTGCAAATCCCTGCATCAAAATAGACAATAGAGTCACTGTTGCTAACTAGATTTTGAGAGCTAGATTCGAATAGCCCTTATATTCGATAGGCCTGGAATTGTAATGGAGGAAATCCCCTCTTACAGAAAGAAAACTACATATACTCTAGCATGCTTGTAGTTATAAATAAAACTGGTGTTCAAATCCTGGTGAAAATGAACTAGAAGAAATCTCAGATGAATACCAAAATTTAAACAGTAGAAGAAATTTTAGATGAATACCGAAATTTAAACAATCATTAAGAAGGGCTCCTCTTGCAATTATCAACAAAATTAGGGTTCAAATCTGGTGACAATGAATTAGAATAAATTTCCAATGGATACCAAAATTTAAGCAGTCATAAAGAGGAACTCCTCACTAATAGCAAGAACTCCAACGTCAAAACTTGATACAAATTATTCCAGACGAGAGTTTGAGCACCAAAATGCGATTCAAACAATTTTATGGAGAATATAAAGCAGAGTGCTAGACATTTCTCTACAATATATGTGATTTGCTCTCTCATCTTTTAAACTTCAATGAGCTAATTGAAGCATCATATACATATTGGGAAAAATTGGGGCCAAAATATAGAGAACGCGTAATAATATAAAACCCTCACTTAATATGAGCTAAGTTTCACGCTTAATGTACTGCAAATACTTGGGCGGATTCTAATCAAACCTTCACAAAAGTTCAGGACAAGATAGATGAGAAATCTCAACTTAGGAAACCCATAGGACAGCTTTGCCGTGCAAGAAATATTAAGATCTGGAATTTGAAGGCTTACCACATTTGTAAGAGATGCTTGTAGGTTTCTGATGAGACCTCCTACCCTCAATGATACTAGTTGTTCCAAACACCCACACTCTCCAGCAATGGCAGAAGGGATGTCGCAACCTTAAGAGAGATCATACTCCCAATGAAACATGAATAGCAAATTACAACTTTCAATATTCCATCAAATCCCTAGTTGTTATTGTGGACATTTATGCAAATCTTTCTACCTCTAACAGTGTTATGTTATTCCTGAACTCACAATAATTTTGGTGTTAGAATAGACCCGATTCCAAGATCAATTTGGCACTTCTCACCATACATCATCTTTGTTATTGTAGATGTTTATGCAAATATTTCTGCCTCTAACATAACAATGTTGGATGTTTATGCAAATATTTCTGCCTCTAACATTGTTATGTTATTCCTGAACTCAACCACTCAATCATTTTGGTGTTAGAATGAACCCAATTCCAACATCAATTTGGTACATTCTCTCCATACATCATCTAAGGGGTTGGTGAACCTCTTTTCTGATACACCCTTGCCAACCACAGAAATGGGAAAGAAAGACATGCCCTGTTCCTCTGCATCCTTCACAAACTTCTCCAGTCTGATAAAGGCTTCTTACTTGTTGAGCCCTGGAGCACCCCCTGAGTTTGGGCCATGTCAACAAAATAACCAAGTTTACATGTTTCTCGATATCTGAAATGTAGCTGGTAATCTCTTTGATAGTTTGATAACGAGAAATAACGTCAAATCTTGGTATTGAGCACTGTTGCACAATTTCAAATTATTGTCATCGAACCCATTGATCGCGGAAACCATAGTATTGCTGTGAGAAGTCGGAATAGTGTTGTGGCAGGTTCGATGTTCACTATCAGATCTAATTTGAGAGATGCCAACTCTTTCTGGCAGCTGATCGCAATTGATGTAGTAAAAAACTCGGTGACTTAACATGCCGATGCCCACAGCAATAGATCCAGAACCAAAACCAGGAACATATGCATTGCTTAACCAATCCTGCCAATACAAAATCCTGTGAAAATTGTAACCAGAAATTAGAAGGGTATAAATAGAATAAAAAGCAACCCAACCTCACGATAGTGGCCATTAGTACAGAAGCTTTACAAAAATAAAATAGAATGCAATTAAAACTTAGATCTCATGCAATACTTACAGTAACTGATAGCAGATTTAGCTTGAAGTTTATCCAGTTACTTTGCCAATTCATGGAAAGGAGAAACGCTTATTTCCTTTGAGGAAGAGAATCCATGTGTCAAAGATTAGAACTTCTGCTCCTTTAATAGGCATAGCTCTTTTGAAAAAGGGAGATTCCGTATCTGTCCCGTCATATGGGCTGGTTGTTAGCACCGTCTGGGGAACTGAAACAGAAATCTCATTGAAAAAGGGTATTCCATATGATCAGTTACGACTCACATGGACCGGTTGAAAAAAAGCTTAGCCCTATCTATCGATCACATGGATCGGTTGATAGAAATAGGAGAGAAATATCTGTGTCACATGGACCGGTTGAAAAAAGGGTATCCCATATCTATCAGTCACATGAACTGGTTGATAGCGTTGGGTAGGGGAATGCAACAGAAAACTCTATAACCCTATCACGTGTCTTTTCGGGAGCCCTCTTCCCGGCGCCTCGTGTTTAAAGTAAAATACATTAAATATTTATTAATATTGATTCAATAGAACAAAACTAAAATATAAACTTATCACTGCTTCAATGATTAGGGATTGAGGCTTCACAAAATGCTCCAATTCCTCAACATAACCACTACCAAACAGGAGAACATCATCCACGAAGAGTGAATGAGTAATAAAATGAAGCGAGTAAACTTTAAGACATAAAATTAGATTTTTAGTGTTATTAAAATCAGCATAGATTTAAATTTTAGGTTTTATTAGTGTTGAGAGGGGTCAAATTTTTCTGAGTTGCAAACCTCTTCTTAAGTATTTGGTGTGTCTTATTTATGTCATTGATTTGATTTAAACGAAAGGAGACATCTTTTTATTTCAGGTCTACATATAATATTTTTATTATTAATATTTATTGATTCAATAGAACAAAACTAAAACATAAACTTATCACTGCTTCAATGTTTAGGGATTGAGGCTTCACAAAATGTCTTTGACAATTTCATGAAAGGTCTCCAATTCCTCAACATAACCACTACCAAACAGGAGAACATCATCCACGAAGAGTGAATGAGTAATAAAATGAAGCGAGTAAACTTTAACACATAAGTGTTATTAAAATCAACATAGATTTAAATTTTAGGCTTTATTAAGTGTTGAGAGGGGTCAAATTTCTCTGAGTTGCAAACCTCTTCTTAAGTATTTTGTGTGTCCTATATATGTGATTGATTTGATTTAAATGAAAAGAGACATCTTTTTATTTCAGGTTGACATATAATATTTTTATTATTAATATTTAATATTATTTAGATCCCTAGTGTTCTTAAACCAACATAGATCCAAATCGTAGGTTTTATTAAGTGCCCAGAGGGGTCAAATCTCTCATCTTTTTATTTAAAGTTGACATATAATATTTTTATTATTAATATTTAATATTATTTATGGCCTAAATATAATATTTTTTATTATTTTTTATTTTTTAGGAACGAACATTACAACGTCTCCCCCATACATGGTTTTAAAACCATGTGAAAGGCCCTCCTAATCTTCCCCATACAAAACCATGTGAAAGGCCCTCCTAATCTCCCCCATACATGGTTTTAAAACAATGTGAAAGGCCCTCCTAAAATAATGGGTTGTTTAGGAGGCCTTGCAAATGGTCTTAAAATCATTTGCAAGGCCCTCCTAAACAATGTACAATAAAACCATGGGTTGTTTAGGTGGCTTTGCACATGGTTTTAAAACCATTTGCAAGGCCTTCCTAAACCATGTACAATAAAACCATGGGTTGTTTAGGAGGCCTTACACATAGTTTTAAAACCATGTGTAAGTTCAACATTTTTTTTTTGGATAATTCAATTTTTTATTTTTTATTATTATTTTGTTAGGTAGGAACATTAAAACATCTCCCCCATATTGTGTTGTTTTCTTGAGACCGACATTTTTTGGCCAATAATTAAATTTTTTATTTTTTATTGTTTTGTTAGGTAGGAACATTACAACATCTCCCCCATATTAGGTTGTTTTTGTGGTCGACATTTATTTTGGTGGATAATTAAAATTTTAATTTTTATTATTTTGTTAGTAACAAACAACAAACTTTACAAGATCTCCCTCATACTGGGTTGTAGAGCGCCTCTCCGCAATTATTTGTAGGAGATTTATTTGCCAAAACAATAAATTTAGCTAAAGAGACACAAGCTATAATCCAATCTGTGACTTTCAAGAGAAGTCTAATATGTAACATAGTTAAAGAGACACAAGCTATAATCCAATCTGTGACTTCCAAGGGAAGTCTAATATGTAACAAAAGCATTATAAACAAACTCCAATCCACTCTATCATAAGCTTTAACTAGATCCATCTTAAGAACTAGTGTTGCCAACTTTTTTGTTTTTATAGTGTGGAGACACTCCTGAGATACACCAATGGCAGTAAGGATTTGTCTATTTGACAGAGATTGAAACTGCTCCTTAGACATACATTCAACCAACTTTGGTTAATCCTATTGTAGATAGTTTTTTAGATGATCTTATAGAGAATATTACAAAGAAAATCATTAAAAGTCTCAAAATTTGCCTTCTTTGGGATAAGTGCTATGTAAGTAGAGTTCAATGCATTTGAGACCTTACCTTGAACTCTTGTTTCTTCAATAACCTTCAGCAAATCCATCCTCACTAGATCAAAGAATTCAATGGTCCAACCATCTAGCCCAAGACTTTTTTATTTTACAATTTTTGCATCGAAGAGGCACATTCTACAACCCACTTGAGAGAGATGTGTAACTCCTTTCGTGCTCATCCTAGATTTGATACATGTCATTTTTTAAAAATAATAAAATATTATAAAAATAACATGTCAGTTCAATCTAATTTTAAACATTTACAATGGTATATATAAAACTACACAAATTAAATAAATTAAAATGCTTCATCAACATTTGCACTCTAAAAAAGGGAGGGTTTGCACCTCAAGAGATTTGATCCCTCTTGACGCTTGGTAGATCCCCTTTTAAGATGGATCTATGTTGGTTTTTAACACATCTTCAATATCCTTTAGAGTGACCTCCTCCCATATCTTGAGTCATTCTTCATAGGAAAAGAATCCTAGAATGTTATGTATAAATTGTAATCTAAAAACAATATGTGTTTGACCATGATCCTTAAAGATGTCAACAAAATGTTCCTTAGCAGTCTCCTCCATCTCATCTTGAGAAGTCACCTTGATCCCCTTATTGTTCTCAATGTCCCACAAAACATTCATAATCCTTCTATTATTAGCATAATTGTGAAAAAATAGTGTTGGCATCTCTCTAAGATAGTCAAATCGCCCATCTCTTCAATCTCTACATTTCCTCCTCAATCTTCAATATTTTTACTTTCTAGCTTTCAAGTGAACAAGATTCTCTTTTTCATGCTAAGAAAAGTACCTAATATATTGCTTGAAATTATGGAATCAATCTCCCCTTCCACACTACTAACTTCTTCCCTTAATTTAGTTTTTTTTTCTTTTCCCAATGGATAGCAATTTTCTTCAGCCTATTTAATTTCTCAACTAAAATATGCATTATTGACTCATCTTCCCTAAAGGACAAGGTATTCCAGTTGTCTCTGATTAATTATCAATTTGATGAAATAATTTTTCTTCGGCCATGAATGATTGAATTTAAAAGGAATTTTTTGAAATGCTTTTCCAATACCCAACTGAAGACAAACATGAAGATGATCTAAATTACCATAATTAATAGGACAAAACCTATATCTCCCCACAACATTTAATAAATATTCAACCATAAGAAATCTATCAAGTCTTTTTGCCACTGCACTCACACCTAATCTCCCATTCCTCCATGTAATATATATGACTAAAGGAAAAATATCAATGAGGTTAGATCCATAGAAAAGATTTTGAAAATAACTCGATAAAGGATTAATACAAGGGCTTCTCCCCCAAACTTCATTGGCAAAAAGAATAAGGTTAAGATCACCATCAAATATCAAACCTTGCTCTTTCGGAGTCCACTAGCTTCCACATTTCCCCAAGAAATTTATCTATCTACATATGGGCCATAACAATTCACCACTTTAATCTTCTTGTCTAAATCCTTAAAACTTCCTTCCAGTAAAATTCTTTCAAAAGTAATGAAGGCCTTGAAATCAACCATCAGAGTGTTCCAAATGGAAAGTAAACCCTTAGAAAGGCCCACAAAATCTACTGCACACACCTCCCAACTTAGAATTTTTTTATAAAAATTTCACATGATTTATCCCCATAGCTTATGGTTTCCTAGATCAACACAATATTAGGCATAATTACCCCAAATAATGTATTTAGGGACAAATGTTTGGGACTGCCCCCAACTCCCCTAATGTTGAAGGTTATTGTTTAATTTAGCAAAACTTAGGATCCTCATGCCTAAATTAATTCACTGTGAAAAGAAGATTGCAGGAAAGAAGAAGAATTTAGTAAACATTGATCAATCAATCATGGAAAATTGCACACACATGGAGACAACATTAGAAGAATAATATTACATCCATTAATCAATAACCTCCCTATGATACAATTGCGTTACAAATAGGAGAGTTAGAATCTACTAGGTATGATTCGAATTCCCTAACTTGGATTGACTCTAGATAACTCTAACTGTGCAAAAACACCACTAAAACTCACTAATGCAACTCCAGATGACTAAATTACTTCACATTTAGTTAACTAACCGAGTTAGGTAAGCAAAGGCGTCCAACTTCCTCAAATCAAGGAAAATTGGTGCTAGGATGACTGAAGGTGAAATAACTGTAGTTGATCGAAGCATGACTGAATGTAGACTAGGGACAATTGTTTGTGAGTGCTGGTGGCACTGAGTGTGGGTTCCTAAATTATAGGGATTGCTCTCTAGAGCTCTCAAACTCATGTAAATTAGCGCAGCAAGTGGTAGGTGGCCCCCACATGAGTCCCCCATGGCACTAGTGAGGTGGCATCAGACTCATAAGCTAGGAAAAGACAAATAGACTATGGTGGTCATGGGAGGATTAATTAATTAATCCTAAAGCACCCCCCCTATTCCTGACTTCGACAACCTGGGCCCTGCCAACTAAGACCAAAGGTCACCCATACAATCTAAATGAACAAAAAAAATTGCTTAGCAAACCAAGGAAATAGGGAAAACCTCATGGGAAAAAACCCCCCTTAAAAGAAGCAGGAAAACCAGGAACAATAACTGAATCAAGCCTTTACACCAAGAGAAAATTTCTTCTTGAGTAAAAAAACTTGTGAAAAATTCTTGCAGTATGCATCTCTCTGGAGCAGTAATACAATGTGATGGTCCTTGTTGCACAAGTTTCCTGGTACTGTGCATGTGAACCTCTCCACCTTCTTCCAATCTGATGACATATAGGAGAATAAATGTTGTTTCTTTTGCAACCAATCTTGTATCTTTCAAACCTCTTTGACCGTATGAAAGGATTGAACTTGGGATGTCATTCCCTAGGGCCTTGATCCCATACAATGGATTCCTCAGCTTGCATGTCAAGGGGGAATCAGTGTACCCCTTAAGCTTTTCCATGTAGATTTTTCCTTCCAATTTGTCAATTTGAGTGATATGATCCAATGTCTCATTGTTATTCAGTGAGAAGAACTATTGATCAGACCTTACCATCATGAAGCATCTCTCTGAGAGTTTGTAGCACCTCTCTGGGAGAAGTGGGTTTGCTTGACATAGCGCAAGGCTCTCATTCTGAAACTGAGATCTTGTTATTTTGTTGTCGAATGAATCTCCAGTCATGTTCCCAACATCCTCAATAACCTTTTGAGCCCATTTAGGCCTAGGATTGGGAGTAGGGACTCGATCTAGATCTAGATATGATTGAACTTCATCTTCAATTCCAAAAATTGATTCAACTTGGTCCTTTGCTTTGGATTCTGAATCTAAAACATTAATGGAAGCATTATCATATGAAAAAGGTTTAGGTAGGATGAATTTACCTTCCCTTTCAAATGGCAACTGAGATTGAATTGGATATGAGTATGGAAGAAAGTGTGATAATTCATATGCCTTGAAGGCATGGTTTGTAACACCTTTCCCTATCAGCTTCCCAGTTGAGATATTTGAGATATCCATTGAGTTAGGACCAAATACAACTCGCTTTGGTGAGCCTGTATGAGTCATCTGATATACAAACACAAAAATTGTTGCTAAGGAGGGCACATAGAGGACATTCTTGAACACTCCATGCTCTAATTTTATTGAACCCTTCCCTTCAGCTCGGATTTGAGTGTCATATCCCATGTGAATACTTGGACCATCGGTAAGTTGTAATGAAGAGAATGATTATTTGGATGCAACCATGTGATTGGAGGCTCCTGAATCAATGAGGAAGGAATGAGATTTTGAAAATACAGCATTCAATGCATGGCATCTCTCATGATCTTTAGTTTTGTCTCAAGAATTAGCCTTCCTTACGCCTTCAGGGAGGGAAATAATGTGTTGTTCAAGGACTCTTGAAATCTGATTTATGGTCGTATTCATACAACCTTTCTCTGTATGGTTTCCTTTCTTATAGTAGGAGCACTTGCCCTTGTCAAACCTCAGATGCTTGTCCTTATTTGAGCTCGAGGCTTCATCTGCTGGATCAAACTATTATTTAGGTTCAAATTCAGTGTTCCTCTTCTCCTTTCCTTTCTGCTTCCTCCTTTCTTGCACATTCTTTGTCTCCCCAACCAAGAGAGCTTGATTTGTGGAGGCTCTGATGACTCCCATCTGTATCAGCTTGTCTTGTTCCTGAATAAGAGATTATGTCAAGAAATCAATGGATGGAATTCACCAATGAGTATTTATCAGTCTCCCGGAGTGAAAGGTGGATACAAGCACTAATAATTATGGGTTAATTTTGCTTAGAATTAAGAGAACCAAATGCTCATCCTTCTTATCAATCCCACTTTGCTTGCATTGCATGACAAGATATTTGAATTTTGAGAAGAACTGTTGTATAATTTCTAAGGTGGTGGGTTGTAGTGTTATCAACTCATTCTCTAGAATATGGATCCTCAGCTCATCCTGCTTTCCAAAAAATGATTTGAGCTCCTCCCATACTTCATTTGGAGTTTTCAATCCATCAAAATAGAATAGTAACTCTCTAGATATGTGGATGCACATGAATCCAAATGCTACATCCATCTTATTGAGGTGCTTCGACTTTTCAAGAGGTTGTTAGGATTCGACCTCTCTGCCCATGGTGATCCTGTACAAACCCTTGTTGTGCAATACTATCTGCATATTATCCCTCCAATCAAGATAGTTGAAGGGTGTGAGGATTCTGGGAGTCAAATCTCCCGAATTCTCCATCTTGCAACTTCAAAGAACAACTAATAATTCAGAAATATTCAATTTACCTGCAAAAACACTTCAATTCGGAATCAAACTAATTCAAACACTCTCCACTTCGACATGTGCACTTTCTCTGTGTGCATCACACCTGGATAGACTTCTCTGGATGGAATCCAGAGGGAGCAAGGCAAGGATACCAGGAATTATGTGGAACCCAACTGCTTTTGGTGCATCAATGAAATTTTATGAGGTTTGAATTTGGCCTGCACACCTGCTCTGATACCATGTTTAATTTAGCAAAGCTTAGGATCCTTTGGTCTAAATGAATTCACTATGAAAAGAAGGTTGCAAAAGAGAAGAAGAATTTAGTAAACATTGATAAATCATTCATAGAAAATTTGCACACACATGGAGACAAAATTGGAAGAATAACATTACATCAATTAATCAGTAACTTCTCTGTAATACAATGGTGTTATAAATAGGGGAATTTGAATCTACTATGTATGATTTGAATTCCCTAACTTGAATTGGCCCTAGATAACTCTAACTTTGGAAAAACACCACTAGAACTCACTAATGCAACTCTAGATAACTAAATCACTTCACACTCAGTTAACTAACCGAGTTAGGTAAGCAAAGGTGCCCAAATTCCTCAAATCAAGGAAAAGTGGCGCTAGGTTGATTGAAGGTGAACTAATTGTGGTTGATCAGAGCACAACTAAACATAAAATAGGGAAAAATACTGGTGACTATTGGTGGCACTGAGTGTGGGTTCCTAAATTATAGGGATTTCTCTCTGAACCTCTCAAACTCATGTAAACTAGTGCAACAAGTGGTAGGTGCCCCTCATATGAGTTCCCCATGGCACTAGTGAGGTGGCATCAGACTCCTAAGCTTGGAAAAGACAAATAGAATATGGTGTTCAAGGGAGGATAAATTAATTAATCCCAACAATTATCATAAGCATTTAAAACCACCCACAGAGGGAAACATAGCTCTAAGGGCCTCAAGATCAATAGAATAATTTGGTAGATGTGAAGGATTAGTTGCACCTTCAAGGAGAATAGAAATAGGAATATAAGTAGACCCATAAACCTCATCCCTCCCAAGGTCTTTTTTTTCTCACTCCTATTCTTCTTCCCCTCATTTCTCCAAATAATCACATTTTGATATCATCTAAATGAGATCAGAGAAACCCCAAGATTAACATATTGTTTATCTGAGAAAACTAGAAGAGGGTTTTTGTAAAGGATGTCCTCATGAGATGGTTGCTCAAAACCATTGACAATGATATCCCCCACAACAAAAGAACAACACATTGATTTCCCCCACCATCTCTAACAAATACTGAATCATAATCAATCCCCAAAAATCTAGGTAGATCACCCAACTCCACAGAGGCTAAATTTTCAAAACAATGCTCCAAAGGGTGGACACTCAAAATCAATGAATCAATCATAGTCCTCATCAACACCCCTATAGAGGGAATAATCATCCCAAAGATAGAAGAAGAAAACATACCCCCACAAGCTTCTAATCCAGGTAAGGGAGGAATAACCGAAGGAGAAAAATATGAATACAACGATAAAATGGGAGGGTTGTTTGGAAGACCAATTTTATTTGAGCCAATCTATGTTTTTTTTCAATATCCCTAATAAAATTTAATTCTGAATTGGACAGAGAGCGATTCCAACCAATAGTTCCCCTTTCAAACTGGGACTAACATAGGGACCCTTGTGTTGGGCGCCAAAAATACCCTTTTTGCCTTACTTTGTTTAGCCATTTTCCATGTTTTTGCTTTCTATTTACAACTGAATCTTTATACTTTCCAATAGAACAAGCATGCATCCCTAAAGTATAAATCATTATTACTTATTTCATTAATGCTTGATTTCACTTATGATTATGAAATTTATATTTCATTCATGTTGATTTGTTATTGGTTTATAAGAAAGATTCAAAATCTCCAGGTGTCCCAAGTGTAACAACTCACTACATTTGGAGATGAGTAATGCCTGGTGTGAGCTACCCATTTGATGATCTGGTCTAAGCTGTTGATGAGAGAATCTCAGATGTCCTTCCACGCATGTAGCTGAAACTTCCCGTGCATCTTTCCTCATTAGCTGGAAGACATCCGGTCTATGAAACAATTCAAATTTAAAGTTCATTGATAGTTACGAACTGATCTTATGCAATGTAATAATATCCATAACTATTCTTGTTTAATTCAGCAGTCAAAAGATTGTAGATATTCATGGCTGCCCGATATTAATGTAACTAAACTGTTCCATCTTTGTATAAGTATGAACATGCAATTGGATCCAGGGGTTGGCAATTTGAAAGAACTCATAGCAAAGGAGACTGTAACTGTACTTTGATCATTTTAATAAAGGATCACCAATTCTCAATACTATTTTGTTGTAGATATTGTTAAGCCTTCAACAACATCTATGTTCGAACATCAGGGCCCACCTTCTTACATAGTTGCTGGTAGTAGTAGATGTTTTAGCTTAGTTATTTTTGTTTAGTGTGGGATTTCAGTTTGATGCATTCATAGACAGTTGCAAAAACATTTATTAAACAATTGCATTATCATATTTTCCTTTGGCTTGTTGTAATAGTGTGGTGTGACAATCACCTGTGTAGGCGTTGAGGCCTGGAAAATAGCAGACAACAACAGTAAGGGATTCTCCCCAGTCAACGTTCCCAACTAGCCCGTGACTGTTTGGTGTAGGGAATCCGTCCGGTTTACGATTCAGATATCGTAGGTCAAGTACAAAACAAAGGGCTTTACCAGTTACGGCCCGATCCACCGAGTTTTTGTATTTTGACTTAAATTATGAAATGCACGTGCCTAATTAACAATGCAGAGTGATAAAGATGCAAAGAGCATTCACAATGTGATGCGCAGGTTCTTACCTCTCGTCTTAGAACTCTCAAGCATCTAAATCATACAAACAGTAATAAAATAAAACTTAACTAAAATATCTCTAGAGAGCTAGATTAATTCATGAGTAATGCAATACTGTTCAGGTGTTATGTTAAATCACAGATAGTTGTTCTTATAACCAAACATATAAACAGAAGTAGAAGTATACATGACAAGATAGCTCATCAACAATTAAAACATCCCATTACTCATAGTGGAAGAACACCATAAAAATACTGAAGAATCTTCAGACAAGAACATAGGTTCAAGAAATTAGAACACTCTTACAGCAAATGAGACACAGCTGAAAATGAAATAGTTCACATTCAACATTGCTCATTTAAACGCATTGATCCATTCCACATAGCGCTTTCTCCAACAGGTAAAATTTTCACTTTTTGGTTTGTAAAACGAAATAGTTCCTCTTACAAGCAAAAGGTTTACAAGTTTTCCAGGGAAAAAAGCCCCTCTAACTTCTAGCTTTCAAATATTTAAACCAAAATCAGCAGACCGCTTGGGTTCCCCCCCAAACGTGTGACTCTTCGGTTCTTCGGGTGTTTCATCTCCCTCCTTTTCATTTTTTCTGCGCAATCTCATTATCAGCTGAGTAACTGACGGACCTTTCAGATCTGTCCCCTTGTTGCTTTCGATTTTGTCTTTTACTTTACCCACGCCCTTTGAGATCCTATCTCCAATCAGTACCTTTGCGCCGCGGAAATATGAACCATCTTTTGGATTTTCCTGCAATTAACCAACGTGCATCATTCACCGGGTCGTATTCCAAAATAAATGTCAAATTATACTAACTGAAACGACTAATCCACAGGAAATGGCCAGGTGCACCAGTTGATCTGAGAATCTTAACAAACGCTGCCACTACTACTTCGTTCTCCTACAGGCTCGACAGACATCACCAACGACGGACAATAGAAAACTTGACGGCGGCTCAAAATACCTACCCACAGCCGCAACGACGGAAAAGAAAAGGTTAAGGACAAGTGACCCTCAGGCGGGAAAGTTCCCCAATCGAAAGTCGGAAGATATTGACATCGGAAGCCAAAAGCCTTGCATAACCGCAACGACGGAAGAGAAAAGGCTAAAGACATGCAAATTGCGGGTAGGAAAAGCTTAAGTGGAAGTCAGAAGACATTATATCGGAAGCCAAATGACTTTCCCATCCGCAACGACGGAAGAGAAAAAGCTACGGGTACGCGATTAAAAGACTAATACACATCGGCAGTCGGAGTGCTTTGCACTTCGGGTGTTAAGTCGCTTTGGGAGCCGCAACGACGGACGAGAAAAGGACAACAGTCACCAATCAAACATAGTATGACGCCCGAAAAAATATTAAGTGTTTAAAAAACTGCTAGAAAATCAGCACCGGCTAAAACCCGCTTTACTTCTGAAACAGCGGCCTTGAAGAACAAAGATCTGATTTATTATCATTTGCTAGCAAACCAGCTCAAATTTGCGACCAATCACAAAATTCAAATATAGGCAACCTCTGGAATAGGCTGAAAATCAATCTGTAAAATCATTCGAAAATAAAATCCGACCAAAAGGTTCAAGGATCCAATGATTACAAGCAACGCTAAATCATGAGGAGGGGCCCAAAATTTAATAAATTTGGGGAGAACAGTTGCAGCTGCAACAGTAGGATAATCATTTTCTTTATGCAAAGTGTGTCAATTAGTCATAGTTGTTACATATATGCTCAACTCCTATGTAGTATTGTCATTTATCTTTCTTAGAGTTTACTGAATTATATAGATCATTGCTTTTATGAATTGGTTGTTTTGATTTATGGTTTTTGATTGTTTTGGTTTGGTAAAATAGGATTTAACTTCTTGCAAAAGTAATTCTAGATTGATTCATTCTTAGATCATAAATCACAGGATTGATATTGTAGGAATTAGAAGTCCTTTAAGTTTTTATATTGTAATTTAAACTGATTTTACAGGAAGCTAAATTGATTGAGCAGTGATTATGAATGAATGATTTATATTTCATTAATCAGCTACTGAAATGTTTATGTATATATTTTGCTAGTTAGCTTTGAAATAAACAGGATTCCCTGGGTTGAAAATTTATGTTGAGCAGTCTGCTTGTTATGAAAATTAATGAGTATATAGAGTGACCAACATTTTGGCGTCGTTGCCGAGGAAGGTAATTGGTAGACATATATAGTAGTTGATTGGTTCAATTTATTTAGAAATTATGATTTTTGGGGTGGAGGGGTGATAAGACTTAGTGAAGAGTTGTGCATCCTTCAATACACTAAATGGGTTCCTACCCTGAGAATCAGGTATGATTAATAAGCTTGCATGAATACAAGAATAACTCAACGAGAAACCCCCAGAAGCACTAACTTTGCAGGGGGAAGAGGTTGCGGCTATAACCCAGGCCTAGGAAGACAGACATTCATTGATGAATTAATTTCTAGAGCTGATTCTTCTACTAGAGCCCATATTGAAGATCATCTTTTGTAAGAAGAAGCCCTATTCCTCCTAGGGTGGAATCATCGGTATCAACTATGGATAGATCAGTGGGAGCTACGACTCCATCTGGTGTCCCTATGGAGTGGACTCCAGGGGATAGGGGAAGTTCTGCGGGGGTAGGTGGTCCGGAGGAGGTCTATCGAATCAACATGTAGGAGGTTACTAAAGAAGAATGGTTGTAGTTTCAACAAGAATTTGAAGATCATAATAAGTAAGAAAATCGAGAGGAGGAGGAAATCATGAATAACGAATGTCTTCATGACGATCGTGAAGAAGTAGTAGGGGATAACGATAACGATAATGGCAACCTTCAGCATGAGGAGACAATTGCTACACTTTAGTTCCATATTCGACAAATAACTAGACAGACCCCTATGAAAATTATTTCACCTTCAGTACTACCGAACTTCCACAGTAAGTCTACTGACGATCTAGATGAATTCCTCTTCAAATTTGATATTCTCTATCGAAGTTATGACTATATCTCTAGTGAGAAGAAATTGAAATTATTTCCTACCACCTTGAAGGGTAATTCCTTGCGATGATTTATGAGTTTGGGTGGTGAAATTGTTACAATGTGGGATCAGATGAAACAAGTATTTCTTGTGAAGTACCAAGAATATTGCAGAACGAAGGATAAACGGGAGGAATTATTTAGGATGGTGTAGAAAGATGATGAAAGTTTGGAGGACTCCATAGAAAGGCTTCTATATAATGTGCTGAGATTAGGCCATACCAATATTGGAAGGGATGTTCTCAAAATTATTTTGTTGTGTGGGATAAGAAAAGACTACCTTGACATGATTAATCTATTAGGGAAGGGAGACAAATCCAAAGAACCTTTCGATCATATTGTGGACTTATGTCGATGATACTCTAGAGGGTCTTCCAGAACCAGTATAAGGGAACAAGACTTCTTTACACAAGCATAAAGTCAACAAGTGGAGGGGCTACTCAGGCAGAGATAGGTAATATTCTTGAAAATTTTAAAACTGACATGAGAAGTTCCATTTCCTTGCAATTGGACGTCACGAGAACAAAGCAGAAACAAGCGGCTGAAGATTTAGCACTTGGGGTATTCTTCCCTAAGTGTAGAAAGAAGCATCTGTTGAGGGAATTCCCGCTTGACAAAGTGGAGGTATGTGGTTTGTGCGATTTGGAGCATGACACTAAATATTTCCCTTCGTTGCCAAAGGTCAAAGCAGTATTTCAAGAATCCACCGCAGACACGAAGCAAGCCTGCTTGATCTCACAGAAGAAGTCATGGCAACCTCAGATTCTAGGTATAAATTATGACCCTACACCTTTCAATTCCTAGAATAATGTTAATAATCAATTTTCTCCAAAATACTCATATCCTAATGCATAGTGGCACCCACCTTTGCAACTTGCAATGCAATATCCAACCCCTTGGATTTCATGGGCACCACACTCAATCCAACAATCCCCTTGGCCTCTGGGTTGGAGAAACCCTTATCCAGGAAACCAGTTTCCCCATAATCAGGAACTGTATCCGCAATGTCAGCAGCCATAGCTACAACTCCCTAATAATGTTACACCAATGGGTGCATCGCTTCGTCCTCAACTTCCTGCTCAAGATAACCCCAATCCTAATAATAGGGCATTGTAACAATTAGAAACCTATAGTATTCCAGCTTATTCCTTTTCCCCTCTCTCTTGTAATGATTTACATTTATGATAGGGGAGGGTAGTGGAACCAATTGTCATTGAGAATGTTCCATCCTCTATGACTGAAGAGGGAATGAATCAATGATTTGGAAATTCAATCATTGCAGCAATCCCCATTATTAAGGATGTTGAAACACTAGTCGAAACACCAATTGAAACACATGTTGAGACACTAGTTGAAACACCAATTGAAACACATGACGAAACACCAAGTGAGACACTTGCAAAGACACGTACTAAGACTCAACCTACACAGTTTTTTAGAGAAACGTTGTATCCTGTGTTGAATTATTGTAACTTCGAAGAATATTCTAAATGTATTTTATTGGTCCCCAATGTTCCTATCGGGAGAATCATTTGTATTTCTTTGTACCCCGATGTTCCTATTGGGATCATTACTAAGAGTTGTGAGGAAGTCCCCTCCGTTGTAAGTTGGGTCATTAGTACCCTCCGGAATATATTATTATATTAAGTTAGCCTAGTTATGTCTACTCGAGCCTACATAACTGAGTTAAGTTTAATACAGAATTGGGTTAAATGTCAAGTGAACAAAAGAATATAAATAGAGTGAGGCGCCTCTCATTTGAGACACACACACTCACTTGTGTAGTGCATAAGAGAGAGAGAAAGAGTTGTAGTTGGAGAAGGAGGAGGATCAATTTTTGTTTTCACCTTTTATCTTTTGGGGCATCTATATTGAGGAAGCATTTGCTGGTTTTTTCCCATTAGGATTTTCCTAGGATAAATCTGTGTTGTTCTTGTGATACTGTTTCTTTTAGTGATCCTGTCTATATGCTTTTATGAAATTGTTTTAAATGCTGATAATCTAGCTTAGCATATGGAATTCTAACATGGTATCAGAGATAACCTGAATAGGACAACTTTCATAAGAGAAAAATCCCTCTTTCTCTCCTCGACAAGAAATTAGGGTTTCAGGAAAAATTTTGAGTTTTGGAAAATTGATTACATGGAAAGTTGCACCCTCCTAGAGTGCATATTATGAGCTAGGGATCAAAGTTTTTGGAGGAGTAAATCTCTTGGAACTTGAAACCCTAGTTTGACAGCTGCACCAGAAAACTACTGGAAGCTGCAGTGCTAAATCTCACAAGTCAGATTTGAAAGGTGAAGACTTGAGATCTCCAGAAACCAAGCACACCATTCAACTCACCTCAGTCAAGCGCATCTCTTGGTAAGTTAAGTTTCTCATTCCGCAGAATTTCAATTTTTTGTGACTTTCTAACAAGATGGCCCCAAGCACTAAGCTTGAGGACAAACTGGAAGGCATAGAGAATTTTCGAGCATGGAAATACAGGATTGGCCTCATTCTCTAAGAGAATGATCTTGATAAGTATATCAAAGATGAAGTTGCCGAACCTGAAGAAGCTCAAGCTAAGGAGAAGCACAAGAAGGATATGATTAGGGCACAAAGGATTATTGCTAACTCTATCAAGGATCACTTGATCCCTCAAGTGTCAGCCAAGAAGACTCTGAAATAAATGTATGGTGCCCTATCAAGAATGTATGAAGGAAGAAACATCAACATAAAGATGAATCTAAGAGCTCAACTGAAGAGCATCAAGATGATTCATGGAGAATCCATCCAGGACTACTTCACAAGGGTCTCCTAGTTCAAGGAACAACTAGAAGCCATTGGAGAAAAACTTGATGAAGATGAGTTGGTTATGATTGCCCTCAATGGTCTCACTAGACCATGGGAGTCATTCATCCATAGGATGTGTGCCAGGAAGGAAAGCTTGAAGTTTGATGTTGTATGGTAAGTTTGTATTCAAGAGGAGACTAGAGTGGCAAACAGAGAAGCTCTACTTAAGGAAGATGATCAAGCCCTCACCACTCATACCAAAAGAAGAAGAAGACAACCTAACTTCAAGAAGAGAAACCAAAAGGAGTATCAACCTCACAGAAGAATCCAAAGAACAAGAGAAAGTCCTCCAATTAAGTACTGCTCTGGCTTTCAATGTTTTCATTGTGATAAGATAGGACACATTTCCAGAAATTGTCCTATGAAGAGACAAGAATATAAGAAGAGGATCAACAAGAACAAAAGACACTATGCTCATCTAGCTGAATATGAGGATGAAGAAGAAGAATAGGAAGGACCTCCAAGAAATAAAGCAAGAGAAGAGGATGCAGAAGAGTATGTACTATTCTCTGCACTCTCTGGATCTATAACACCTGGAGAGGACACTTGGCTTATTGATAGTGGTGCTTCAAAGCACATGACGGGACAAAAGAAAAACCTGTCAAGACTTGAAGAAAAGAACTCTCCTTAGAAATTATCTCTAGGAGATGACTATCAATATCCGATCAAAGGAATTAGGGAAGCAAGCTCCAAGCTTGATTCAAGAAATCCCCTGAAGATGAAAGAAGTATTGTATGTACATGGTATAAAGAAGAATCTACTTTCTATCTTAGCTTTAGATAAGAAAGGATTCGTAGTTGCATTCATAGATGGCCAAGTACTCATGTGCCCAAAGGGAAGAAAATTGAAGATGCAGTTGTTATTAGTGAAGAAGAAGGAGGCCTGTATAAACTCAAGGGACATTCAGAAAAAAACCTTGTTCATGAGTCCACTGACCCTAATGAACTATGGCATAGAAGGCATGCCCACATCAATTACAAGGCACTACCTCATGTGAACAAAGTAGTGACGGGACTACCAGACTTGAAGATCAAACATGAAGGCATTTTCAAGGGATGTGCAAAAGGGAAGAACATCAAAAATCCATTTTCGAAGAGTGAAACAAAAACAAAAGGTACATTGGAATTGATTCATTCAGATGTGTGTGGTCTAATGTCCTCCACATATTTAAGTGGTTTTGAATATTATATTACATTTATTGATGACTATTCAAGAAAGACTTTGATATATTTCTTGAAAGCAAAGAGTGAAGTGTTTGAGAAATTCAAGGAATTCAAAGCCTTGATAGAGAATCTTTCAGACAAGAGAATCAAGACACTCCGATTAGACAATGTCAGAGAGTATAATTCAAAAGAGTTTGAATCCTTATGTAAAGATGATGGAATCAAGAGGGAACTAACCACTCCCTACAATCCTCAATAGAATGGTGTTGCGGAAAGAAAGAATAGAACCATCATGGAGGCAATGAAGACAATGATATATGATCAAGATATTCCAATACATCTATGGGTAGAAGCAGCAAGAATTGTTGTCTACGTACAGAGTAGAATATCTCACAGTGCTCTTGGATTCAAGACTCCATAAGAGATGTTCACGGGAAATAAGCCTGAGGTAAGTCACCTCAAAATATTTGGTTGTCAAGTATAAATTCATATACCAAAAGAGAAAAGAACCAAGTTGGATCCTTCCAAAAAGAATGGGATATTTGTTGGATACTGTGAAGTATCCAAGACATCCAGAATTTACATTCCTGGATTCCATCACATGGAAATCAGTAGAGATGTAACATTCGATGAAGAAGCAGCTCTCAAGAGATCCAGAAAATGCCAACATGAAGATGTGTATGAGGAAGGTGCACCACCCAGAAATGTAGAGACTATATTCCTCCCTGAAGATGAAGCTATTGAAGAACGTGATATGACAGAACCACAAGAACCTTCTACGATGGAGATATCACGAAAGAGAAATCCTGCTTGGGCAAGAGAAATTATACAAGAAGCATAAATATATGGAGCTCCTGAAGGCTCCACAATGGCAAGTAAGTAGCCCAAGACATTTTCCAACTATGTAGCTTTGATGTGTGATCTTGTAGATCAAGAACCTGCAAAATATGAAGAAGTTGTACAGAAGAAAGAATGTGTAGAAGCAATGAATGAAGAATATCAGTCAATAATGGAGAATGATGTGTGGGATATAGTTCCAAAACCAGAAGGCAAGAGTGTAGTATCCTCCAAGTGGATCTACAAGATAAAACATACAGATGACGGAAGTATAGAGAAGTACAAGTCTATATTTGTGGCTAGAGGTTTCTCTCAAAAAGAGGGAATTGATTACGAAGAAACATTTGCACTAGTAGCAAGGTATACTTCGATGAAATCCATCATGGAAGTTGCATCCATGATGAAGTGGGAATTACACCAGATGGATGTGAAAACAGCCTTCCTAAATGGTGTGATTGAAGAAGAAGTATACATAGAATAGCCACAAGGATTTGAGGTTGAAGATAGACAAACTCACGTATGCAAGTTGAAGAAGGCACTGTATGGCCTGAAGCAAGGTCCCAAAGTTTGGTATGGAACGATAGATAGTTTCTTGATGAGCATGGGATTTTCCAAGAGTAAAGTCGATCCTAACCTTTACTTCAAGGTTATAGAAGATGAACCTGTCATACTATTACTGTATGTGGATGATCTATTTCTGAAAAGGAATGAGAAACCGATTGTAGAATGCAAGAAGAAGCTCGTTGAAGATTTTGAGATGAAAGACCTTGGTCTAATGCATTATTTCCTAGGTATAGAAGTATGGAAGAAATTAGAAGGAATATTTCTCAATCAGGGAAAGTATCCAGTGGAAGTTTTGAAAAGATTTGATATGTTGGAATGTAAAGCCATGGCCACACCCATGGATTCCAACTTGAAGTTGTTAGCTGATGACTCGTCAGAGTTAGTGGATGTGACTCAATACAGACAAATTATTGGGTCATTAATGTATCTGACCAATACCAGACCAGACATTTGTGTTGTTGTGAACACCTTGAGTCAATATCTAGTTCAACCTAGACAAGTTCACCTGATAGCTACAAAACATGTGATGAGATATCTGAAAGGGACTATAGACTTTGGTATATACTATGATGGAAACCATGATTACAGATTATATGGCTATAAATATGCAGATTGGGCTGGAAGTGTCTCAGACAGGAAAATCACATTAGGTGGATGCTTTTGTCCGGGGTATGCTATGATTTCATGGTTTAGCAAGAAACAATCCAGTATTGCTCTTAGCACGACCGAAGCAAAATACATAGAAGCTTGCTCTGCTAGTTGTGAAGCCATATGGATTCAGAAGTTGATGTCAAGTCTCTTTGACCTAGATATGGATACTACTGAGATTCTATGTGATAACCAACGTTGTATAAAGATGTCAGAGAACCCCATGTTCCATGGTAGATCAAAGCACATAGAAATATGATATTTCTACATATGAGATATGATACAGAAGGGAGCCATAAAGCTCCAGTATGTGAGTATTGATGAGAAAGTTGCTGATGTGTTGAGAAAGCCTCTGTATCAGGTAAAGTTCGAACACTTTCGAGACAAGCTGGGTGTTGTTCAGAAAGACCTTCCTCAAAAGGGGAACAATGATGTTGTAGTGGGATTGTATCATCCTGGGACACTTGTCCTAAAGTGATCCGGTGACTTCGGTCCTCGAGAATGAAGAGGGATTGTATCATCCTTGAAATTTTGTTTAGAACTGATATGGTGACTTCGGTCCTTGAGAATGTGGTGAGATTGTATCATTCCTGAACTTTGGTTCAGAAAGGATTCGGTGACTTCAGTCCTCGAGAATGTGGTGGGATTGTATCATCCTTGAACTTCAGTTCAGAATGGATCCGGTGACTTCGGTCCTCGAGAATGTGGTGGGATTGTATCATCCTTGAACTTCGGTTCAGAATGGATCCGGTGACTTCGGTAGTCGAGAATGTGGTAGGATTGTATCATCCTTGAAATTTTGTCTAGAACGGATCCTGTGACTTCGGTACTCGAAAATGTGGTAGGATTGTATCATCTTTGAACTCTTGTTTAGAACGGATTCAGTGACTTCGGTACTCGAGAATGTGGTAGGATTGTATCATCTTTGAACTCTTGTTCAAAATGGATCCAATGACTTCGGTACTCGAGAATGTGGTAGGATTGTATCATCCTTGAACTTTTGTTCAGAACTGATCTGGTGACTTTGGTACTTGAAAATGTGATAGGATTGTATCATCCTTGAAATTTTGTTCAGAACTGATCGGGTGACTTTGGTACTCGATAATGTGGTAGGATTGTATCATCCTTGAACTTTTGTTCAGAACGGATCTGGTGACTTCAGTCCTCAAGAACATGGTAGGATTGCATCATCCCTGGACTTTAAGATCCGAAGACTTTCGTCTTCGTATTGTGGATTGCAGGTTGTTGCTGTTGATGATGATGTTACTGATCGAAAGATCAGAGTGTGATGATGATGATGTTACTGATTGAAATATCATAATGTGATGATGATGATGATGTTGATTGAAAGAGAAAAGTATGATGATGATGATGATTGCTGATTGAAAGATCAGAATGTGATGATGATGATGTTGCTGATTGAAAGTTCAGAGTATGATGATGATGATGATGCTGATCGAAAGTTTAGATGATGATGTTGCTAATCAAAATGATGATGTCGATCAAGTGGTCAAAGTGTTGCTGTCGCTGAAGTTTGAAGATGAAGACTATATGTTGAAGATGATGAAAAGCTTCCAATGATTTATAGATGTATCACCCTGATGATGTTGATGATTCCCTCTCTCTCCTACAGCTGTTGTTGTTGTTGTTGTTGTAGAATACCCTTCTCGTTAAGGGGAAGTGTTGAATTATTGTAACTTTGAAGAATATTCTAAATGTATTTTATTGGTCCCTGATGTTCCTATCGAGAGAATCATTTGCATTTCTTTGTACCTTGATGTTCCTATCAGGAGAATTACTAAGAGTCATGAGGAAGTCCCCTCCGTTGTAACTTGGGCCATTAGTACCCTCCGGAATATATTATTATATTAAGTTAGCCTAGTTATGTCTACTCGAGCCTATATAACTGAGTTAAGTTTACTCGAGCCTACATAACTAGGTTAAATGTCAAGTGAACAAAAGAATATAAATAGAGTGAGGTGCCTCTCATTTGAGACACACTCACTCACTTGTGTAGCACATAAGAGAGAGAGATATAAAGAGTTGTAGCTGGAGAAGGAGGAGGATCAGTTTTGGTTTTTACCTTTTATCTTTTGGGGCATCTATATTGAGGAAGCTTTTGCTGGGTTTTTCCCATTAGGGTTTTCCCATGATAAATTTGTGTTGTTCTTGTGATACTATTTCTTTCAGTGATCCTGTCTATATGCTTTTATGAAATTGAAATTAAATGCTAATAATCTAGCTTAACATATGGAATTATAACATCCTGAACGATTAGCCTTACAAAAGTCAGTGGAACAACCTCGTTTCAACCTTTTAGGATAATTGAAAAATATTTATGTAAAGATTCCACTATTACAAGCCCTACACGATGTACTTATCTATGCCAAGACTGTTAGAGATATGGTTGTAAAAAAACCAGGAAGGAATCCTAAGGATCCTCCTACAATGCATGTAGTGGGGAAGTTATCTAAACTTATGATGGGGAGGGATCCACTGGCTAAATAGGATGACCCAGCTAACCCCACTGTTATAGTATATATTTGGCATAACCATACCCCCAACGTTTTGGTTGATTTAAGAGCTTCAATAAATGTTATGACCATTGAGACTGTAAAGAGATTAGGACTCGCTGATCTCAGGTACACCCCTACCATACTAGAAATGACTGACAGGTCCACTATCAAACCTGAAAGAATCATGGACGATATAGTAGTCGTTGTTGACTCATGGGAATACCTTGAATAATTTGTTGTTTTACAACCTAAGTCGCAGCTGGGGGAACACCCATTAATTTTAGAAAGACGTCCATGGCTAGCTACAACATATGCATGTATCAACGATAGATCATGATCCATGCATATTTATGATGGAACTAACATAAAATAGCTGACCTTATATCCTCCATCCAGACCAAGCTCAAATGTTGAAATTCCATTATGGATGGATTTGGAGGAGGAGGAAGGTACTCAACCATTGCTGAAAATTGGGAGGGCCTTGACTTTCAAAATAGAAACGAAAGATGCCACCATTTGTAGTTTTATTAGTGAGCCTATGTATGTCACCAGAAAAGCATATCAGATATTGAATAACACCTTAAAAGAAAAGGAACAAGAATAACTTACAAAAGAAGCCATAGTCAGTAACACTAAAATAATACCAGTAATTGAAAACTCAAATATTATTCCAGTAGAAATCGAACCAGGGAAAACATTGAAGATTAATCCTAATCTCAAGACTGATGAACTAGAACGTCTGGTTATATTGTTGAAATGGAATAATGGGGCCTTTTCTTGGGAATATACATACATGAGGGGTATCCCTTAAAGACTGTGTACTCACCACATTTATATCAAGAATGATTCTAAACCCGTACACCAACCTCAACGCAGACTGAACCCAAACTTAAGAGACATTGTGAAGGAAGAAATCCAAAAACTTTTGGAGGCAAGTTTTATTTATCCTATTTCAGATAGTGAGTGGGTTTCCCCACTAGTGATCGTACCCAAGAAAAATGGGAATTGGAAAATCTGTGTAGATTATAGAGAGTTGAATAAAGCAACACATAAATACCACTTTCCTTTACCATTTATCGATCAGGTTTTAGACACCTTGTCTGGAAAAATATTATTTTATTTCTTGGATGGTTTAAGTGGATATAATCAAATCCATATTGCCCCTAAATAGCAAGACAAAACCGCCTTCACTTGTCCTTGGGGCACCTTTGCATATAGGATGCTTCCTTTTGGGTTGTGTAATGCGACAACTACATTTCAACAAGTTGTAATCGGGATTTTCTCTGAGATGGTAAATGATTGCATGGAAATTTTTATGGATGATTTCACTCCATATGGTAATAGTTTTGATGAAGCTCTAAGAAACTTGGAAAAAATCCTAGAACGTTATGAACAAACCCACCTATCCCTGAGCATTGAAAAGTGTCATATGATGATGAGTGAGGGTATAGTTCTTGGGAATTTTATATCTGCTGTAGGAATCCAGGTAGATCCGGCTAAGATAAAAGGTAATTGAAAATATTCATACTCCTGGGTCACAGAAAGACGTACATAGTTTTCTTGGACATGATGGCTATTATAGGCGATTTATAGAAAATTTCTCTAAATTACCATCCCTTTTATTTACTTTACTGATGAAGGATGCACAATTTGTTTGGACAGAGGCATGCCAAGCATTGTTTGCAAAATTGAAGAAAAGGTTATCTACAACCCCTATACTAAGAGGGCCTAATTGGGCCTTGCCTTTTCACATCTCTTCTGATGCTTCAAATACTGCCATTGGAGCAGTTTGGGGACAACGGGAAGGTCACGACCCATATGCTATCTACTATGTTAGTAAGAATATGGCTCATGCTGAACTGAACTATACAGTAACAGAAAAAATAGTTCCTTTATGATTGTTTATGCCATTAATAAATTTAAGCATTATATTAGTGGATATTCTACTTTTGTGCATACTGATCACTTAGCTATTATATATTTAATGAATAAACCTATTAGTAATGCTATAGTGACTAGGTGGTTGTTGTTACTACAATAATTTGATATAACCATTGTTGATAGACCAAGAAAGTAAAATGTGGTTGCAGACTTCCTTTCTTTACTAACTCATAATGATGACGATTCACCAGTCGAAGACTCCTTTCCCGATGAACACTTGTTTGGAGTCTCAACTTATCCCCATGGTATGCAGACATTGCAAATTATTTGGCTGCTGGTAGGCTTCCAACGCACTTATTAAAACAAGAAAAGAGAATGATAATACAACAGAGTGCACAATACTGTTGGATCGGAGGTCATCTCTTCTACACAGAGCCTGATTTGAAAATCAGGCATTGTGTGAGGGTGGATGAGATTCACAAAATCTTGAAGGCATGCCATGATGAGCCCTATGGGAGGCATTTTGCTAATAAGAGAACTGGTCCTAAGGCATTAAGGATGGGGTATATTTTTCCAACCATGTTTTAGGACGCGAAGAAGTATGCTCAAGCCTATGACAACTTCCAGAGAATGGGTCAGCTAAACAAATTGGATGAAATGTTGCTTCAGCCACAGTTAGTGGTTGAACCTTTTGATAGATGGGATCTGTACTTTGTAGGGCCTATCAACCATCCATCAAAACAAAAGGTTTATATATTGGTTTACACTAATTATATGGCCAAGTGGGTGGAGGCTGTGGCTTTGGTAAAACCCAATGATCAAGATGTGATAGATTTCTTATATGGATAGATATTCACCCGCTTTGGAATACCCAGAGAGATGGTAATGGATGGAGGGCCGCAGTTTGTGTCCTGTAAAATGGAGGCCTTATTTCAAAAATACCATATTCAGAATTGAGTAACCTCACCATATCATCCACAGTCCAATGGCCAGGTGGAAAGCACTAATAAGGTAATTGAGGCAATCCTTACAACAATGAAGAGACACCGTAAGGATTGGGATGAAAGGCTTCCAGAAGCATTATGGGCCTATCGTACTACATGGCGCAACACTATCAGTTTCTCCCCATATGAACTGGTGTATGGAAAGAATGATGTTTTCCCTATTGAGTTTGAAATCAAAACCCTAAAGACAAATATAGAGGAAAACATGGACTTAACATAGGCTTAAAAGAACCGATTGAATCAATTGAATAAATTAGATGAGAAGCGCACTGCTGCTGTACATCACATAGTATTAATTCAACATCAATGCTCCAAATGGCATGACAGATTTATAAAGAAGAAGGTATTTTGCGAAGGAGATTGGGGTTTACTATATGATTCATAGTTCAAAAGTGATTTTAAGGGCAATTTATGCATAAGATGGCAGGGACCCTACATAATAGATAAGATATTCGACAATGGAACCATCTGGTTAATCACTATTGATGAAAATAAAACACCTCTGTTTGCAAATGGCCATCGCTTATGGCTTTAGCATAAAACTATCTCAAAGGATGCATTTATATCTCATGTTGTAATTGAGCCAGACTATCAATTGGTACAAGAGTAGGGTTTTTCCCCTGTTTCTAAAAATTTCTAAAAAAATCTACTACAAATTCCACACAGAAATTGTATATAAATATTTTTTTTATTTCCTTTGTTTTTTTAGCTATGATTGGTTTATTGTTTTTGAGAATTGTGAACATGAATTTGCCCGAAGGTTCACTCAAAAGAAGTAGTCGCGATGGGCCAAGCGATTGCAGAGTTATGAACGATCCTTCTCAATTGTAATTACTCCTTGACAGAGAAAGTGAACAAGAATGCAGATGGAAATATCGTCATTTTCCCATGCTTTTATCAAAGTTCCGTTCAAATGTTTTTAGAAAAAATCGAATAACTGCTTATTTTTATTCGTTGTAATTTTGTTGCAACTCTGCTATTTTTCGCACCAAATTGGTCATTTTTCCACTACAACTCCGTTATTTTTCTCACTAAACTAGCCATTTTTCCGCTGCAACTCCACTATTTTTCCACTACAACTCCGCTATTTTTCTCACTAAAATGGCCATTTATCTGTTGCAACTTCACTATTTTTCTCACTAAAGTGGCCCTTTTTCCACTGCAACTCCACTATTTTTCTCACTAAATTGGCTATTTTTCTGCTGCAACTTCGTTATTTTTCTCACTAAACTGGCCATTTTCCCACTAACTCCCGTTGCATTTCCGCCAGTATTTTTGCTAAAAATCTTACTAAAAGTCTATCGCATCTTGGGTAGATTTTCAACCAAATATTTCTACTTCATGATGATATTTTGCCAATGATCAACCACTCTGCTACAGTCCCTCCACGCATCCTAGAAATCAATGCTAACATGAACATGTTCAATCTGTCCATTGGATGGCGCTTGGTTTGTTCTTCCATGCACACGCATAATTATGTCTCTCTCGATTGTTTCGGCATCAAAGGAAGCCATATCAGAAGGATGATGACTTGGCTTAACGATGGAAAGGTATGATTTCTAATTATAAGCATCCTCAAGTATGAACTGATATGGTAATAATGATTATATTCTACATTTTTAATCTTTGTTAGTCTCCCTTAACCAATCAATCTTTATGTAAGATTCAAACATTCCACCTGCACTTGTTAATGACCGTCGTCCTATTCAAAACCGTACGATAACTTGTTCAAATATCATGGTTCTTAACTACGCCAATTTTTCAAAATTATCAACACAAACCCTGACTATCCATTTACTATGTTCGATTGGTGCAACTCCAACGATTGATACTGTGAGTTGCTATATTTGTTGGCAAATTTGGGTTATAGTTGTAAGTGATGTCAAAGGTGTTCACTAGTGACAAAGGAATAACTAATGGATATGATGGCAGGACAAACTGAGTGAAAGACTAAGGTAGTATTGAGATGGCATGGCATAGTTAAGGATGTGGCATGACACATATCGTGACATGGAATATGATGGTGTCCTCATGATGATGTACTCAATGAAAGACTAAGGTAGTGATGACATGGAACGATGATGAGGAGACATAGTTATCTGCATTAGATCAGCTGAATGAGGATCAATTTTTGTATAATTCACAAAGACAGAATGCAAATCCGCATTCATTCTAGAATGGACGGTCAGGGAGAGACCCACATTAGATATGACTATGAATATCAAGTTTACATAAATTAGGCAGGAAGGCTAAATATTCTGAAAAAGATCAAGATTGAACAGTGGGAATTGGTCCCGCACTAGATCCGATGGTTAAGGATTAATTCTGACATTTAGGTAGAAAATCCAAAGTTCCACAAAATATCAAGATCAGATGATGGGCATTGGTCCCGCACTAGATCCGACGGTTAAGGATTAATTTTGAAAGTTAGGCAAAAAATCCAAAGTTCCGCAAAAGAACAAGATCGGACAACTGAGATTAGTTCTATTAAAAGAGATCGATGGTGCGGAAGAAAAATACAGAAATGGAATTGTGGAAGTAACGTTTAACCATTTTATGAATCCAAAACCCGTAATCGAGAAGATCAAAGGTCAAGAAAGACTCCAGAAAAGATCAACGGTGTAGAAGAAAAATTGCGAAAGGAGCTTGCAAAAAGTCGAAATGTTACGCTTCTGTATCTCGCATCCCGCATCCCACAATACGCAATGCGGAAACAAACTTGTGGAAGTTCCAAAATAGGAAAGTGTGATTCTGCATCCCACAATCTAGAGAGATCAGAAGGCTGAAGTTAGTTCCACTAAAACAGATCAACGGTGTGAAAGAAGAATTGTGAAAAGGAGCTTGCAGAAAGGATCTTGCGGAAAGAATCCCGCGTAAAGAATCTTGTGGAAAGGAAAAATTAGATAGTCGACATCCTACATTCCGCAATCTGGAGATCGATGGTCAGGAAAACACCCTACAAAGATCAACGGTGGGGAATTGTTGATGAGGAAATATTGGTGCGAAAAGACGATTTTGAGGTGGAAATCGATGGTTAGATCGATGGTCCATATTGACTTAGAGATAGGATCAATGAATTTTATTGGATCAAGAAGTTGATCCCGCAGAAAGAAGTTTGGCAGTGCGGAAACACCTGCAAACGTTGGACAGAGGTGCAGAAATATTTCCAAGTTGCGGAAACGATCTCTGAGGTCACGCAGGATCAATGGAAGAACGTGAAAGGACATTCTGAAAGGTGTGATCTTCAGATCTGAAAGGGTACAATAGTGAAAGATATGTTTGTTCAGTTTGAAGAGATGCAACTATTGAAAGAATATTAAATGGTGAGAAGTATTTAAGTAGCGGCGTAAGTAAGAAGGAAGATGTCTCTGCAATTCGAATTGCATGATCAAAATCAGAGAATAGTGGGTGTGAACGAATTCAGTGGGAGAGAAATCATGAGAAACATATCAGGGTGGCAAGACGACACTAGGGAAAGAGACAGGCCTATAGGGGGTTGTTGCCTCCTTTTAGTTGTAGCTGATAAACCAGGGGGTTGTAGCCTCCTTCCAATTGACATTGGCAAATTGGGTGTTGTAGCATGCTTTCAGTTGTAGCTGATAAACCAGGGGGTTGTAGCCTCCTTCCAATTGGCATTGGTAAATAGGGTGTCGTTGTTGATGAAATTGTCATTGATGCCAACATGGACTTGCAGTGGCCCCACGGGATGTCATTGATGCCACCAAGTCCCACCTTGCAGTGCCTTGGACCCCTTACAGAGTGGGTTGGTGTCTTGAAGCACCTTGTACCCAATTGACAAGGTCCTTGTACCCACAAGACTAAATCTTGATTCCACGACCTTGCTGAAGATGCTGAAGACCCTGCCAATGATGATGAAAGCCTTGGTGATGATGCTAAAGCCCTTGTGGACGATGGAGAAGCCCTTCATAGGTTGAAGAAACATCAATGACCCATTATGTGGTCATTTATGGCTTAATGAGGTCATGAATCCCACACACCTTGTTGTTTGTTGATATTCTGCCCACAAGATAAATGGAGGTACTTTGATAAGCCCATGCTCATATGGATGGTTTAAAAAGCCCATGCATATGATGATAAAGCCTTTGAAAATGTCTTGAATCCTATATGTTGGTTATTGAAGAAGTACTTGATTTATGAAGAATATTTTGAAAGTATCATTGAAACCCTTGAACATGGTACCTTGGGTCTTTGATGGTACAAGACCATCATGGTCCTAGTCAAAACCCTTTCTAGTGATTTATGGAGAACCATGATTGAATAAATTTGAATGGTTATGGTTAATGACTAAAATATAATTTAATAATCAAAACTTTGTGAAGTCGGCCCAGAAATTAAATTTAAAAAAAAAAAAAAAACAGTAAAAACAAAACCTTGCTATGTCGGCTCAATTTTTTTTATGGAAAAATAATATAAATACCCAATCTAACGATCTCATTTATGCAAGAAGATTTCATGACTTTAGCTTTAAAATTTCGTTGACTGATGTTGGATTGAGGCCACGACAAGGAGCAAACTGAGGCAACCTCGGTCCCGAGTTTTCCATGGGAAGAATTTTTTTTTGGTGGCAGTCCAATGTTGGACTTGCTTGGGTCAGAGGTCATCAACAGTCCCGAAGTTTTGTATAGTCAGAATTTTGCAGAAGGTGAAGTTTCACATCTCTTTCTTCAAACAATCCACGTATTGAAGCTAAGGCTGATGTTCACAACAATCCAATTTTTGGACTTGCTTGGGGTAAAAGCTTGAGGTTTTGTATACATCCAAAATTTGACAAAAGTGAGATCTGCCACAATATACTTGTCCCAAGTTTCGAGGGATATGCAATCCAAGTTTGTAAGATAAGGATGAATACTCAATCCAAAGGTGCACAAACAATTCAAGTGATCCATAGTCGTGACATCATCCCTAGCCCATTTACACAGTAAATTTTGAAGCCTGACTGGAGTGACTGAGGCAAAGCTCATTGAACTGTTGGGAGTTCCTGTGAGTGGCTGAGGCAGCAGAGAGAAGCTCGAATTTCCATAGAGATTGAACAGTCCGAGTTCTCAACAGAAGAATTCCTCAGGGTTTTGACAGTCCATTTTCGTTTGGTATTGGATGATTGATATGATGATGCCCTACTTACTATGATACTCATTCCACTACCTTGCTGATGACGAAGATGCATGTACAGTGACGTACAAATAGTAATATAAACAGTGAGGTAAATAAGTGATGATGTATATGTACAATACTCCACTCATTGCCTACCTTATGATGATGCATACTATGGTGTCTAACCAGCACACAGTGAAGCAGTGATATATAGTATGATGATGATGTGATACATGCATGATGCACTCCTATACTGTTGAAGTGAAGAAGATTGATGAAGTAGTGGATATTGATGAAGTATTGACAATCTTGGGATGACATCCATAACTTATTGAAGATGATCTTTGCAGCAGCAGCTTTGAAGAAATTTTGAAGAGAAGACCTCTATCAGCCTGTCTTTGACTGAGATGAATGATGACAGAAGTACATGTAGAGGCTTCTTAAACACAAGAAAATTAGAGCAGTAATTTTTTAGGCCAAGTCTGTACAAGTGCATATAAGCACAGGCATAGCTGAGAACAAAAGGCATCACAGCCACAGGAGCTACATCACAGTCCTCAGGCATCCAAGGTTCTCATATCTGTAAGCTTCAAGAAGTCTATGATGAACGCGTATGAAACAGTCCTAGGGTGAGACTAGTTTTAAACACTGAGATTGATGATGTTATCTACAGTTTCCTATCTCATGGATGCAAACTAAGCCAAGTCAGTAATTCACACAGTTCGAGGACCTTTTACAAGGTATGTGTTGCTGCCTTTCACACACCTGGGTCACGTGACAGAAATCTTCAAGCCACTCGGTGTGTCCTTGGGGGCAAGTCTCGAGTCAAGGCTGTCACCTTGTTCTTGACTCCTCCGTTTAGGCTCAACTCCTAATGGAGCCAAGGGGGGTAGACCCTATTATGTTACTAAGGACAATTTACTTAGTGAGGTGACAGTAAACTGAATGAGTTATTTAGGAGTTCGAGATTTAACTTATGGACAATCAAAGATGACAAGATGCGAAAATAAACACACGAAAGCACAAAGCTGATACACAATGTATATATGAAGCAAAAATGACCAGTGCCTTAAAATGGAGTCAAATCAATAAGATCAATGTGCTTGCATGTGCTTGGAGTGAATGTTTTGCGACTGCATCTTGGTATGTTTTAAGTTAAATGTGAAGTATGAGTTGATTAAATTAGGCAAAGGGGGACTCCAGATATACCCGAAAGTACTTGGAGTATGTCCAAAACTAAACCTTTACGGCTACCCGCAAGGAATATGTGGGCTGAAATGGAGTCTCTGGGGCTATTGTTCATAACGCACCCATTAGGGTGTGACAGAGATCGGTGCCCCGATGTCACTTTTCAGAAGTTCTCGCTTCCTTTGGGTATTTTGCCACTGTAGAGGTTTGATCTAGGTGTTGGATTTTCACCTGATGGTTTGTCAGTTGGGGAGAGTGAGTCCTAATTATACTAGTCACCCAAGTGCTTTTGATATAGCTTGACTGATCGGACGAAACATAGCCAAGTGCAGAGCATACACATTGGAGTCTTGTCAATTTTAATAAGTTTTAAACTGGATGTTCTTGTTTAAAAGAAAAGCCTCCAAGAACCTCTTTCGATCCAAGTGGATCTCAATCGGGGAATTGAGGAGGGGTTAATTTTAAATTTGCTGATAAACAAATGATAGAAAAAATCAAACAGATACACAGTTCTAGTTTCTTAATTAATCCTACCACGAATCTCTTTCCCCTTTCGGGTCAATCGGGAAATCGTGGGGTAAGTATTACGATTACTTTGAAATGTAAGATATGGAGTATGGAATTAATAACAAAATCAAGTATACTACCCTACAAATTAGATCAATGCCAGTAAAAAATAAATAAACAAAAATCGACGAAAAAGGCACCGACACAAATCCCCCCAGGGGGGATGGGGAATGGGCTCGAAAGAGCCTATTCCAAAGATAATTTTATTTATTATTGGTTACAGAATCAGTGAAATGAAATTATCAAAAAATTCTTGGTCCTTATACAGGCTGAAACCAAGATTTTACAACTTTGGAAAAGTCTTGAGTTTTTAGTGAAAAAGAAGACCCCCAGGGGGATTTGAGCGCTCCTGAGGCCACTTCGGACAGAAGCTTCCTTTCCCTTCTATCATACCTACTAAAAGAAAGTGAGCATATTAGAATAAAAAATTCCCAAAATCACTTTAAGAGTACCTTTGGATCAGCCTACCTTATCTCACAAAAAATGAAGTTAAAACTAGCTAAACAGGCAGAAAAGGAACCAAGGAAAGCAAGATTTCCTTGGGATCTTGGCTTGCTGTTTGTGCAGCCAACAAAAATGCGCTGATATTGCAGAATATTGAATTTTATAACAGCGAAAGGAAATCTAATGCATGTGATCTACAAGTTTCCTTTAAATTTTCATGCAAAAAAGACGATTTCCCTACAGCTAGATCTAGAATGCTTATGAAACCTTTTTAAGTGCAAGATCTAGGTTATGAGCTATGAAATATCAGATCTACGTATATTTTACTTTGATGAAACAGATCCAAATGAAATCACAGCTATGAACTAAACCAAGTAACCGGGTAAAGTGTTGATTTTGAGGGAGGAAGAAGAGGAGAAAAGTGTTGGTTTCCTTGAAGATCCGCAATAGAGCTTTCAGGTGGAATGTCAAGGGACTATGCCTTTGAAATGTTTTGAGGAGAATGAAGAAGCAACTAGATCAGCATCCTCTCCAAAGTATGAACCTGCAACTCAGCTAAAATCAAAGAACTTGCTAAGAAACTTGTGAGATCCGATTAGTACATACAAAGAGATTCAAGATAACATGCATATAAGCTTATAGGACATGCTAAATCTAGATCTCTAAACATGCATCCAAGGAGAGTGACAGTCAATAAACTTATTGAACAACACCTTTCCTATCAAGATTGTAATAAGCTAATTACCAATCTTAACCACAGATCTACAAGAAATTAGCAAAAAATGACCACAGATACAGGTTACCTCACTAAAACAATGGCAATAATCATCCACACATGCAATGGCACCACACCGTATTGCCTCCAAAGCTTTTCTTTATTTCAAATGAAGAATTACAGAGTTACAATAGTAGAAGCACCTCAATCCCAGTTCTAACTAGCTTGGAATAGGAGGCTGTGCCTGGATATATACAATTTGCAGGCCATCCAGCCCAGGGGGGGCGCAATTCCTCATGGAATCAAGTGAAATCAACTGATGGAGAGTTCATCAATGCAGAACTGAAGCTGTACTGAGCCTACTTGTCAACCCAGGGCTTGATTGAGCTGACACATCAACCCATACACCGACACATCGGCCCACAAAGCATCTAGGAGAGTCCACACATGTGGAGGAGAGAGAGAGGGCGCAATTCCCCATGAAGACCACTGTATATCAGCTCTGGATCTGATTTGATCCCCTCCTTCAGTCAAGGATTTGTCAGATCCAGTCATTCTGCTCCAGATCTGATTGATTTTAGTCAAATTGGTGGAGTATCCAC
>LPNX010418084.1:147003-230773 GCA_001517045.1 Pseudotsuga menziesii | reverse complement strand
TATCAGTCGTTTATTCAACAACCAATAATAACCAAGGGAAAAAACACCCTGGGCTGATTGGATTGACAAATGAAGTCTAAGAGACCGAGTCTTTTACAGCCACTATCATGCTACAACATTTATTACAATTCCCCCATGGGGTATGAACATGTGATATGATACAACAAGCACTTCCCCGAAGTACTTCCAAAGGTCTTTTTGAAGTCCGAACAAGTTAACCCTCTTCGATTCACTGGGCTCACTTGATAAAAACCACTAAGTACAACTTAGGTGGTAATAGTATGTATTGTGAAGAGTGATGTATGAGGATGTTATATGATGAAAGCATCCAAGTAGCAGCATAAGTCCTGAAGGCAGCAACAGATCTGAGTCTGGGATACAGTCTAAAGCCATTCACACAATCAGAGTAGATCTTGGTTGAGGCCCTAGCTCCAGTTTCTTGACAAGTTTGTATAAAGTTTAAACAGTTTTTTTAAGGGTTTGAACAGTCTGAGTTACAGCCTGCTTGGTTGAGTTTGAACATGTCTATGTGAAGAGTTTCTAGAAGGCCTCTCTAACTTCAGTGACAAAGTGTGATTTGGCAACAGATTTGACAAGTGACATTATAGTGAAAGCAGTTGTTCAATGATAGTGATTGGACTAAGATTTGGACAGTTTATCTTGAAATGATATGACAGAGATAAGATGAGCTTGACAATGATTGCTATGATGTGACATTGATGACATGGGCAGAACGATGATGTGGCAGTGATATCTACAGGGATGATTTGACAGTGACTAGAGCACAGAGGTTGTTGAGAGCAGCATCATGAGCTGTGTTGACTAGCAGAAGAAGTACTAATCAGAGGATAATTTGCAGCAGTAGTGCTGATGAGCAGATAACCAGCAATGTTGAATACATGAGCAGATGAACAAGATGATTGATGCTCAGCAGTATTGATAAGCATATCGCATAGAATGATGAGCAGTGATTTGGACAGTTGACAGTGGATTGTTCATAAGGAAGAATGATGAGCAGTGTTACAGTAGAGTTGATGTGATGAGCAACGTTGATGATGTGACAGAGATTTCTTGTGTGACACAAGTGTACTGTATTGTAAAAGCAAGCTTGTCTTGCTTTTGAGGTTATGATACCTCAAACCCTTCTTAGCAGGGTCTAAGAAAACCAGGCAGGGTCTTGGATGAAGAGTAGGTGCTCTACATATCAGTAGGTGCTGATTTAACCTAACGATTGTAGCCGGACCAAAACTAATATAAAAAGATCACAAAATTATATGGTGTTGTGTTATTTTGTGTTATGGTTCTTGATGATTCAAATGCTTATGATATGTTTATGAAATGATTATGAGATTGGTAGAATGATGAATTGGTAGTTATTTGTGACAAGCTAAGAAAAGGTTTAAAATTGGCTTTACATTGATTCACCCCCCCTCTCAGTGTCTAACAGTCGTAGTATCCTTTCAATCGTAGCTGATAAACTAGGGGGTCGTAGCCTCCTTCCAATTGGTATTGGTAAATAGGGTGTAATACCATCCTTGTCTGTAGAAGCAGGCAAAACTATTCGTAAATAAAATTTTTGCAGTAATAAGACGTATTGGTGGTTTACCCTATTGGGCTTCAGCATTAAAATTGTGTTTTGTGTATTATTGTTGTTATGTGTTTCTAATGATAGATTTAAAAGTGGTTAAAATAGTAAAAAGTTAGCAATACTGATTCACCCCCCCTCCTAGTATTGACCAATAAACCAACAACATTCTCCATCACAGTTAGCAAAGGAGAAGTAGTATGGGTCCCCCAGTAAGATATGAACCCAAGAATTTAGATGCCTATTGTAGCTACAATAGATCCCATGTTTTGGATAAAACATGGGAGCCCCAATTTTTATATGCAAAAGGTGATGCTTAATTTTTTAGTCATTTTAGGATTTCCATGTTGTTTTAATTTTTTAGGTCTTTTCCATGATTTGATTTTGAAATGTTTATGCATTTCTGTGTGTTTTTAGTGAGTTGTGGAAAAGACTATTTTTCCCAAAATGTATCCTTCCTGCAACCCGTAACCCGCAATGCGGATTGCGGGATCTTGAAGTTTATTATTTGCGAGTTTTTCATCCTGCATCCTGCATCCCACAATGCAGAATGCAGAAACATTTTTTACAAGTGCAGTTGGTCATCCTCCAATCAGCATCCCGCAATTGCGGGTTGCGGATTGTGGGAAGTAGTTTGATTGATGATTGTGTTGTGTGCTTCCGCAACCCGTGACCCGCAAATTACGGATTACATATTGCGGAAATGTTAGTTAGACTGTAAGAATGTTTTGCATTTCGCATCCCGTAATTGTGGATTACGAAGAAGAAGAAGCCTGCGAGTTTAAATCTCTGCTGTGGATTCGTCTTGATCCGATGGTTGGGATTGTTTTGTAAATATTTAGCTATGGGCTTAGGCAATTTCATGGATTTCTTTCTTTGGTCCTTTACTCTTTGGGTTGCTTTCCTTTTGACTTGGTTTTCATGAAAACGATTTGGTGGTCATTTACTCTGATGAGTAGTTTCCTTGAGTACTTTGAGTTAGTTTTTATGGTTACCTATCTTTGATGATTTTGTGACTTCATGATTTTCAAACTAAAACAATTATTTTCACTACATCATCGTTACTGATTGTTTTATACATAAATTATCATTTTGTTGTTAGAGTCCTTTTACTTTTTGATAGCTTAACAATAATTGCGAGTTCTTATTCGAGGTACGCGGAGTTAAATGTGTTCTTTGGTGTAAGTTTGATTATCTTTTATTATTGAAGAAATACATTTATTTGTTCTTTAATTTGATATAAATAAATTATAAATTATAATATTATGTTTCATATTTCAAATACTAAGTCGAATATGAAACTAAATTTTATTTTTTAAATCTATATATTTATTCATAATTATATATTCATTTAATGATGATCATTAAAGCAATAACCAAACTCTTCTCATTTAAAAGGTATATGTATATGATAGCTCACATTATTTAAGAAAAAAGATTTTAAAACACCTTTATAATTTTTTATTTTCTCCTCGAGCATCATTTTTAAGTTCAAAGGTAAGCATTTGAACGCATGCTCATTCTTTATTTAACCTTGGTTAAAGTGATATATATTTTGTTTATTATAAAGACTCATGAACTTTTACAGGTTAATAATTGTTGCAATAGCTTTTGCATTTACCATTATTATATAAGACCAATATCTTTAAACATGTAATTGGATGTCTGGTTTACTTTTATGCGTAGTTTAAAGACTCATGACTTTCGTGGAAGATGTCATGATATTGTTCGTGTGTCATATTTGCAGGTTGGAATGAATATCAAAAATAGCACCCATGAAAATTGCAATTCGCTTCATAAAAAAATATATGTATAAGATATCGCACGAGCTTCAAGATCTGACCATCAATCATGCCTAAGATAATGTTGAGGATAAAAGATTGACCTATTTTCCCGACCATTTGCACCGATCGGACGACCGACAACGTCGGATGTGACAGCTCACGCGAGCCAGGTCGTCTGATCGATGCAAATGGTCGGTTAAGTAGTTTACTCCTAATGATAAATATCATTAAATTATCTTGCTTAACTGTCAAACAAGTAGGGTCACGCTTTAAGAGATTGTTTGAGTCTCATGCATATCTAGCATTGGCCGAAGCGGAGGCAAAGGATTTGGCGAGCATGTAGTTGAAAATCATCTCAGGTGTGAAGGGAGCTCCAAGAACGCCATATTTAACGGCTCTCTTCCTTCCAAGATTCTCTGGTGCCTGGTTTTCTTGATCAGGAGATGTGCAGGCTTCGGAATTTAAGATGAATGCAGGACGTCGCTGCTATGAATTGAGATCAAAGCTTCGCGGTTCGGCGTCAGTGGCGATCTCCAGGGTCAAGATGATTGCAGGACGTCACCGATCTCTGCGTTTTTTCTTGTTTCCATCCTTTGGCAGATCCAGGAGGACCAGCGTGCTTGGGGTCTTGCCATCTGCGGCCTCGCGGCAAGCGTCGTCACGCTTGTGTTGTTCCACAGAAGCAACCACGAGAGTGGAGCGTGGCGGGTATATTTGGAAATGGGAGGGCGATGAAGTTTTTTGCAGGATGTCTCGAAGCGTCAGAGGTGATCTTATGAATAACGATGGCTTCATATTCTCCACGGAGCTTCAGGTAATCTGGGCTTCGTGGAGGGTCAAGAGCTAGAGAACTGATTTGATTCTGAGGGCTCTTGGACTTTCTTGAATTCAAGAACATGAGTATTTGGCGACGGCAGGCTGACTGTATATGAAATGAATCGCTCTCTGAATCGAATCGATATTTCAGAAGAAGATTTGAAAAATCTGGTGTTGCCAATGTCTGAGAGCGACGGTAGCTTAACGTTTTGTTGGGCTCTGTCAGTCTCTTCTGGACGATGGTAGTGATGAAGTAGGCATTGGGGTTGGGAACTGTGAGGATTTGATGGAGGCTTTCAAGGTCTATGATAGGCTGGACGACTCCGCTTTTCTTGTATTTGGTTCTGTGTGGCATCCAAGAGCACCAGCGTGCATGGGGTTTTGCCAGCGGCATCGTGGCAAGCGTCTTGCTCCACAGACCTATCAACCACGAGCGTGGAGCGTGCCATAGTGGCCGCTTAATTTTTGAGCTAGGGTCTCGTCCTCTGCAGGACATGTGAGGCGACTTTTTGAGGCGAGTGGAGATGTCGGATTTTCTGGGTCTTGCGGCGGTGGTTCTGGTGTGGTCGGTATCCGATAGCATTGAGCTGCTCCTTTCTTGGTCTCCTGATCTTGCGTGGTTTCTAGTGCGGTCGGAATCCGATAGCATAGAGCTGTGTGGATTGAGGGTGTCGATCTGATCTTTGCGTGGTTTTCTGATGCGGTCGGAATCCGATAGCATTGAGCTGCGTGGATTGAGGGAGTCGATCCTGAGGAGCCTTTTCTTGTTCGGAAGAACCGACGTTTCTTGGTCTTTGATTCTTGGTTTGTCGATCCTGATCTTGCGAGGTTTTGGTGCGGTCGGAATCCGATAGCATAGAGCTGCGTGGATTGTGGGAGTCGCTTCTGAGTCATCATTGTGCCATTTCTTGCTCATGGTCGATCTGAGTGGATTTTGGTGTTATCTTTTGGGACTTTGACATATATTGCAATATTTTGGATGTCTTATTGAATAGAAGTGACCTTATTCTGGTCAATCTTTATGACAGCATTCGCTGATGATTTGATTTGGATTGTGGATTTGTGCTCTTTCTGAGGCAAATTTTGTAATGACAACTTCTTAGTTGTATTTTGTAAAATGGACTATGAGGGCCATCTACTGAATGTGAATTAAGTATTTACGATTTTTTTCTTTGGAAAAAAAAAAATCTAGCATTGGCCATCTTTAATCTTGAATCACACCAAAATACCAGAACTCGTTTAAGAAAATATTATATTGCTTTCTAGGTTTCCATGACTTAAAAATCATTAAAAGATTTACCTGCCCATTCACCATAAGAGATTAGTCTCGTAAGTTTCCAGTTTTACCGTTATCTCACCGAGGATAGCTCAAGAAATACGGAATTCTACAACAAGTTGTTATTCAATAAGCCGAGATTACAGAGAAGGGTAAATGGTTATTGAGGCAATTTTAATGAAAATGCTTCGCAGCTAGTTCATTCGCTTGGTTAAAGGAACCTCATTACTTCGCAATTGGCGTTTGAATTCACTAGCTCTACGAACTTTATGCCAATAAAATCATTTAGTCCGAGTTTAACTATTGATGTTATTATCAAATAGAGGAGATTTTTACTCGTAATTACGAGTTTACTGATCATAACAAATCGGTGGAGTGAAAGGAGATTTCCTTTATGTTTTTCTTGTAATTTTTTGTTTTGGATATTCTTTAATATTTCACAGGCAAATATTTTATCTTTCATGAAACATTTCTCAATGATTCTTTGATTTTATTTTTGCAGGTTCAACAGGAACGATGGAGCAAGTTGTAGTGAAGTGATTTTTTTTAGAAAAGGAAATCGTATTTTAAAGGCCGCGATCCAACAAGAAGGAAGAATTCAACTAAAGGCATTAATCAGAGGAAATCTACAGCAGTTGAAGAAGATCTTGATAACTGTTGGATTCTCCAGAATAGTGAGAATGAAATTATCATCCCTAGAGATTATAAAGAGTAAGATATTCGTTGTGCAGAGGGGAGGGGGCGCGCTGAATAGAGCGAGAGTTTTCTTCTAGGTTCTATAAACACTGTTGCTAGGTGAGCGCTGAATAGAAACGCTGTTTCCAGGGGTCCTTGCAGACTAGAAGGATTGTAATTTCTCTGCTGAACTCTTTTTCTGTGTATTTCTACTTGGAAGAGAGATAGAGTGAAGAGGTTGTGCTGAAGCATAGGAAGAGGTTTTTCTTGATGTTCTTAAGCACAGAGCTGGGAACGCTCCACAGTAATCTAAAAGATTTTTCTTTTAGATGTGATGAGACTTTCGGAAGGGGGAAATATTTAGACAAGAGACTGGAGATACCTTTGTGTACTTGAGGTTTATGTAATTTCTTACAAAACTTGATTTAATACAGTATTGATATTATTTTTATATCTCTTGTTATTCATTTGATTAAATTTCTTTAATAGATCACGGTTTTTTCTGTTGCAGATGGATCAATATCTTTGTTAGTTCTTTCAATTGATAAATGAATTTACTTATAATTTTGATTTTTCTTTGTTACTAATTCATGCATTGATAAAATTTTGAAGAATTTCTTCTTTTAAAAGTATTTATCTATTTCTGTAAATGATTCAGCAGTGAAGTTAGAAAGATGACAAACATGTTGGTTTTTCAATTAACATGCATACATGTAAGTTAGCCTTGAATGATACAATCTTAAGTTGATGTCAGTTGATTTTCATTAATTGATTGCAGGTTAAGTGATAAGTAAATAGTTTGATTTACATTTATGTTAATTTGATGAAAATACTTGTCTATCTTACACCTCAGGTTGATCTGTAAATCAATTCAACATCCTCTTTGAGTAGCTTAGATTTAGATCAGATTTTCTTTCACAGTTGGATTTGAGTTTCGTTTCTTTGCATTACCCATCCTGTTTTTCAATCTAGGAAATAGATCCCTTAAGGATCAAACCCACAAGAGCCAGCGGAGGCTAGAAATATTTGTGGGAGATCACTACACCAAACAGGATGGGGATAGGACTATCCTTGTGCAAGACCTTTCGAAGCCCTTTAGTCTGTGTTTTCCCTCTCTGTTGTAAGTCTTAGTCACCCTTTTCAGCTACATACACAACTGAGGCTTCAACAACGCCCTGTGTGAAAACATGGAAGTCTTTTCCGTCTTCCAGGAAACGAGATGGATCAAAAAGTTTCAAATACTAAATGGTTCTCATGAGGAAACGAAATTCCTATTCGCCATGAATTTGACTGGAGACCATTCAGAAATCAGAGGACTAAGAATAGATGTATCAGAACATGCTTTAGTAGAAGTTATAGGGTTATCCAGGATTGGGAATCGATGGTTTTACCGAAAAATACATAACTTGATAGCAGTTGACAACTTCCTTACATCAGGTACAGTCGAGGTCCAGGGGAATAACACTCGAAACATTAGCAAGACCTTGGGACTAGGTTGCCATCTTTGTAAAATGATACCTTACTTGTGAAGGAAAATACATAACTATGTATATTTATGATTTCTTCTTGCTTTCCCATTTACGCCATGGTATATTGGTAAACATGCCATTTTATATTTTACGATCTCTACAAAATATGGAACATTATGTTAAAAAATCTAGGCACCCATTGTCCTCTGTAACAAACAATGGGTTGATTAAACTATTGGTGCAAAGAACCTTATCACGACACAATCAGACATGGGAGCAACTTATTTTCGGAGCTGGGGTGCATCAGGAACCCGCAGTAAGAGGTGTTGGAGAAAGAGAGGTCGAGTGAAGCTCCTCAGATTCAGCTAGGGGGAGGGGTGAAGAGTTAGAAGGAGGAGGATATATTCAAGAAGAAAACTCAGGGGAAGAGGCGACAACAACAAATCCGATAAAAATGGCTAGGGTGATGGTGGTAATAGAAGAGTCTGTGCCATTAGTAGCTGCATTAACAGTAACAGAAGCAAGAATTAGAACAACTGCATAAGTAGCAAAAACAGAAGTTGGAGCTGCAAATGCGATAGTAGAAGAGGAAGAAGTTGCAAGAACAGGGAATTTTCGGGAGATAAACCCTCAATTTTTTGACATTGAATCTTCCTCTAAGATAAGAGGAACTGTAATTGAGGAAGAAGAACCCTAGGAAGAAACATGAAAAGTTTCTATCGTTATTACGCCACAAATAAAGAAGAAAATATCAATTATTAAAGGACAATCATCTGGTCTTACAAAATGAAGAAGAACCAGAGCTTCTTGGACAGCAGAGGCGACGAATGTTGAAACCCTATTTTAAGATCTAGGTTACCTGCTGAAACATAAGAACCAGGGGGAAATATACCTATGGAATCCACCGATCCATAAGAACTTGCTGAAGGCCAATCCTGGTTGGAAACTTTGTTGTATGAAAATGATTTGTTGAAAGCGGATGTTTAGGCACTTAGAGAGGAGTTACAGAGCTGGAAGGAAGCTAGTAAATATTAGGTAACATGAGGCTTAAAAACGTTAGCAGGAGTTGTTGACCAGTGGGGAGACCCACATTCCATTTTAGAGAATGAGGAATTTTTATGTCCTAAATGTGGGGATTTGTTCAAATTGTTAGGATACAAGGTTGTGCAGATGGAAGTAGCAGCCTAGAAATTGGCACATTCAAGCCAAGGGAGAGATGAGGAACCAAATGTAGAATCAACAAAGGAAACAAGGTAGGAAGTGGATATGATTCCTGATTAGGAATCACAAGAGGATGAGGCAGTGTAGCCTCAACATTTAGGGAGCATTGAATTGCTTCCTTTTGGAAGCAGTTTTGAGGATACTGATTTACTTTCAGACCAAGCACAATAATTAGGTGACACAAAGATAATTCAAGAGCAATCCCAGCATCCCTAAAGGATGAAAACATAACATGATGCTAAAACACAAGAACCATCATCCTTAAGGTATGTTTCAGAAGCTGTTGAGGAAGAAGTGCAGGAGATGAACATTGTTACACAAGAACCGATGTTCTTAAAACTAGTTATTGAAGCTGCAATTCAAACCATAGCTACTGAAACCTATGAAGAAACAATTCAAACTGAAACAGTAGTAGCTACTGAAACCTATGAAGCAACAATTCAAACTGGAGTAGTAGTAGCTATTGAAACTTATGAAGAAACAATTCAAACTGAAGCAACAGTGGCTACTGAAACTCAAGAGGCAACAACATAAACAGAAACTGCTGAAACATAAGAACCAACAGTACACGAGGAAGCTATAGAGTCACTAAAATCAGTCACGGATGAAGACTCTCAAGAGATGGAAAAAGAGATTTCATTGTTGAAGCTCGTGGTGAGTAAATGGAAATATCATGATGGTCAATATGATAAAGGAATGATTTATTTGTCTAAACATAAGAAGACCTTTCAAGAACTTAGGGAAAAGTGGGACAAGGAGATTTTTTTCCAGACAATTGGTTAGGAGAAAATACAGGAGGAATTGAAAGAGTTAAGAAAATACAAGTCTATGCAGAGAAAAAAAAACAAATGTTTACCTTAACTCATGATTTGTTGAGCCATAGAGCTCCATATCAATCATATCCCATGTTTCTTTTTGAACAGATGAATCTGTTCAAAATAAGGGCTTTAAAAGAAGGGAGACCTTGGAAAATTATTACAACCCGCCAGTTCATGGAGACTTTCACCTAGAGTGATTTTTTTGAACATGATTTGTTGTGTAGATTGTACTTGCATGATATGGATTTTTTGATGGACTCTCAGTCTAACCCAGTTCCTTATATTGGGGATATCCATCTGAGAGCACTCACTTATTTTGTCAATAATCATATGCATTGGTGGGATGCCTCTCAAACCATTCTCAAGAATGAGGACAATTCCATTATGTGGATTTGTAGTAAACCTCATGCCCTTGTACCTCTTATTTCCAGGTATTAGAAACATCTTTCATCCCCTGAGAAGGTCAATTAGTTGGTTTCATTCCAACAGAAAGTTATTTCCACTTGGGTTAATTTGATCTCTCGATAAGAGGTCTATTCCTTGAAAGGGAGTAGTAATCAATGGGAGTTTTCTCCCATATCTTTAAAGGAAAATGATCCATATTGCTTCAAGAATTTTAAGTATGCCTTATCTTGAGTACCAGGTCATGTTAAGTGCATGGAGACATGTGGGTCGAGTTGTTTAGGTCTGAAATTCAGATTTCCACTCCTTTGGTGGCCAAATAAGAATTACAGGAGTGTTTACAGGATGACCAAGGAGGCAAAAAGAGACTGTTAGGATAATTTAATTACAAGCAATGGATTTTTGCAAGTAGGGGAAAAAGCAGAGTCTTCCTTCAACCTTACTATTTTTCACAGGAAAAGTCTTGAGTCTGACTCATATTCAGACTAGTTGGAGTTGTTGCATGAGGACATGTAATTAGATAGTTGGGTGGAGATGTTTGGTGCCAAAAATACCATTTTTTCCTTACTCTGTTTAGCCCTTTTCCCTTGTTTTTGCCTCCTATTTACAAATAATCTTTATCCTTTCCAAGAGAACACGCATGAATCCCTAAGGTATAAATCATTATTACTTGTTTCAGTAATGCTTGATTTTAACTATGATTATGAACTTTATCTTTCATTCATGCTGATTTGTTATTGGTCTATAAGAAAGATTTAGAATCTCCCGTTGTCTCAAGTGTAACAACTTTCTGCATTCGGAGATGAGTAATGCATGGTTTCAGTTTCCCATTTGATGCTTTGGTCTAAGTTGTTGATGAGAGAATCTTGGATGTCCTTCCATGCATCTAGCTGAAATTGCCTGAGCATCTTTCCTCATTAGCTGGAACATGTTCGGCCTGTGAAACAGTTCAAATTAAAAGTTCATTCATTGTTATGAAATGATCTTATGCAATGTAATAATAGTCACAAGTATTCTTGTTCAATTTGGCAGTCAAAAGATCGTAGATCTTCATGGCAGCCTTACATTAATTGAACCAAACTGTTCCATCTCTGTATAAGTATAAACATGAAATTGGAGCCAAGGGTTGGCAATTTGAAAGAAGTCATAGTAGAGGAAACTGTAACTGTACTTTGATCAGTTTAATAAAGGAGTAGAAATTCTCAATACTATTTTGTTGTAGATCTTGTTAAGCCTTCAACAACATCTATGTTCGAAGTCCAGGGCCCTCCTTCTTACATAGTTGATGGTAGTAGTAGATTTTTTAGCTTAGTTATTTTTGTTTAGTTTGGGATTTTGGTTTGATGCATTCATAGACAGCTGCAACAACATTTATTAAACAATTGCAGTATCATAATTTCCTTTGGCTTGCTGTAATAGTGTGTTGTGACAATCAACTATGTAGGATAATCCTTTTCTTTATGAAAAGTTTGTTAATTAGTCATAGCTGTTACAGATATGCTCAACTCCTGTGTAGTATTGTCATTTATCTTTCTTAGAGTTTACTGAATTAGATAGATCATTGCTTTTATGAATTGGCTATTGTGATTGATGGTTTGTGATTGTTCTGGTTTGGTAAAATATGATTTAACTTCTTGCAAAATTAATTCTAGATTGATTAATTCTTAGATCATAAATCACAGGATTGATATTGTAAGAATCAGGAATCCTTTAAGTTCTTAGATTGATAATTTAAATTGTTTTACAGGAAGCTGAGTGGATTGAGCAGTGATTAGGATTGAATGATTTGTATTTCATTAATCAACTACTGAAATTTTTATGCATATATTTTGCTAGTTACCTTTGAAATAAATAAACTTCCCTAGGTTGACAAATTATATTGAGCACTCTGCTTGTTATGAAAATTAATGAGTATATAGAGTGACCAACACCTTTCAACCCTTAAACTGCTTTTTTCGGCCTCACGAGACCTCCCATCCACAATAGAGGTTTTTCGCATTGGAAGCACCATCCTGTAGCGCCCTTTGAGAACCATCAACTTTTGTATAAAAATTAATTCCCAATGGGAAAGAAACACTATTACAAACCATGAAGGACCACATGTCCCATATTTGATAGATTTGTCTTGCCTATATTTAAGATTTCTATCAAAAATCCTAGAATGGATTGTGATGTCTAACACAAAAGGTCGTGATGTTAGTGATGTGTATCCCAAAAAAATTTCACTGAACTCCCTATCCAAGACAAAAATACTCCCACTGGGAATGTCCACTTCATATTTGGACCACGATAATTCTTCCTCCTCAACCATCCACCTAGGACACCCACCAAACAAGCCACCTCATATTATCATGTGATTAGGCATAGATCACCTTTAAAACCCTCCACTTTCTCTAGATGCAGATCTCACCTTTATGTAAACATTTTCAAACTTTTATCTTCTTTTCATATTTTTCCTTATTGTCCTTCAAAGTAAATCCCTTAAAAGCTAAATCAAAACTTATCCTCATGATGTAAGGGTTGTTATCCTATCAATCTAACTCGGGCCACATCAATCTATCCCCAATCCTCCATATATATATATATATAAGCTTGAAATTACATTATCTTGAGAAGCATTTATGAATCTTACATGTGTTGAAGTACAGAAAAGCACAAGCACAAGCAAGACCCGAAGGGTTATAGAAGTCATCGAAGTACAAGCAAAGGGAAAGATTCAACCAAGAAAATAAAGGAGACAAACTTTCTATATTATTGAAAAATTTAGGTCAAATCAACAGTCTCCCATCTCCAAGTGGGAAAAGATTGATGAAACCACAAAAGTAGGAGCAAGCAATCCACTTACATGTTGGGAATCTCCAACTGGGACAAGATTGATGGAACCATAAAAGTAGGAGCGAGTGATCCATTTACATGTTGGGGTTGTGGAAGAGACCACATGTTCGAGGATAGCCCAAATTAAAACAAGCTTCCTCAAAATATTGAAGATGCTACATTAGTGGATAGTGTGGTGCACATCATAGCCTAAATTATGTTAAATTGGAAAATTATCGAGTTAAACATTAATTTGCTAATTGAAAATGAAGTTAAGATAATGACCCAACTTTATATCTTGTTTCAATTTTAATTGATCCTAAATCAATTCAGTTATGTTATTTTTAAGAGTGTAGAAAATTGTTTTGTCAATGAGAGTAAACATAGAAAATTATGGTTAATATAACGTAAGTGAGATAGTAGCGAGCCCATTAAGATTGAATGGATTCCTTCTTATGTGAATTGAAATGTCTTACCTCTTGGGTCATATAATGTTATCATTGGAATGGATTGGTTAGAATCACATCATGTATTTTTTAATTGTTACAACAAAAGCTTTGATTGCATTGATGATAAAGGAAACCCTGGGACAATAGAATGTAACCCAAGACCAATCTCGATAACACAGATTTCAAATTTGCAATTAAAAAAGTGTCCTAGAAAGAAATGTCACTTGTAAACAGCTCATGTCTTAGATTCATCAAATGAAAAAGGTCCCAAGATGGATTATTCTCCATTCTTGCAAGAATTTAAAGATGTATTTCTGGAGGTAATACTTGGGCTTTCTCCAAGGAGAGGCATTGATTTCTCAATTAAACTTGTCCATAGCATTGCACCAATGTCTAAAAGGCCCTATCGAATCCTACCTCTAGAAATACAGGATTTAAACATGCAATTGGAAGAATTTGTTGGCCAAGGGTATATTTATCCAAGTTTCTCATCTTGGGGAGCACCAGTCGTGTTTGTGAAGAAGAAGGATTAACCCATGCTGTGTGTTTTTCTATAGACAACTTAATAAAGTCATTAACAATAGTAAGTGCTCTTTAACTAAAATGGATGGTGTACATGATCAATTGAGAGGGGAAAATCTCTTCTCAAATATTGATTTGAGATTAGGTTATATCCAAGTCAGGATTAAGAATGAAGACATTTAGATCAAGATATAAGAAAGTCACTAACAATAATAAGTACCCTTAACTAAAATGAATGATGTATATGATCAATTGAGAGGGGCAAAGGTCTTCTCAAATATTGATTTGAAATTGGGTTATCTCCAAACCGGGATTAAGAATGAAGTCAATCATAAGATGACATTTAGAACAAGATATGAGCACTATGTGCTTGTAGTAGTGCCCTTTGGATTAACAAATGCACTAACCACATTCATGTGTCTTAACGATATTGTTTTCACAAGTGTTTAGATAAGTTAATTATTATCTTCCTTGACGACATTTTGATTTATTCTAAATTAGAAAAGGAACATGAAGAAGGCATGGTCTTAGTTTTCAAATTATTCATAAAACATCAATTAGATACCAAGCTAAGTAAGTGTGATTTTTATCAAAATGATATTTAATATCTTAGACATGCCATTTATAAGAAAGAAATAACAATGGAATTCAATGAGATCAAAGCCATAATGGATATTAGGCCACTTCAAGGAATTTTTATGAAATAATATATTTTATAGTTATTTTTGGATATTATAGAAGATTCTTACAAGGGTTTCCCCCAATTACATATCCAAACACCTCCCTTCAGAAAAAGGGTGAAAATATTGAATGGACACAACTATGCGAGGAAAGTTTTCAGTTGTTAAAAAAACTTTTTACAAGTGCAACACTAAAATGGAAAATCTAAGTGAAGATGGTTGTATGCATGAATGCTTGTATACTAAGGAATTGGTGGAATCCTCACACAAAACTTCATGTTGTGTGCTATGATTCTAAAAAAACAAAGATTATGAGATAAGTTATTCCACTTGCGACTTAAAACTTATTGTTGTGTATGTGCTTTGAAGATATGGATGCATTACTCGATGGGTAGAATATTTGCATTGAGAATAGATCATTATGACTCGAAACATTTATTTTATCAACCGACTTTGAATGCAAGGAAAACAAGATTGCTAGTATTCCTTTATGAGTTTGATTGTGATATCAAAGACAAAAGAAAAATAAAATAAGTTTTCAAATGCACTAAGAAAAAGGATGGATGCAATGAAAATATCAACAATGAGCATATGCCAACCAAATTTAAGGAAAATAAGTATTGGTGCCCTTACGACATGGGTATTATTTTCGAGTAAAAGAGGTGTTGAACCAAGAAACGGTACAACATAACCATGATAGATATCATATAGAAGATGATGATAGTGTCTTTTACAAGGATCAAATATATTTTCATAAGTATCTAGAGTTGAGGAAGATTATTATGCATGAGATGCATAATGTACTACTATGGTCATCTAGGTCACCATTAAACAATCACAATGATGGAAAAGTACTACTATTGTCCTGGAATTTAAGAAAGATGTTGTTAAGTACATTTCCATGTGCCTAAAATCTCAACAAGTCAAGGATGGACATCAAGGTGGTTGTTGCAGGAAACCTATATTCCAAAACAAAAAATGGGAAGTGGTAGTTATGGATTTCATCACTAGTCTATCAAGCACTATAAGGCAACATGATTCCATCATGGCGGTAATTGATAAATTAACTAAAGATTCTATTTTAATTCTTGTGAGATTCACACATCAAGAAACTAATAACCAGTTTAGCATATATATTTATAAAATATTTGTCATATTGCATGGGATATCCAAGGAAATCATTTATGACATGGACAGAAAGTTCCTCAAAATTTTGGAAGAGTCTCTTTGAGGAACTAGTTACACAATGGAATTTCATCGCAACATACCATCCACAATATGATGGGAAAATTGAAAGGGTAAAATATGTATGGGGGACATGCTCTGAATGTATTTCATAGATAAATCGTTCAAGTTGGAATTTTGTATCCACTTGGGGAGTTTCCATACAACAATGGACACCATACATACTTGGGAATGATCCAATTTGAAGCTTTGTACGGTATAATATGCACATTCAATAATTTTGTATAATCCCATGTACAAAATTACACTTTCACTAGAAATGCTCAAGGAGTACTCTAAAATTAATCAAAATTTGAAGGAAATATAGAATAAACAAAAACACTATGGATATAAGAACAAAATTCATAACCACTCACTTAAAGGGGTACTCTCTCTCAGCTCTTATAAAATTGTGTGACAAAAATAAGATATGTGGAAGTGAGCACCTCCTAGAAAGTGCCTAGGGATAATGAAACTGAGTGATGGCCCTAGGAAAATATAAGAAGAATTTAATCAGAATTCTATTTGGGAAGATGAAAAGTATGATCAAGCAATAGAGGAAACTGCGATGGAGGAAGATATATGGTAGAAGAAGCAACTGTATAAGGAAAGTTGCGAAAAAAGAAACCGCAAGGGAAGAAGTCTGCAACAAAAGGGAAGAAGCGATGAGATAAACCACGATAGAAGGCGTGCAACAATTGAAAAGGACAGATCAAGAGATCATGGGTAAGAATTCGGCTAGATTCACACATGGATTAGGGAATAAAGCATCTTTATATTTTGGGCCGATAGTACCTACTAACGGTTGTAACGGAAATGTATGAGAATAGGAATGTCATCCTGTTGGATAACATGATGAAGTCAACTAATGATGACATATAATATTTTATAAAAGGAAGAACCCAAGTTGTGTGCGGGTTACTTCCTGGTCAGTTAGTTGATTGCTTACTTCCTAGTTGGTATGTGTCTATTTGTAGAGTCAAGAGTCATAGAATTGTAGAGAAGAGTGAGTCAATTCACACTGTGTGCGGATCAATAGTAGAGTGAAGAAGAGGAAAACTTCAAAGACCTGAGACGAAAGAGAATGAGAGGAGAGAGAAGTCTATATATATTGTATAAGAGCTTAATCTAGAACAATGTCTGCAAGATGAGTGCATAGACGAAATGTGCCATATATTTCTCATGCCATATGAAGAGAGCCTTTATGGTTTTTATCGGATGGGTTTCCATGTTGAATGTTGTCTATGTGCATATTTGTTGAATGTGTTTGTGTCTAATGAATGTATGTTGTGAATGAATGTATGCATATTTTCTTATGAATGAGTCTTTATATGCATATGGCGCACTGTTTTTAGTTGGAACCAATATTAAGGAAGTATATTAACTATTATAATATTTGTCAATGGAAAAATATAGTCATATCTTGAATGCATGCAATAGGAATAAGTAATATAACCACTAGATTCATTTGAGAAAGATAGTAAGGTGCCAATCCCCACACAACTGTAGAAACATGGTTATGGAATTTAACCATAAGAGATATCTCCGGTGAGACTGCATCTGAGGTGTTGCCAACTGAGCCCTACTCTGTCGGGCCAATATCTTGGGCTTTGTTGACGAACAAAATAAGGACTGAACCTGGTTTGAAGGGAGAAACATGAACAAATGGTTATGTTTCCAGGACCATGAATCATTTTGTAAGGGATATGTTTTGGCATCCTATGAAGTTGGAAATTCAAGAGTGGGTGGATTTTAAAGCATTAGGGTTTTCACGAGAAGAAAGTGAAGGATCATGGTTGAATCCGACAAAGTGGTTGGAGTGATACCTCTATAAAGATACCCATGAATTTATTTTTCCAAGTTTGCTATTTTGTTGTATGAATGGTTGTTGAAGTTAGCAACCTAACGAAAAACTTTCTATGGAGGTGAACCAATATAGTGGAGTCCTCAATAGATTTAGTGGTTGACGAGTATTAGAAACCCTGTACCTAGGGCTGCTGATTTTTGGGTGGAAAGTGTTTTGGATGGATACATTACTGAGTTTTCTACCAAAACAATAATATCATATAGTGAGGCGGAGAGAATTTTTTTCCAAGGACCCAGAGGAAGGTATTTGAAATCTTTGAAAGTCTGGATCAAAATGCTCATATGAGAGAAAGGGATCCCGACAATGGATTCTAACAAGTAAAGAGCTGTGTATAAAGACTTGGATTATGTCGTAGGAGAAGTGCGAGAAAAATGGAGCAAAAGAAGCTGAGATATTCCTTGGTGATAACATAATTGCAATATAGGGTGGACATCTAAGAAGTGGAAGGATATTTTGGTTGGGAAAAAGAAGAAGAATTGTGACAAGAAGAGCAATTTGCAATACTATTAGAGGAGAAGACTATGACCTGACGTCACACTTTGATGGAGGTTATTGTGACGAAGAAGAGGAATATTGGCCTATCCCCGAAAGGGAATAATAAGAAGAAGAGGCCCCAGATCCAGAATACGAATAAGGAACACGTACAAATTTGTGTATGTCTCCGAAGGTAAGGTCCAGAAATTCATTTCCTAATAGGTTTTTCAATACAAGTAATACTAAATGTGGGAATAGTAGACAAGGGATTCCTACTAGCCAAACATTTTATCCAACAATACTGAGGACCAATATAATGGATGGGAATGATATTGAGCTGCTATATTCAATGGAAATGGGCTAGAAGACCCAGATCAACATTGGTTTCTATGTTAAGCCGTATGGATCGTGCTACAGGTCCAGGATGAAGCAATAAATAAGGCGCAAATGATCGCAACCCTAATGGGTCGTGTGCTGGACTAGTATATGAAGTTTTATATGGTTCCAACAAGAGTCACACAAAAAATGCTCGACCAAATTTTAGCGAGACTAATAGATGAATTCAGAAATCCCAAATCTGATTCTCAGTGTATTACAGAGATTAAAGATATTAAGGAATTATCTACGAAATATATGTGGGATTTCGATTAAATATTTAAGACGTTGATGGATAAAGTAAGCTTCTAGATGTTAGACATACACCACAAATAATGGTTCATTTTAGAGTTGTTACCACACATCCATATTCCCTTGATGCAACAAAAGAATGTGTCGCAGATTGAATCTCTAGAGCTGGTCATGAAGCTAGAATCCTCACCCGTAGGAGAAATTGGTGTAGGAATGATGCAGATTCAGTCGCAACTAGATAAACTTATGTTGCAACTCCAAGACATTAAAAAAGAGAAGGAAGTCCAAGAAGAAATCTAGTGTACCAGATGCAAAACTAAAGGACACCATAAGGAAAATTGCTCGACCTTCATGGACTATGTCACAGCGGGAGCACCGAACCAGATAAATACACAAAGGATGCCTTGGTGTAGAATATGTTAGACTATAGGCCATTGTTTAGAAGAGTGTTTGTACTTACAGAACATTGTAAGTGAACCAACTAGTTTATACTGTACATTTTTTAAATCAGTAGGCCATGACGAGAAGGACTATAGAGCATTCTAGATGTTGTAGGAGAAAACGGTCGACACTTATTTAATGAAAAATGAAGAGAAGATGCAAGATGAACGGAACCAAGATCAATATCCACAAGTTTAGTATCCTCATCCCCAGTATCCATAGAATCAATATTCGCAGTAACAATACCCTCAACAAAGCGGGGTGGAAATTATCGAGGTCGAGGACAAGGAGGAGGATTTGGTTGTGGAAGAGGCCAAATCAATGTTATAATTGTGGAAAACCAAGACATTTTTCCAAGGACCGTGCAATCCCTACAAATACATGTTCCTATTGCAAATCCTTTGATCATACTATCAAATAGTGTACACAGTTGATTGCGAAGCGATAGGATAGGAATGTGGGAAATCCAAATCCTCTACAAAATCCCAATCCAAATCGCACTCAAAATATCCATATGATTTCTGTTGAGCTGAGGGAACCAAATATTTTTGTCATGACAAGGGGAGGTGATGCGACTGGAGCAAACCAATATGCATAGAACTAACAACCATAGGTGCGACCAAGAACCCAAAAGAAAGTGTCGTTCAACGTCCAAAGAGAAAAGGAAGTATTCTTGGATTTGTGACCAGAATTCTTCAACAAGAATCAAGCATCAACGTCTACTCCGACACTTCCAAGAAGAACAATAATGGAAATTCCTAAAAGGTTCGATCAGATGTTTTGAAAGAAACCGATGGGAAAGGTTAGTAAGCATAAAGAGTTTTTTAAAATTACTTATCTCTAATACAAGATAATGATGTTTTCACAGAATTGACATCTCAAATAGACGAACCTTAAGAAGACATGCAACTAGGAAGAAGTGTAAACCATGTGGGAAAAATATTGAAGACTGATCACAAATTAAGAATGATTGATCAGATAAGAGATTACGATATGGACTAAATTATCCTAGACTTGGGCTCTAATGTCAAAATTCCAAAAATACAAACATGGGAAAGCATGGGGAAATCGAGAATGGAGTGGTATCCTATTTAGCTCAGATTAGCAAATCAATTTAAATTCCTATCTATTGGTCGATTGATTCAAGTTCCTATCGAGGTAGAAGGCTTGAGAACGTACGTTAATTTTGAAGTAATCGACATTGTTGATGACACAAACCTATATCTTGTGCTTCTAGGGATCAACTAGGCAATTAATAACCAGACCATCATCAATTTTAAGAAAAATAATCTTAACATTTGAAGATTCATAGCTAAGGCTGGTTGCACCAATTGATTGTTGGTTTATTGGTCAATAATGAGAGGGGGGGGGGGGGTGAATCAGTATTGTTAACCTTTTACTATTTTAACCTCTTTTTAAATCTATCATTAGAAACACATCACAACAAGAATTTATAGAACACGATTTTAATGTGGAAGCCTAATAGGGTAAACCACCAATACGTCCTATTACTACAAAATTGTTATTTACAAATAGTTTTTCCTGCTGCTACATACAAGGATGGTATTACACCCTATTTACCAGCAAGTACTGGAAGGAGGCTACAACCCCCTGGTTTATAAGCTACTACTGAAAGGATTCTATGACACCTTATTTACTAGCTACTACTGGAAGGAGGATACGACCCCCTAGTTTATTAGCTACTACTAAAAGGATGCTACGACACCCTGTTTACCAATAACCACTGGAAGGAGGCTACGCCCCCCCTAGTTTATCAGCTGCTAGTGAAAGGATGCTATGACACCCTATTTTGTCAGCTACAACTGAAAGTATGCTCCTACACCCTATTTAGTAGCTTATGCTGGAAGGAGGAAACAACCCCCTAGAGGCATGTTTCCTACCCTAGCTCCACCCTGCCACCCTTATATGTTTTCTATAATATGATAGATTTCTTTTCCCTCCATAGTCATGTCACACTCTGGTCTCTATCTATGCTATGGCTACATCGATCTCGATAACACCGAGACTCCTTACCTCACTCATACTTTTGTGTATAAGTACCTTCATGTTTCCTACAGATGCATCTCTTTATTCTAGAAACATACCCTTTCACAATCATGCCCTTTCAAATATGATAGTCACACCTTTTCAAAAATATGTGATTAACAATTTTTAATTAAATAATTAATTAAAAAATTCTTGATCACTTATGATTTGCAAGATCCCTTCTTCTCTGATCGCAGGATCCGTCAAACCAATGCCCATGGACTCCCTCTCCTCCATCAGTGGGAATACTCTATCTTTAGATATTCAGGATTCTCTTTTTCTCATGTCCATGGGATTCTTTTCCTCCTCTGCAAGCTCTCTGCGGGATATCTTCATCGCAGGATCATCTGTACACATTTCTATCAAAAAACATGGGATTCACCTTCCATCTATGAGTTTCATGTTGGACATTCTTCTTTACCATTTATGGATGCACCTCAGAATTCATTTTCGCAACTTAGCTTAATGTTTTTTGGTGCTTCTATGATATCCTTCACTAGAATAAATCTAGGCCGTTGATCTAATTTTGAGACTCTCCGGTCCATCGATCTAGCACACAAATTTCCTCCTCGAAATCGTATTTCCACACCATGGTTTCCTCATCAACGATTCCCCACCATTGATCTTTGTTGGGATTTTTCCTGACCGTTGATCTCCAGATTGCGATATGCAGGATACAGGATGCGAGATGTCAACTATTCGCTTTTTCCTTTCCATAAAATCCTTTCCCCAAGATCCGTCCTGCTAGCTTCTTTTCACAAACTCCTTTCCGCAAGCTCCTTTCCGAAATATTCTTTCCAAAATTTTCCTTCAGCACCGTCGATCTTCTGCGGAGTCTTTCCCGACCTTCGATCTTTCGAATTGCAAGTTCATAGAATATTTAAATGTTATTTCCATAATTCCCTTTCTGCATTTTTCTTCTGCACCGTCAATCTCTTTTATCAGAACTAATCTTAGCCTTTCGATCTTGATCTTTTGCAGAACTTTGGATTTTTCGCCTAACTGTCGGAATTATTCCTTAACCGTCGGATCTAGTGCGGGATTAATATAAGCCATCTGATCTTAATCCTCCATGGAAATTTATCCTTCTACCTATCTTTTGTGAAACTAATCCTCAACCGTCGGATCTTGTGCGGGATTCTTCCTAACTATCGATTTTAAATCGAATGCGGATCTCACCATGACTTTGTGGATCTGCATGGTTTCTTTGCGAAAATCCTTTGCGACTATTTCTAACAATTTTGAAGATTTATATACACAGAGAATTTCATCATGCTGCTGATTATAAGGAATTTATAAACACTCTCATAGATATAATTTCTTTGTTCTTTGATTGTTATATATAGTCTATCTCCCGTTCATTTCACTCTTCTGTAGTTCTACTCTTCATTTGTCTAACCATCTTTGTCATTCATACTACATCTCTACTTCCATTCGACCTCTGTTCTTTGTTTCATTAACAATTGTTTACATCATAATGTCGACATTGTCTTGGAAGTCTTCAGATTAGTCAATCATTCTGTCTTATCATCCATGTCCATCTTATCCATTGCATTTGTTATAAATGAACTTTTATGACATCAGCATTAGGACACCATCATATTCCATGTCATTATATGTATCATGTCACATCCTCAACTATGCCATGCAATGCCATCACTACCTTAGTCTTTCACTGAGTGGCATCATCATTAGGACACCATCATATTCCATGTCATCATATGTGTCATGCCACATCCTCAACTATGCCATGCCATGCCATCACTACCTTAGTCTTTCACTGAGTTTGTCCTACCATCATATCCACTGGTTATTCCTTTGTCATTCATGAACACCTTTGACATCAATGATAACTATATACTCAACAATATCCCCCTTTGGCATTGATGGAAACCTCTAAACATTCTCCCCCCTTGACAACAATGATGAAGGATAACTTGTTTTTCCAATGTTGTACCTATTTTGATATAGGATTTTCTGTCTTTCTACTTTCTGACAACTTACCCTATCATCATATCTCCCCTTTGTTAATTGAACTATGTTATTTAATCAATGTATTATCATTTATCTTAACACTTCCTTCCTTGCAATAGGTTCTTGGATGATAGCTTAACTGATAGATCCATGGACTCCCCCTGTCACTATACTTCTTCTCCTTTGTCAGCATTTTTGTGACAAAGTTTACACTTAGCATTTTTTTTCAACACTCTTCCATTTTCTGTTCTAGGATACATGCTTTTTTTTAAACTCTGTTCCTGCTACCATATCTAATGGTCTATTCTTCTTGTAAGTTAAATGGCTTCAACTTTTACTAGAATTCCTTAAGCCTGTGCATTTTGATCTTCATGTAAAAACCTAGCATATACTACTGGATTCTTTTGGAATTTAGATCTATATTATCAACTATCCAGAGACTGTGCATTTTGATCTTCATGTAAAAACCTAGTATATACTACTGGATTCTTTTGGATTTTAGATCTATATTATCAACTATCCAGAGACCCATAACTTCAGATCCTCAACATAGAGATTACTTCAGTTTATTACATAGTTTCTTTGGACTCATTTTTCTCAATTTAATCTAGTTCTTTATTCATGGCTTTGACCCATTCACCACTTTTTCTATCTTCTGTAAAGTTCTTGGGTTCAACTATTCAAAGTAGGGCTTGTTCAACACCTGGTATTTGTCTTCTTGTTATCACTCCAGCTTTTTTTTATCACCCATGATATGTGACTCCGGATGATTCTTTTGTATCCTTTTAGAAGGAGTTTTAGTGTCAGGCCTAGGGAAGTCTTCTTCATCTTCTTGTGTATATTCCTTCTCTTTGTATTCTTCTTTGTTATGAATGCTCTCATCCTTTTGCAAGTATTTTATTTCATCATCACATGTATTTTCAATACTGTCAAGATTTTTCTCTCTCCTTGGTTTTACATCATCTACTTTTACATCAATACTTTCTACAATTTTATGTAACCTTTTATTGTAACACCTATATGCCTTTCTGGTGGATGAGTATCCTAGAAATATTCCTTCATCAGTCCTAGAGTTGAACTTTCCAAGGTCATCCTCATTTCTTTTGATGTAACAGTTACTGCCAAACACTTTAAAATATTTGACTAAGGCTAGTCTTCCATACCACAATTCATAAGGGGCCTTATCCTTATTCACTCTGAGTTTCCCTCTGTTAAGTATGTAGACAACTATGTGTACAACTTCTTTTCAAAATGAATATGATAGTTTTGCTTCATTAAGCATTGTTCTGGCAGTTTCTTGGACTGTTATGTTTTTCCTTTCAACAAGTTACAACCCCATTCTGCTGAGGAGTTTTTGCAGCTGAAAATTGTCTCTTAATTCCATGACCTTCACATAACTCATCTCTTATGTCATCCATACACCAACCTTGATTACCCATCATCTTTGAAGAAGATAGCTTTCAATATACTTCAACATTAGATACCAATTGAATTTTTCTTAGATACCAATTGGAATTTCATGACTTTAACTCCCCTTGAATATATGATCCTTTCTAATGTTATTTTCAGGGTTTTCTTTAAATCATGAGATATATTTTTAAGAAAGGATCCCACAGTCATCACTACATCCTTCTTCATCACCTTCATTTTTATCGATGTATCCTTTTACATCTCCATCTTGTTCTTCCTTATAATGGATGCCCTTTTTATCTGTGGCATAATTATGTTCATCGTCATATTTGGAGACCTCACTGATGTTTGAAACCTTTATTTATTCTATATATTCGGAGTCTTCCTTTCTTCTCCATATTTTTCCAAGAGGCACTTTGCTTACTAGTTTATTATTTATTTGTTCCTTGGTTTTCATCTTCCATACCCTTTTTTGAGTTTCCTGAGAAGATCTGCATGCACTATTCTTGCAATGTTTTGCAAAGTGTCCAATACTGTGACATATGAAACAAATAAGTCTTTTTCCATTAGAGATGTTGGTGTGTTCTTTCCTTATCATCCCTTCATCTTCTTCTTTGATTCTACAATCATCATCCTTGTGACCAAACTTGTGACAACAATGACAATATCCATAGAATGTATGTTTGGAGAATCTCTGGTTTTTCTGCTTGTAACGACTCTTTTCTTTTGCATGTGTTCTGAAATTTTTCATCTTGGGAGGATGAGCAGAATTATGATAGTTGGACTTCATTTCCTTGTGATTCTTCTTCTATCTGGGTGTATCTTTGGAGGCATCACATTGACATTTAACATTTTCAACATTTTCATGAATGATGGAGCTTGATCCTTTATGATTATATCCAAGGCCTATTTTATCCCTGGGGGATCTTTGTAAGTTGATGCTTTTATTAAGAGCTTCAGTACTTTCCTTGAACTTCTCACTAACAGTCAGCTGATCTTTTAGCTTCTTTACTTATTCCTTGAATTCAACAACTTCTTGTTTTAAGTTCTTGACCTCTTCCATACTAACCAACACTTGTTTTCTTGAATTGCGTAGCTCTTATTGGAGGGTTTTGACTTCCTCTTCTTTTGACTTCTTCTCTTCTTGATATTTTGACAATTTTTCTTTCAAGATTTTGTTCTTTTTCCTACATTTTTAAATTTAATCTACAACAACCATGTATTGAGCTTCTATGTCCACTTATGATTCCTCATCTGATTTTGTTGTCCCTATAAATAATTTTTCTTCATCTTTACTTATATTTTCATCTTCACTAACATCCTCGAGAATAGAAAGTATTCCTTCTACTCTTTGCTCAACTGAGTAGAGGTCTTTTATCTTGTCCCAAAGTTCCTCTGTAGAGTTACATTCACCTATGTTCTCTTTGACATCATCAGGTAATCGATCAAGGATTGAAGCCATTGCCATTGAGTTAATTTTCTTGGATTTCTTTTGAGCTGGAGTCCTTATCCTCTTTGGTGGGAAGTAATTAGAGATCACCGAACTCCATACATCATGTCCCAATGCCTTCAGATAAATTTTCATTCTTGTACTCCAAAATATGTATCCTTCTTTTCTAAGTATTGGAGATCCATTTACTATGTAGATCTCTTCTTGTTGATCCATAGTGGTTTTACTGGGATCTTCCTTCCAGTGGTTAAACTGTAGTGAAGGAACCCACTCTGATACCAATTGTTGGTTTATTGGTCAATATTGAGAGAGGGGGGTGAATCAGTATTGCTCATTTTTACTATTTTAACCACTTTTTAAATCTATCATTAGAAACACACAACAACAAGAATACACAGAACACGATTTTAATGTGGAATCCCAATAGGGTAAACCACCAATATGTCCTATTACTACAAAATTGTTATTTACAAATAGTTTTTCTTGTTGCTATAGACAAGGATGGTATTACACCCTATTTACCAGCAACTACTAGAAGGAGGCTATAACCCCCTGGTTTATCAGCTACTACTGAAAGGATGCTACGACACCCTATTTACCAACTACTACTGGAAGGAGGCTATGCCCCCTGGTTTATAAGCTACTAATGTAAGGATGCTACGACAACCTATTTACCAGCAACCATTGGAAGGATGCTACAACCACCTGGTTTATCAGCTGCTACTAAAAGGATGCTATGACACCCTGTTTTGTCAGCTCCGACTGACATGATGCTCCTACACCCTATTTACTAGCTTATGCTAGAAGGAGGAAACAACCCCCTGCAGGCCTATTTCCTACCCTAGCTCCACCCTGCCACCCTTATATTTTTTTTGTGATATGCTATATTTCTTTTCCCTCCATTTATTTGTCACACTCTGGTCTCTGTCTTATGCTATAGCTACATCGATCTTGGTAACATCGAGACACATTCTCTCACTCATACTTCTGTGTATAAGTACCTTCATGTTTCCTATGGACACATCTCTTTATTCTAGAATCATACCCTTTCACAATAATTCCGTTTCAAATCTTATAGTCACACCTTTTCAACAATTTGTGATTAACAATTTTTAATTAAATAATTAATTAAAAACTTCTTGATCACTTATGATCTGTGAGCTCTGTTCTTCTGTGATCGCAGGATTTGTCAAACCAATTCCTGTGGACTTCCTCTCCTCCATCAGCGGGAATACTCTATCTTCAGACCTTTGGGCTTCTCCTTTTCTCACATCTATAGGCTTGTTTTCCTCCTTTGCGAGCTCTTTGGGGGATATCTTCATCACAGGCTCATATGTACATGTTTCTCTCAAAAAAAGTGGGCTTCACCTTCCATCTATGAGTTTCATGTTGGACATTCTTCTTTACCATTTATGGACGCACCTCAGAATTCATTTCCGCAACTTAGCTTAACATTTTCTGGTGCTTCCACAATATCCTTCTCTAGAATCAATCTAGGCCGTTGATCTAATTTTGAGATTCTTCGGTCTGTCGATATAGCACACAAATTTCCTCCTAGAAATCGTATTTAAGCACCACTGTTTCCTCATCAATGATTCCCCACCGTTGATCTTCGTCGGGTGTTTTCCTGACCATTGATCTCTAGATTGCAAGATGTGGGATGTCAACTGTCTGCTTTTGCCTTTCTGCAAGCTCCTTTCTGTAAGCTCCTTTCCACAATCTTCTTTCTGCAAGCTCCTTTTCACAAGCTTCTTTCCTCAAGCTCGTTTCCGCAAGCTTCTTTCTTCAATTTTCCTTCCGCACTGTTGATCTTTTGCAGAGTCTTTCCCAACCTTCAATATTCTAGATTGTGGGTTCATAGAATATTTAAACGTTATTTTCACAATTCCCTTTTCACATTTTTCTTCTGCACAGTCGATCTCTTTTAGCAGAACTAATCTGAGTCGTCCGATCTTGATCTTTTGCGGAAATTTGGATTTTCCCCCTAACTGTCAGAATTAACCCTTAACCGTCAGATCTTTTGTGGGATTAATATAATTCGTTTGATATTAATCCTTCGTGGAACTTTATCCTTCTTCCTATATTTTACGAAACTGATCCTCAACCGTCGGATCTTGTGCGGGATGCTTCCTAACCATCGATTTTAAATCGAATTCGGATTTCACCATGACTTTGCGTATCTGCACAATTTCTTTGAGAAAATCCTCTGTGACTGTTTCTAACAGTTTTGAATATTTATATACACAGATAATTCCATCATGTCACTGATTATAAGGAATTTATAAACACTCTCGCAGATATAGTTTCTCTGTTCTTCGATTTTTATATATACTCTATATCCTATTCATTTCACTCTTCTGCAGTTATACTCTCCATTTTTCTAACCAGCTTTGTCATTCATACTGCATCTCTACTTCCACTTGACCTCTGTTCTTTGTTTCATTAACAATTGTTTACATCGTACTCTTGACACTGTCTTGGAAGTCTTCAAATCAGTCATTCATGTTGTCTTATCATGCATGTCCATCTTATCCATTGCATTTGTTATAAATGAACTTTTATGACATCATCATTAGGACACCATCATATTCCCTGTCATCATATGTGTCATGCCACATCCTCAACTATGCCATGCCATGCCATCACTACCTTAGTCTTTCATTGAGTTTGTCCTACCATCATATCCATTGGTTATTCCTTTGTCATTCATGAACACCTTTGACATCAATGACAACTATATACTCAACATTGATCTGTTAGAAGGTGAGAAATACGCCGATTCAATAAATAATGAAGGACAAGGTGACTATATTGGCCATATTTATAACATCACGACTGCAAGGGGCGATTATGTAAATCCAACAACTGACGAAAATCTTAGTATTAGTTCCTATACATAAGATTATGGAGAGGCATTGGAAAATTGGCAGAATCAAATGCATGAAGTATCCCTGAGAAAGTGCACAAGAACTACACGGTCTGTGCGATGGGTAGGAATTGAGGAAAGTGATCTACCTACTTATGAAGGTTTACCTAACATGACATATTTTTTTACAGAGTTTGAACAAAAATTCATAGAACATCAGTGCTTGTTTGCCTTGGACTTCGTGGTTAAAGCTACACCTACCAAATGGCCGGTCACACATAAAGAATCTATCTCAGAATGACCATAATGTCAAAGATTGCTGGAGATAAGGTTCAAAGAAGAGATTATCTATACTGGTCAAAATTATACATGATTGACTAATCATGTCGAACATATGGAGTATTGTCGTGTGACATGGGAGGCATGTCCGTGACAGGAATGGGTTCATGAGTTCATACACACGTTAGACATGATAACAAGGAGATGGTATACATCAGTTGAATTGAGATGAGGGAATATTGAATGGGATGAATTATATACTATATTCGTAGACGCATTTGAATTTGTTGATGATCATTTGTCAATTTATGCTACATTGCAAATAATCAATACAAAAATATTTGAATATATCCCTATCGCAATGACAATCTTCAATCAACGCGGCGCAACAATCCAACACTCGATGGAGTGCTATAATGTGATAGGAGAACCCGATGACAATGATCCACTTGATGTACACATACCTGATTCTGAAGGTACACATGGAGTGGAAGGATTTAGTGTTTCTAGCGACCAATTTATGAATCCGCTAAAAGTCAAGAAAGTAAATATTATCTCACCAGAGAATCAAATTTTTCCAATATTGGAGATTATTAGGATGATGATATTGTCGAGAAGATCACAAATATATTGCATCAGTTTCAAGATTTGTTCCTTATGAAATTCTCAGAGAATGGATAAGGTATCATAGAACCTGTAGAAAATTTAGAACGGATCAGTCTGATAGTAGTGCAATATAAAAAGAATACTGATGAAGAGTGGATTTGCGTTGACCTAAGAAAGTTGAACAATGCTTGTTTACATGACCCATATCTGAATCCATTTACAGATGAGGAACTAAAGAGTGTCGGGAGCCAAGAAGTTTACTCATTCACTGATGGGTTCTCTGGCTACCATCAAATTAAAATCGTAAAGGAAGACCGACTTAAGACAACCTTTGCGACGGAGTGGGGTTGTTTCCAATACATGGTAATGCCCTTTGGACTCAAGAACGCTCCTACTATTTTTTCCAGAATAGTAGTGGTTTCCTTCAAAGATTTTATTCATAAATTTCTTGAGGTCTACTTCGATGATTGGACAGTATTTGGGCTCATTAAGGATCATATTGAGAGCCTCAATATGATGTTGGAACGTTGTCGCCAGTATAAAATTTCACTGAAGTTAAATAAATTTATCTTTTGTGCCCCGTTTGGAATTATATTGGGACACATAGTTTGTTGCAATGGAATATTGGCCGATCCAGCAAAAATTGCAATTATCATCGAACTACCACCACCTACCACAGTGAAGCAATTGAGAGTGACATTGGGACATATAGGATACTACTGAAAATTTATCAAAGTATATGCAGAGGTGACTGACTCGACGGAGAAGTTATTGAAGAAAGATGTTAAGTTCCAGTGGACATAAACTTTCCAAGAGATTTTGGGTAATTTAAAGAACAAGATGGTTATAATGCCCATACTTGTATTTCCAAGATTGGAAAAAGGAATTTCATGTACATGCCGATGTGTTGTCTATCGCACTCAGCGTGGTACTAGTACATCCTAGTCAAGTGTCAATTTTTCATCCTATTTCCTTTTCCAGCAGAAACTTATCAACAGTAGAGAAGAACTATAACAAGATGAAAAGAGAAGGACTTGCTATGGTATATGCCCTGTAGAAATTTCGACAGTACTTGTTGAGTGGACATTTCAAAATGTACACAGATCATTCATCCTTGAAATACCTAGTTAATAAACCAGTGTTGGGGGGGAATATTTGTCGATGGATTCTCATCTTGTAGGAATTTTACTTTGAAGTTATTGTTAAATTGGGTAGACATAATTCAAAACCAGACCATCTGTCGAGGATTGAAAGAGGTGACAAACCTGCTAACCTCAACAATAGTATCCCTGATGCGCAACTATTTGCGATAACAATGTTTGATGATCATTACAGAGACCATACAATTTTTCAGTATGGGATGTGCACCAGTTGAATTTACTAATACACAAAATAAATAGTTAGTTGTGTGAGCTACAGAATTCTAGTTGATCGATGGAAAATTATATAAAATGGGCCCTAATGAGATTCTTCGTCGTTGCATCTTGGAACACGAGTGACCAATGCTACTAAATGAAGCACATGTTGGTGTCACAAGAGGCCACTTTACTGGAAAAGATACAGTGTAGAAGATATTGCAAGAAGGATTGTGGTGGCCCACCATGCATGTAGATGCCCAAGAATATTGTCACAACTGATGTCTGTCAAAGAACCAAAAAGTTATTGCGACGAGATGAAATTCCATTAGTTCCCCAAATAACTCAACAGGAATTTGATAAACGGGTCATTGATTTTGCGGTCCCTATTAGTCCAACAGGGAAGCGCACAGGTGCAAGATATATAATTACTGCGATGGACTTCATGACCAGATTGGTCGAAGTAGCACCAATAAAAGATTGTACTGTTGCAACTATATTTGGATGTCTGAAAATTTTGATAAACGGCCAAGGTACACACTTTTTCAACCAGTTGATTGAGGAACTAACAGAAGAATTATAGATCCAACATAGAAATAAAATGGGATATCACCTTTAAGAGAATGGTGTTGTCGAAGAATTTACCAAAATACTGGAGAATGCATTGATAAAGATTTGCAATTTCCAAAGATATGCCTGGGATCGGAAAATTTCTGTAGTATTGTAGGCATATCGCATGACCTGTAATAAGTCGGCAGGCCGGACTCCATTTCGATTTGTATATGGACAATACACTGTGATGCTGATTGAATACATTGTACCCAGCCTAAGAATTGTTGCAGTCACAGAGATGACAACTATTGCTACTATTGAGGAAATATTGTCTTAGCTGTTACAGTTGGAAGAAGATCGTTTTGTTGTAGCATATCATCAAAATGTTGAGAAATAATGACATAAAGTATGGTAGATTCACCACATCAAGAACAAGAAATTTTAGGTTGGAGGTCTTTTTCTTCTGTATGACAACAAATTCTCCAAGCATCTGGGTAAGCTAAAAACACATTAGTTAGGACCGTATATTGTAACACATATCACTGAAGGAGGTGTAGTGCAATTGCATAAGTTGGATGGAACACCTATCAAAGGAATGGTAAGCGGAGGCCGACTAAAGCCTTATTAGGATAGTCATGACTCGGTTGCATGAAAAAAAAAAGAGAGAGAAAAAGAAAATAGAAAAGAAAGAAAAACCCTTTGAAAATTTTTGTTTTAATCAGAGGAAATGAGCTTCCACAAAGAAAAAGAAAAGACCGCCGAATACTGTTAGTATGCCACAAAGAGAAAAAAATTGCTGTGGACTCTTTGTGACTCACAAGAAAAGAAAGGACGGTGAAGACAATCCATTTGTCGCAAGAAAAGGAAAAGTTCAAAGGATTGATACTGGTCGCAGGAAGAGTGATGTTTTCACAAGTTAAAATAGAGTCACATAAATGACACTTGGCCATAATTAATTCAAAGGCAATCGTAGTTAATTTAAAATCCCAAGAGATTTTGGCAGCGTGCTTTTTGGCCACTTCTGTCTTTATTGCACAATAACTAGCACTGATGTAACATGCGAGTGGAAACATGCATAGAATTTTCCTAATAATCATTCGGACAATCATCCCATGTGATGGAAAGGTAAACTACCTCTCCATTTATTACTTGCTCATGTGGATGACTAACGAAAATAATGACTAGACGTTATTACCATTCGTGCCCAATTATTCAGTTCATTCTATTACATTCAAGAGAGAAATTATTGTCTACAATTGCAAGATCTGAACTAAGTTTCCACAAAGCATGGTTATTTTGATTTCCAACACAAGCATAGTTACAAAATCCGGTGTCAACCACATCACCCACACTGATTATGGAAGACATTGGTGGATACATTCCACCACAAGCTGTGGTTGCCAAAGAAGTTGAATAGGTTTCATTTATCCCTATAGTCAATATAAGGAAATACCCATCGGTTCCGCATGGTACAACAACGAGGAAACGTTCCAGAAGCCAAAAGAAGAAAGCACTAGCACCACCACCGCCGGAGGAGGAAGAAACAGGGTCTGTGACTATGTCGCCACCATATTTTCCACCAAGATGATGTGATGTGCCAAGAATTAGAGTTCCAAAGAATGCATGGTACCCACTGGTAGCACCAACTGTGCCGAAAGGAGTTCGGGTATTGCAAAACATTATTTCAAACCTTAAGAAGATGACCTTTGTTGATCATGACATAAGGAAATATCCATATTTGGGTGTGAAGAACTGCATGGTGGTTATACAAGATACATTGGATGGCCCGAAGCACCTAGGTCCAATGGAATGGGAAAGGAGACTAACTAGACAAGTTTACTATCGTTGTTGTATATGTTGTATTTTGGCCAAAGCATAGAAGTGAATTTATGTGTTAAACAGTTACTGGTATCATTTAATTGTGGCTTCCAATAGATCGAAAGAAACATTGATGTGGATGTCGAGCTAATAGTAGCAATTACAGGATTGCCACTTGTAGGCATAGGCCTAGCTTCATTTAAAAAAAATACCATGACATTATGCTGACGAACAAGATCAAGGATAAGTATCACTTGTCCATAGATACTAGAGGAATTTTAATAAGGTCCACCAATGACCATACTGTTTGGTTCCCAGCTAAGGTGTTAGCTACGAAATTGTTACAGAAGATGCGATCGAACCAATGTACTGTAGGTATGATCACAATGGGTGAACTATGTGTGGAGGGAGTTCAAATGAGTTGGTCAGATTATTTTCTCAATGAAGTATTAGCAGATGTAGAAGAGTCGCAGGAAAAAGGTACTACATTTCACTACTCATGATTTCTCATTTTGATTTCGTTTGTCTCATGTTCTAAACAAAGAAACTACCAAGGGGTAGACATCCCAGTGTGATGTCGAGGAGCTCAATACCAAAATTTTTGGTTCGAGAAAGATAAAAAAGAGCGACAAAGGGACAACAATGTTCAATTTTTTATGCATGGAGAGGCCCTGCGCTATCAGGTGAAGCAACAAGCAAGAATCATGAACGAAACTGTTCAGCGGTTTCAAAACATTATCAATTTTATAATTGGTCCCCATCAAATCTTGTTGCAGTTGCGACAAGATCCACAACGCCAGTGTTTGACGACCCAATTCTTATTTCCTAAAGAAGAAGTCGAGGCCATTACCCAAGATTGACTAGAAGAATGGTGAGTTCTTATTGCATATGACCTATTATCTACCAAAGAAAACCCATGAAAATATGTTCAACCAGTGTAGAAGAATGGAGAACAAGGAGGGGACCCACCACCACCAGCACAAGATCCATATAATTCTCCCAACCCTCCCTAGAATGATTCAATCACAACCCAAACTGATCCGATGGTGGGAGATAAGAGGAAGTAGACTTAGCAACCTGACGCAAGGCATAAGAAAAGGAAGGTAGACAAAACAACTGGAACTGTTGGCCTCGACAATGACTATGTTATCATGCTGATGAAAGTAATGACAGAGGTCGCTGCGTAGAGCCTTCAGAAAGTAGATGAGTGACAAATAGAGCTCAAAGAAGTATTATTGACTTACTCTAGATGCTCTGTACAACGGTTAAAGAAGTACGAGTCAAGATCGACTATAGACCACAAGTGCCAGAGTCGCAAGACTTAGCTAGCCCATCAGAACTTCAGAAGAGCAACCGACTGAGGTTTAGATACCTTTTCCACCATTAAAAACTCAGCTAGTGGGAGAAGCACTCGAACTAGAAACGACATAATTGACTACCATGGCCAAGAACTTGGTCCATGTCACCATTGAATTTTCGCAGATGCCACTATATGAAGTTTATGAGATACAGAATGTCGCAGTCACGAAAATGAAGGTTAGAGAAGGTGCATTAATCAAGTAAGTGTGTGCATCGAATAAGACTGTTAGTAAGATGAAGAAAACAATCAAAGAGACCAAGAAGAAAGCACAAACTTGGGAGGAGGACATGCATAAGATCCAAAATGTTGTAACACATGCTTGCAATAATTTTGCAGATGAAGGAATAATAGAGGAGATGTTTGTAAAGGCCAAGGTCACTCGACTTGGTGAAATAGCTGAGGACCTTCGCAAAAAGGTTGCAGAATTAGAAGCACGGGTGAAACCTAGTATACCCCCAGAGGTGCTTAAAGAAACAAGGATGACAACAATAGAAGTTGTGAAGAAAATAGAAGAAGCAGAGGCACTATGCCCCAAGGCAGACGAACAAGTTTCTCAGACATGTGAAGCATTGATCGACGATGAAGAATTAGATAAAGTCGTAGAGAAACTGCACATTGTTGTTACTGAGGAGAATCAACTGAAAAATAAGATTAAGAAGTTTCCCTTAGCAAAGAAAATGACTAAGGCTGTTGTTGGCAGACGGTTTTGGGGTAAGATAGTTGCGCAACATCATGGATGTTGCACAAGGTCAAAGATGTCGTGCAAGGTAGAAAACGACGTGCAAGTCGAATTTGCAATATTTTATGTATTTTGATCATATTTTGTAGATTTGGACCGCATTATATGGATTGTGCTCATTATTTTGTAGATTCTGTTAAGAAGTAGTTAGGAAGTTGGTTAAGTGGACCATGAATGTAAAGGTACAAGCATATAAGTAGATGTAGAATTGCAAGTGTTAAGTCTTCTTGGCTTCTTCTAAGACTGGCTCCTTGTGCATTGTTTTATTTTTGGATGTGTGTATGTGAGATGGAGATTTGTTTTGGAGAATCCGTGTTTTGTTTTGAAGGTTAATATGACATGACGGAGATTGAGCATAATCATTGTGTCTTTTCCTATTTTCCTATGTTCTTGTTTTTTGTGATCCAAATGTGAATGCAATGTATCTGTGAATGATGCGTTGTTTCTCTACTATGAATAATGATATACTGATAGATTTGTTTATGCTTCAATATATCTATTGCAATCTAAGTATGTTGAATCTAATCCATTGAACGATGACATGATTCTATTAATGCATAATCTGAATGATTAGATATATTAAATAATGTTGCACTAATTTGATAACTAGATGCATTGTCCTCCATATTGCAGAAATTTGGTTCCGATAGCTCTCCCTCGAACATCTCGGGTGAGACTTCATCTGCTCTACAGGTGTTCCCAAATGGGGTAAAACCTGTTTGGGACAGTGCTCAGGGAGAGTGCGGTGGTTTAGGTGTCGACAGAGAGAGAACCTCTGTCGATTGGTTTTGTGTCAGCAAATGGTTATGTTGTCAGGACCTTAGTGCAAAGAGGAGGGAGGACATGTTGTGGCATCCGACGAGACCAAAAATCCAAGATTGGTTTGACCAAAATATATGATAGTTTCTTGAGAAAGAGAATCAGAACCCTAGATTGATGAAATAGAAGTGGTTGGTAGAGAATATGCATGACAGTCCACACGAGTACTTTTTCTCTGAGTTTTTGATCATCCTGTACAAGTGGTTGGAGTGATTGACATATCGGAAGACAAATTTCCAAGGAGGTGAACCGACTGGCTGGAGTTTGGAATTGATCGAGCAATTGCAAGAGGTATACAAGAAAGCATCAAGGGCTGTTGAAGTATGGATTGACAGTATCTTGGAGTTCTATATCACTGAGTTCACAATAGAAATAGCTAAATCCTATAGTAGTGCAGAAATGGAATTCTTCAATGGACCAAGAGGTAGGTTCCTATTATCTTTGCAATTGTATATTAAGATGCTCATATGTGAAAAAGGCATATTGAAGATGAACTCCACCGAGTAGAAGTTTGGTGTGCATATGCTGTGGGTATCGCAGAGATGAGGGTTGGATGGAATGATACGGAGTAGATGGATGGAAGTTATGACGGGACTGTGAGGGGCGGCTGAGGAAGGAAGTGGTGTTATGAGAGGAGGAGCAAGGTTTCGACAAGAAAAGAGGTAGAGGATAGGAGAGAGTCATGCTGTGGTTGAGATGTGAGGCCGCGAAGGAAGACCACATAGAACAAAGAGACCCTAAAACGATGGAGGATACGACTAGGCTATGCCCGAGCTTGAGGAAAGGCCGACCTAGAGAAACAACATACCCACACCTCCGTGCACTTCACCACACTCTGGAAGAAACATGAGTTTGACACCACCTCGTCTAACGTGTCAACAATACTCTAATAGTAGTGGATTAGTGACTGTAGGAAGAAGGCCCAGGATGGTAGGCGATGATGTGAAGTTACCCCTATTCCATGGAAACATGACTGAGGATCCCGAGCCATACTGGTTCTTGTGTGAAGCAGTGTGGATTGTCAAACAAAATACAGATGATGAGGTCAAGAAAGGTCAATTGGCGATGATCTTTTGAGGTCACGCACTGGATTGGTTCATGAAATTTGTACAAGTTCCTACAGGGACTCCAACAAAAACATTGGCTGAAGTTAGAAAAGGATTGATTGAAGAGTTGATAAAACCGAAGTCTGAGGCACAATATATCAGACAACTGAAGGAGATTAAGCAGTATTCAAATGAGACTATTTGGGAGTTCAATCAATGATTTAAGACGCTAATGGAAAGAGTCAGTTTTCAGATGAGTGATATTCAACATAAGGAATGGTTCATTGCGACATTACTGTCTCATATCATACTACCTTTGATGCAACAATATATTGCAACATAGAGCGAGGCTCTGGAGATTGTGATGAAGTTAACAGCTTCACCTGTTGGCGAGAATGTAGTTGGTATGAACCAGATTCAAACGCATCTGGCGAATTTGACTCTCCAGTTGCAAGATATCAAGAAAGGAAAAGAGAATCACGAGGAAGTGTGGTGTACTCGATGTCGCGCAGAGGGACATCATAAGGATAATTTCCTAGATTTTCAAAAATACCTATTGTCGAGAGCACCAAATCCATTAAGTTATGGCGGTATGCAATGGTGTTGTATCTACTAAGTTTATGGACATTGACATGAATATTGTGAATATATGAAGAAGATGGTCATGAAGCCGATGAAATTATACTGCACATTTTGTTGTTCTGTTGGGCATGGAGATAAGGATTGTCGTGCATATGATATAATTCAGGACAAAACAATGGACATGTACTATGTTAAGGGAGAGGACCATCAGATGGTACATCAATCGCAACCACAGTAACACGTGGTACAACCGCCACCTCAACCATAGTTTGTACCGTAACCATAGATGCAGTTTGTACCACAGCTGCAACCACAATTGTATTTTATGCCACAACGATAATACAATCAGATGCAGATGGCTCCACAACAACCAAAGTATGTTCAACCGTAGCAGTATGTCCAGCAGCAGCCAAATCCCCCGTAGCAGCAATTCAATTAACCGCAATATCAATAGCAAGGAGGATTCTGCAAAGGATTCTAAGGAGGACAAGGTGGAGGTTTTGGTCGAGGAGGAGGATGAGGTCGCAGACCAGTGCAATGTTATAATTGTGGAGTACTGGGGCATTATCATAGATATTTACTGCAATTGTAAGCACAATGTACTTATTGTATTGTTGGTTACCACATTATTGAGAACTGTCCACACTTGATCATGAGGTGGCAGGTAAGAAACATTTCGCAGTTGCGGAACCAAAACTAGATTCAAAATCTGAACCAACTTACGAATCAAAATGCGAATCAACCTGTGAACTTGCCATTGAACTAGAATCAAGGGCCGATGGTTGCGACGATCTCAGCAGAAACTAGGACGCATGATACTGATGCTGCTATCATTACTCGTGGAGGTGCAATGACGGGAGAAGATAGCCCATTTCCACAAATCCAGTTGGCTAGAAAGAAGAAGGCACAGTTCAATGTCGATGCTGAGAAAAATATATTCTTGGAAGCATAGGATGCAATGAGAAGAGATCTAGGTAATTTTCCTGTTTATGAAATTCCAACCGATTTTGATTCCACTATGGTAGCAGGGACATTGCGACAACATGGTACCTTGCAAAAATTATTTGAAAGTTGTTTGTCACTGGCAAGGGATCCCAATGCTCTTTCTAAGATTGAGATTTTGTTACATTGATCGACCAAGGTACGAAAAGAGTCTGCAGTGAACTATTTACATAAGGAAAAGACAAGAAAGGAGATGCACATGAGGTAGATCCAATAATATTAGGTCTAGGCTCAGATGTCAATATTCTAACAAGGCAAACATGGAAAAATATGGGAATCCTATAGTTGGTTTGGTCCCTCGTACAGCTGCAATTGGCTAACGAGGCCAGAGTAACACCGAATGGGTGAGTTCCATGAATTTCCATGGAAGTTTAAGGGATGAAGACTTATGTTGATTTTGACGTTATTGACATTGTTGATGGATAAGGATCCTATCCCGTGTTGCTGGCAATTGGATGGGACAATGACAACTTGGTGGTGATAAATTTTAAGAAGCGAGCGATGAACTTTGAGAGTCACGACATCAAAGTCATAGCTCTGATGGATCCAAATGAAGGGAGAAGATATGTTGAACCAGTTAAGGATGAAGTTGTAAGAGTATGGGATCATGCATATAACATTTCTAAATATTATATCCATCTGACTGTCAATGATGAACTTGGTTGGCGCAGCTCTAGCTCTACATCTTCCGACTCTGATGATGCTTTGGAGAACTGGAAGAATCGGATGCATGAGGTATTGCTAAGGAAGTGTGGCCTGATTACTCATTCATTGTGCCAAGTTGCAACAAAGATAGTTGAATTGCTAGTATATGAAGGAGTACCTAATTTTTCTGATTTTATAGTGGAATTTGAGGATAAGGTGTCAGAAACGCAGCGATTATTGGCGTTGGATGAAGCGTTGAAGGCTACTCTAGCACGCTCATGGGTGACCCATAAGAATTCGATCAATGGGTGGTCACAGTGTCAAATATTCATGACTGTTCGCTTCTGCAGCGTAGAAGAGTACCATACCGGAAGGTACTATGGGCGCAATGAACCTGGTGATCATCTGATTGAGTGTTAGACTTTGTGGGAATCACAACCAAAGCATGAGTGGGTCCATGCTTTTGTCGACATGTTGGATGAGATGTCGCGGTCATGGTACGTATCAACTAAGTTGTGCAGAGAGATCACTACTTGGGAGGAATTTACTATTTTCTTTACCCACACCTTTAGTTTCACGGATATCAATCTAGCTATTCATAATGAACTGCAGCACATTCGTGGCGTTGTTTTGAAGGTAGTTCCAGTTTCCTATCCCGTGGATACGCATGAGAAATGTCCAATGCAGTCGATGATGGAATTATATACTGTGATGGGAGGACTTGAGGAAAACGATGATCCATAGAACATCAATATTCCAGAAACAGAAGGGAGTCGAGATGTCGCAACATATGACGTTCTGATCGATCTGATGAATCAACCGTTAAAAATTCAGAAGGTCAAAATTGGGACAGAGGAGAACCAAAATTTTACGAATGTTAGGGACTATTGGGATGAAGAAAGAGCAAATCCTTCCGATTTAAACCAAGAAAATAGCCGATTAAAACCAATGCATCGGACAGAAAGTCGAAGTCACGATTTAACATTCTTCCGCAACGGCGGGAGCTTCAATTAAATAATCTTCCGATTCAGCGTGGTGAAAATGCATTCAAAGGAAACCATAGGGGAGGAATCGAATCAAGTAGTAAAGAAATACAAGCATTTGAGAAACTCTCTGCAAATTATTAGATCGACCTAGGGAAGAAAATCAAACTAATCCAAAGCAAAGGAGGGTCCTAATTTTTTTTGGAATTTTGGGAAAATGTTGCAGCTGCAACAATTGGCGACTACCTGGTGAACCCCAGATTTCTGAATTAACTCCTTCCCAGTGCAAGACCGTCTGAATAAAAGTTAAAATCTTCTAGATGTATGTATCCTTGGGCTGGCCAACTTAAGCATTTAAACCATTGAGAAGTAGTCTATTCTTTGGGAAATGGTAACGTCAGAAATATTGCAACTCTGAATAACTCTTTAGAGGCCAAATAAGTGAGGTTTATTCTTCCTGTCCTTAGGTAGCTTCCATCTTGGACACCACAGGATTGTAACAGATAGTAAACAGTATTATCCTTTTGTTCCTCATTCCCATGCCAACTGCACTTTTGTGCCTTTTGAACTTTAGTTCTTTTGATATGAGTCCTCTTGCATGCCTTTCTTACTGAATTTTAATTTAGGATCCTCTATCCCATAGTGTCCTTTTGTGTGAATAGTGTATCTCATATTTCAGTTCACGAACGGAGAGGATTTTGTGGCAATTTAGTACTTCATGCTTTGATACTTTGCTTTGATATGTATTGTTTTTCTTTAAGGAGTTTTGACTCTTGATAGATTTTTCTTTTCTGAAATTATGGCATGGGATCATTTATATATGATATACTGTTTACTCTGCTTCCTTTCCATGGGTCTTTTGCTGTCACCCCCTTGGATATTTAAGATGTGAAATGAATGGAGCCTCGAAATAGTATTCCAGACCTCTTTTACTTCTGAGTTATTTACAGGGGTTAAGTAAGACTTCAATGAATGCATTACCAGTTAGGAACACTGCTACTAGAAGACATTCTATACTTTAAAGCACAGTCTTTCGCTCAATATTTCAGTTAATAAAGAACCCTGATGTTTCCATTGCAACCAAAAGTCTACCTCTTTATTCAAAACCAAAAGAAACGCTAGCAAAGCAAAAATAAAACAACATCAAATCAAATAATCAAAATGAAAAAGCATCAAAGCATTAAAGAACACAAAACAATTTATTTATGTACAAAGCAAAAAGAAAGAAAATTTCGCCCACTCCTGAAAAATTTAATCTAGATAGCTGAAGGGTGGGTTGGATCATAGACATGAGACATCTAACCATGGTCTAGTTGGGCCAGTTTTAAAACTGAACACATGTCTATTATCCTACAATCATCTCTTACAGCCTGAAGAAGTTGAAGGAGCTCAGGCTTAGCGTCATTCATAGAACTGGCCTTGCTTGAGGTATGACTTCTTAGCTTACACTCAGTCAGATAGTTTCCCAGGACAGAATCAACAGATTCATTTCCTTCCCCTAGCTTAGTGACGGTATACTTCATATAAGGCTCTCTCGAAATCTTAATCTTATTTGGGGTACCCTTGAGAGGCAATAATAGATGAGACCAATCCGTAGCAAAATAGCCTTTTAACCTGGCCGACCAATCTCTGTTCAAAATAAGCCCATATCCACTAGGTACGTCAGCCACAGTAATGTCAATAAATTGACAAATCTTGTTGTTTGCAGACAAGTGAATGAGGACATTTTTCATTTCTCCTACTACTTTGACACCTGAGCTGTCTAATTGCGTTACTTCACAAAAGGTGGACTCTGGCTTACCCTTAATCTTTTTGCAAATCTCTAGAGGCATAACATTCACCACTGATCCAGAATCTACCAAGAAATTATGCACATTGTGATTTAGCATTTCTAGGGTCAATAGAAAAGGAGGGGTATCAGCTTTATCTTCCCAACCTGGTTCTATGTCTTCTTCTCCTGGTTGGTTTAGAGTAGGAAAATCCTCTTCATGCTCTCCAATTTCATTAGTGTTTTCCTCACTAACACCTATCAGTTCTTCTACAGGCTTGACAGTCTCAGTGATTGGTTCTACCTCTTGGTTTAGGGTATTGGCTCTAGGTGTTTAAGTCTCTACCAATGTAGGCTTGGCTTTCATTTTAGCGAACATAGCTAACTCCGGTCCTAGGGCAGATGTATAATATTCAATTAAGACCTTGTCTGAGGGTCTGTCAGCTTCAAAAAAATTCTTTAGGTATAATGAGAATCTTTGAGTGAACTTATGTACCTTTTCATTCTTCTCTTTTCTTAACAAACCAAGACCTTTCATCAATGAGGCATGCGTTTTTTGGGCTGTGTATTTACTCCTGAAAACCCTTTCGAAAGTATTCCAATCTGGGATCGAGTTTGCGGGCAGGGAAAAGTACCATGAAGCAGCTGACCCTTTCAAGGTATGAGGGAATAATCTACAGACAACATCTTCGTACTCCACAGTCCTTAACCCTTCTACTGCAAAAAAAAAAACTCTGCAAGTGATCATCTATAGAATTCTTTTCCTCAGGGTCAAACTTAGGCAGCAACTTATCAAAACCCTGAGGTAAGTTATGCAATGGAGGCGTAAGGTTCAAAGGTGATCTAGCTCTCCAAGTAGGTAATGGGTTGGGCTGGTTCACAATCACACCAGCCATGAGTACAGGCAAAAGAACAAAATCTGAGCAAAGAGCAACGTAGGATGAGAACAGGATTTCTTACTTCAAAGGTATAACTAAAACCTGTAAGTCTTGGGTCAGGCTGAAAGCTTCAAATATCTACTGGTAAGGTAATCTTGGGAAAACTAAGTTTCCACGGCCAGTGATTCACTAGTGGCCCTCCTTCTAGCGCCAAAACTGTTGAGGCCTGGAAATTCGTAGGCAACAATAGTAAGGGATTCTCCCCAATCAACGTTCCCAACTAGCCTGTTGACTGTTTGGTATAGGGAATCCATCCAGTTTACGGTCCGGCTACCGTAGGTCAAGTAACAAAACAGAGGTTTCACCAGTTGCGGCCCGGTCCACCGAGTTTTTGTATTTTTTACTTAATGTATGAGATGCATATACCTAATTAACCATGCAGGGTGATGAGGATGTAGGGAGCAGTCACAATGTGATGCGTAGGTTCTTACATCTGTCTTAGGCTCACATGCATCTATATCATATATGCAGTAATGAAATAGACTGCCTATCTACCTAACTATCTACCTATCCCCAGGGAGCCCGAATATGATTTATTTATGAATAATGTGGATTATTCATGCATTATAAACAGACATTACAGGTAGCTGATATTCTTATCTACAACACATGAAAGATTAAATATATTTCAACAATCAGATAGCCAACTGTTTCATAAGCAGCATACATTACTCATGGTGAAAATCTTCATAAAATAAACTGGAGAACATTCATACAAGAACATAGGTTCAAAGAGTTAGAACGGTCTCACAGTTAATGGATACAAAGTTGAAAACGAAATAGTTCCTCTTCAACAAATCCATAGCACACATTTGAATATTCCACCCTGGCTTTCTCCAACAGGCAAACTGTAATTATCTATTGCAAAAGGAAATAGTTCTTCTTACAATATGTCTTCATCAATCTAACTGGGAAAAAATTCCTTTTCCCTTCTAAGCTTTCTATCTTTATACAAAAGAGTGAGACTGTTGGGCTGCCCAAAGTGACCTTTGGGCTTCCCAACCCCTCATTTCCCAACGTTCTGTTTTTCTTAAATGTTTTACAAAAATAGTTACAAATTACAATAATGACCACTCCTTTATGAAGAGGGCACCACTTGGGTGTCAAGGAATTTCTTCCATTTCAAGGCTTCAGTGGAAATGCCCTCAAATGCGCAGGGTTCCAAGAACTGGATATTGATTTCAAATTTCTCATCCTGGTTATTTATAGCCTCCAATCTGGCTGTGCTCAACCGAAGTTGGTCCTCCAAAAGCTATACACTAACTGCTGAATGGCCCACTTCACTTCTCAGCATCTGGTCATCAATGGCCTTGATGCGTTGCACTCTTGATTCTTCTTCCTGATGCCTTTTCTGTAACATCTCCATAAACGAATCGTGGTCTGGGAAATCATCCAGCCTCTGCTCGGCTTCTACTTGGCACCGGTTGTATGTGATGAGGACTCTCCTAGAAAATTCTGTACAGGCTCCCTTCGTCTTCTTGACTGTTTTCTTGAAATATTCAGCGGTGTTGATGGTAAACTCTACCAGGTCATAATCCCGCTTAAGGGCCTATTTATCCTTTGATGGCAGCTCTGCTGGAGTTTCCTCATTATTCTCCAACCTCGCCATTCTTGTAGTCAGGACCTCGAGGACATCTTGAGATCTGTCCACAAAATAAGATGCAGTTTCCAAGATTTCTTCCAGTCTGCCATCGATCTGCAGCACTCTACATCTCTCATCCTCAACAGCAGTCTATAACTATAGCATCTTGGTCTTTTGGGCCAAGACGTGCTCTTTGAATGGTTGGAGGTTAACCTGCTGTTCTCTTGCCTCCTCCAGAGCAGTTGTTAAAGAAGAAACCTGTTCTTGATGTTCCTTTCTCAGTTCTTGGGTGTGCAGATCATTTGCCTGCAAGAGGATCTTTTGCTGCTCTTCTAGTTCCTCCACCTTTGCCAGTAGCTATTCCTTTTCAGTTCTTAACCCTTCGTATTCTTTCTGTGCTCTCTCCAGACTTTCTTGCGTCATTTCTAGCACTTGTATTTCTCCTTTGAGGGCCTGTACTTTGGCTCTTGAGGACTTCATTTCCCTTTGCATATCTTCGTACTTCCTCTTGAGCCTGTTTCTTTCTTCCCTCTCTTTCCTCAATGTGTCTTTTAACTGGGCAGAGGATTTCTTGGACTGCTCCAAGTCAGTTATTACTTTGTCCATGTTATCTTCTGAGGCGTGGAGAAGTGCAGTCCTAGCTCTCAGGGTGAGCCTTGGATCTTGGTTCGTTCCTAACATAACAGCCGTATCCGTTATCATTTTGCTAGGCATATTTCCTTCTTCTACTTTCCTCTCTGTCCTCTTCATTATTCTCTTCGTTTCCCTGTCATAATATACAGTGTTGAAATCGGGAATTTCTTCCCCTTTCTTCTGGACAAGAGGAACCAGCTTGAGAGTGGGGATCATGGGAGTGCTGGTAGCAGGTACTTATGGGTCTTGAACCTTGGGGTTCTCAACATCCTGGGTCTACCCCCCAACTATATCAGAAGCTAATTGTTCTATCTCATTCTGTGATAGCTTCACCCTCTCTGCCTCCTACTTTTGTAGCTCCTCCTTGAGCTTTCTTTTCGCTTCTTCAGCTGCTTTTCTAGCTACTTCTTCTGCTTCTTTAGCTACTTCCTGGGATTTCTCAGCTGCTTCTTAGGCAGCTTTTCTTTTCCCTTCCTCTTCACTGTGCAGCCACTCTGCAGCCTCCTGTGCCAATCTCTGGGCTTCTTCGTATCTCCTTTTGGATTATTCCTCTGCCTTTGCCTGTTCATCCCCCTTTCCACCCTTGGTGGTGATTTTCTTCGTGAATCTTCTTTTCAGTGCTGTCATGTTTGGGGCATTTCGGAAGACAGATTCTTCCCTATCAAAATTATGGGTATATTCGAAATGCACCTTATTTTCTTTACAATGATCAGCCACTTTACCGTGGGAGTCATTTCTGTGATAGGGCATCTCACCAAAATGGAACCTCTCCAGCTCCTCTATGAATTCACCACCTTGTTTCACCTTAGTGAACCTGCAACTCCCAAGTTTGAAAGGCAAGGGAGGATAAGCAGTCTTCTTGTGTTCGAACAGGAAGCTGCCTATTCCATCTAGGAACACTTGTCTGACTGCCTCCTTATGTACAATGTAATCAGTTGCATATTTTGGAAGTAGGGAAGGTGCTCTTGAGCCCCCAAACATTCTGAAGTACATGCCATGTTCGGTCAAATAGTAGTCTGCATAATCTTGTATCACTTGCATGGCCTCCTCAGACATACAATCACACTCTTTCCGGAAAATGAGTGTGTGTAGTGGCATAATGAAGTGCTCACAGACTTCTCTGTAATGGCTGTGTTACTAGTGTGCCCACAGTGGTCTATAAGCAGCATAGACAGGCATTCTTTCCCTGTCCCAGATGCACTTGAGACCAGGGAAAGGCTGGTTTCATAGTGTACAGTCTATGAGTATTGAGCTCATATAAAACTCAGACCTTTTTTGGGACTCCCCTTCCAAGCCTGAGGCCAAGCAAGAACAAAGACTGCTGGATACAAGCTTGGCCCAATTGAAGATTGTCCCTTGTGTTGCCACATGAAAAATGATGGGTATCCACTCTAGCTTGAAGAATCTGCCATGGGCTCTCCCAAAGATCCTATTAAGCATCAGAGCTATAAATCTATAGGGAACCCTCAAGCTCGCTGTATCATACTCACCCGTGGGTCTGTGTCGGTAATGTTTTCCCTGCAACAGCATCCTCTTCAGGGTCTCTACCAGGTCCATTCTAATGCTACTCAGCCAGTCATCAGATAGGAATACTTGGGCTTCTGGTAGGTGATAAGCCAACGCCACATATCCAGGGCTAAATGTAGCATAGCCCTGTCTCTCAATATTTTCCAGAATCATTGTGGTTACATCTGGCCGGGGCAGAATCCAACCAATTACCTCGGAGCATGGGAACAGCTCTGGCCTGGTGGCGACCTTCATAAGGGAAGATCTTTCAATGTTTGCATATATGGACTCCTCTTCTAAGCCCATGTCGGGAACTTCTCTTCGGGTAATCAGTCTATAGATTCCCCCCCACTGGTATTCAGGTTCCAAGCCAGAAATGCATTTAGTATCTTCATATACGTATTCTGTCCTGGTGACCACTTCTACCTCTGGCTCTTCTTCGACCACAGGGGCCTTCTTCTTTTGTCTTTTCGACATTGTGAGCTCGAATTCTTCCTGCCATATATAACATTGTAACATTAAGAAATTCCAGTTGCAGACACTTGTATGACAATATGCAGCATTTTACTTCTTTTATGTGTATCATGACAGCAATTAGTTAACGAGGCTAACACATGTGTATGATCTTACTAACAGAGCTATTGAAACATGACGCACGTTGTTCAGTGAATTATTCTATGTATAGCATGATTTAAAATAGTTATATGTAGTAAGATTATGCAAGCTACCACTGTTTTCCAAAACCAAACATTTCTCACAATGCAATCGGATGGAAAAACATCTCTATTATCGCGAAGAGAACCTTCGCCCTCTGCGGGTGCCATTATCAAAACACTGCGTGAGACAGATAGGGGAAAACTACACAAGCCCTCAAATGAAGCTTTCAACACCACTGCCCCTGCGACTTCTAGTCAACAGACTGAACGCCACGACGCATCCCCTCCACAGGTTAGGGTTTAAAATATAACTATGCGCGGAACAGTGCGGCTAAATGCTGGCTATTCGAGGATGCGGTTCCTAGGGCACGTTTGATCAAATAAAAAACCCCCAGTGCAACCTATAGTGCAGAATGATGCATCGCGGTACACCCTCTGCCCCGGCTCGGGTTCGAAACTAAGCGAGAAATGGGTTGCGCGGGACCGCATAGGAAACAATGACTAGGGCTTCGGGAAAAAGGGCAACCCCCCAAATGCTACAGAAAACCATAAACCCCCCCCTTGCAAACCTATCTTCACATATAGGGTGGCCTGGCACAGGCGGCATAACGGCCGCCTGCACCAAACCCCCATCCACTACACGCGAGGATGCAAACGGAAAGCCGTGGGAGAAAAACTGCTTTGGGGTTAGAATGCCCCACCCCATGGTCAAAAGGATAAAAAACCACCTTTATAGGCATCTAATTGAATGGGACGAGGAAGACGACCGGGGAAGCAAACCATCATAGAAAACCACCAACAGTTCAAACGGAAAGGGCAAAATGAAAAGCCTACTTCGCAATACGGCGAGTATGGCGGGTCGATGATGGTCAGGATTCCACAATGCCACTTGGATGCAAGTACACTGACTGAGGGGTCCTTCGCAGCTCGCGAGAATGACACGCACAACAATGACAGTGCTCAACAATTGAGAATAATAATAAAAATATAATCCCTCGACCCGTATATATAGTCAACACCACCGGCGCGAAAAACAGCGGACGTCGGAGAACTTTCTAATCGAAGGCTGAAAGCACTCGTCCATTCGCAACGGTGGACGGCCAAAGTGTGGATCCATCCGTAGAGACATGCATAGCGGGAAGATTTAGAAGATCGGACGTCGAAGAGTTTCTAAATCGGAGGCTGAAAACTTATTTTGCTCCGCAATGGCGGAAAGCTGAACCAAAAAACCCTCCGCAATGGTGAGGATAACAGGGAGCAAAGCCTGAATCGGAAGCGAAAGCAAAATATTTTCTGCAACATTGAATGATCCAAACGCTAAGCCTTCTTCCTTTGTCATACTGATCGAAAGGCAGACTGCTTTTGGGTCAGAAGTTGAAAGCCAACTTCCTTCTGCAACGGCAGACGATCGGAGCGTTAATCCATCCGCGACAACATGCCCGACGGAAGAAACACAAGATCAGATGTCGAAGAGTTTATGAAATCGGGACGAAAGAGGGAACGCGGTCGCAACGGCGGCTACCAAAGATATTATCCTCTCTGAATAAGACCACAACGCATCGGAAGAGCGGACGACTATGGATCGGAAGAGTTAGCATATTTCCTTCCGCAACGGTGGAGAAGGAAGCGATGACAAGCTCCGATGTAAAGCTTAAAAATAGTCGAAACATGAAAGTAGCCAAGGTAAAGCAAAGAAATTGGCAACAAAACCAAATCCAAAACCAAAAGTTCATCCGCAACGGTGGGAAAAGAAAGAGAAAATCCTTCTGATTTAAACCGAGAAAATAGCCAATTAAAACCAATGCATCGAACAGAAAGTCGAAGTCACGATTTAACATTCTTCCGCAACGGCGGGAGCTTCAATTAAATAATCTTCCGATTCAGCGTGGTGAAAATGCATTGAAAGGCAGCCATAGGGGAGGAATAAAATCAAGTAGTAAAGCAATCCAAGCATTTGAGAAACTCTCTGCAAATTATTAGATCGACCTAGGGAAGAAAATCAAACTAATCCAAAGCAAAGGAGGGTCCTAAATTTTTTTGGAATTTTGGGAAAATGTTGCAGCTGCAACAGTATGATAGAAAGTTTTCCAAACATCTAGGTAAGTTACAGATGCATTGGCTAGGTCCATATCTCATTAATTCCATTACTTTCAGAGGCACAATACAACTGCAATAGTTAGATGGTGCGATGATAGCAAAGCTAGTAAATGGTAGTAGGATGAAACCCTACAAGATGGTCCTGAAGTCGCACGATGCTTGAGGAACTGTGCGATAAAAAAAATATGAGGATAGGATGGTAGTTGGGAGGATGGCGCATTAGGAAGAAGTGGATGCGCAAGTAGAAGATTCAGTATTGCAGGTAGGAAGTCGTGTCGTAATAGCCGCATGGCTGTGACAATGTCAAATCAACAATAAATCAGGTAGTTAAAGCATTTAATTAGTGACACTCTTAGATGAGACACGTATTGATTATGGATTCGACCGTTGGATTGACATGATTGGCGACGAATTTGGGAGATTAATGCATGATTTGGTCGTAATGATGAAAGGGGATCGTAATGATTTGGTCATAATGGGTGGGAGATCGATTCAGCGCTATAAGAAGTGTCCGAATGTGGTCGGTATTCACCATTGTGCAAGTGTGAGTTGTTGAGAAAATTGCAGAGAGTGTTGCAGTGAAGTTGAGTTGTAGTGATCGGTTGAGTCGTAGAGTAAGGTTGAGTGCCCAATTGAGAACTGGTGGGTACTTATGTGGCATGCTGCATGAGCAAGTCACAGTTGAGATTTCAAGTGAGAGAGATTCACCAGTAATAGGGGTACCCATTGAAGAATAAATTGCTAGTATGTCGGTAGGTTCATCATCAATTCCAAAGAAGAAGAAGGGGGCACAAGAGTAGAAGTCCCTGATTCAGAAGAAGCAGGACACTTGGACGTCTGCATGGGCACAGGAGGAGGAAATCACACAGACAGGTCCATCGACATCAGGGGCCAAGGAGACATCATCCCTCCTAGGGTTATCCACTGCAGATATCCCTGGGTATGTAACTCCCTATCGGCTGGATGCAAAGCCTAGGAAGATGACGAAGAACTAGAAGTACCTGGTCAAGATGCTAACGATTTCACAGGGCATGATATGTACCAGGGACATTATTCCCTTGCTGATGCAGATGAAATATGAGGACCATGGCATGCTCGCATTGCTAGATATTACTAGAGAACTATATCTACCTATAGCTCAGGCAGGAGGCGGCCCAATAATAGGAATTCCACATGGATGGGCGCGAGGTTTGGTGATATCAAAATTGTTGGGACTGATCAAAATGCCGCATTTTGGGTGGTTGAATGAGGAAAATGCATGCATGAGGAAGCTCTTAGCGTGCTTACATGGAGGGATTATGTGGTTGGACCGGTCGGCTGTAGTCACTGTGGTACTTATTTCAGCAATCACAGGGCTTCCCAAGGATGGGCCCACCCATTGCAGTATTTTAAGGGGAAATACAACGAAGGAAGGTTGTATGCACAACTAAAGAAACAATAAAACCTGCAGTGCGACGGACAAGCATACCACGTTGACAGCATAAATGAGCCGACGGTTCATATTGTGGTGAAGATTCTATCCAGCAAGATTGTTAGAATGAAGAGACCAATGTAATCTAGGGGTTATCGCCTGTGCAGAGAAATGTGCACAAGGGGTGTAGATGAACTGGTCATTGTTTTTTATGAACCAGTTGATGAAGGATGCACTCGTAGTCTAGGTAGGGAAACAACCATTCGGATACAACTGGTTACTCATTTTGATTGTGCTGGTGGCTTGGATGGAGCCGAACGAATATCATGGGATGGACGTAGATGCAGTGAAATCTTGTAAAGGTGCATGATACTAGAACCTTTGATATGTGAAGGAAATAGAGGGATTGAAGGACTTTGCAATTCATTTTTGGATATATTGGGAGGCATTGCAGGATGCAATGGTGAAGGTTCTGGGACTGACAGAAGAAGATGCGGTGAAGTATCAGCGAGTCCTGCGGCTTGCGATTGGGCCGCATTCCATTCATGTGCAGGCGCGATGAGACCTGGATAAACAATGGATTCCATAACATATAAAGTTTATGACATGGATCTGGAAAGTATTATGGCAGATTGGCCCCCAGAATGTCGTGAACCTGTTAGCCTCGAGGAATTATCAATGGGTCCACCGACTGATGCACCTGTAGATACTGTGCCCATCCCTCCAAGTGACCACGATTATGGCAGAGAGTTGACATGTACCCCCACTGATTCATATGTAGAGTGAAAGTTTGAGGATACTCATACGAAGAAAAGGCAGGATCGGGGTGCAACGAGCAGCACCGTGCCAATGACTAAGGAGCAGTTGAACCGTATTATTGAGGTTGTTACAACAACAACTAATGTAGCACGAGAACATATGAAGAAGCAAGAAATAAATGGATTTGGTGAGGTAAAAATTCACCTTGACTCTTTAATTAATGCAGTTTTGGCTAAGGCAATGGAGGTAGCTACTGTGTAGAGGATTGGCTTTATCAACACTGGGATGCAGAGTAGGAATGTGGAAATTCTGTCGCATGCGATCGACACCAATAATGAGGATCTCAACATTTCACTGCGACAATTACAGGATCTTTTGTAGACATGAATGCACTGTAGACACAGGCATTGGTGCACATGTAGAGGGTCACCAATCAGGAGTTGGAAGATAAGGAACAAATTATCAATGGTCTATTCTTGAGGTCAGAGGAGAAAGAGGTCAAAGCACACAAAGAGATTGAGGCATTGTAGAAGGAACAAGAGCATATGATATAGGAGAAAGCATGGGAGATTTTGGAGCTCAAGAAGGAGCAAGATTGACTAGTTACAGAAAAGGTGCAAATTTGGGACAACAGAGTTCACTTAGAGGCAACATTTTTTGATGCTTTTCAACATATCTTTGAGAGAATGACGGAGCTAGACATGGTGGAAAAAGTAGAGTGTCTTGGGGTCATCATTGCACAATTTCAGTGTGACAATGCGAACTTGCAGGAAATGGTACATTCATATACACCATCAAAGAAAGTTGTGGAGAGGAAAATCACAATTGAGGACTTAGCAACGCAGCTGGAGGAAATGGAATAGGAAGCGAAGAAGGTAACTGATGTGACTACACAATTTTGGGGCAGTGTAGTTCAAGTCACGCAGTTGGAGCAGCTAACCATGAAGCTACAGGAGACCAAGGGGCAGTTGGAAACATTAAAGACATTGATTAAAGTGATTTCCCCCTTATACAGGTCATCAAGGCAAAGGAGTTGAAGGAGTTGCAGTAGCGGGTTGTAAAGGATAGGGATCATCAACAAAGGCACACAACACAACTAGATTCATTTCAAGAAATTGGTGTGCAACTCTCAGTAAAGGAAATTTCAGTCCCATAAGGAGTTCAGGCAAGCAGAAAGGATTTTACAACAAAGATTATCGAGCATCCATTAGAGCATGAGTTGACAGAAATCCAGGATACTACTGAGAAAATCAAAGAACAAGTCAAGGAAATTACCCAATAGTATGAGGACTTCAAAGTGAAGATCAACAGATACACCATTTCTAGCTAACGTGGATCGAGGGCAAGCCACAAGATTGTGTTGGAGGCCTCTTAGCAAGCAGTTTTGGGGTAAGACAACTGCACAACATCACGGATGGTGCACAAGGTCAAAGATGTCCAGCAAGGTAGAAAACAACGCACAAGTCATATTTGCAATATTTTATGTATTTTGGTCATATTTTGTAGATTTGGAGCACATTATGTGGATTGCGGTCATTATTTGGTAGATTCTGTTAAGAAGTAGTTAGGAAGTTGGTTAGGTGGACCATGAATGTAAAGGCACAAGCCTGTAAGTGGAGAAAGATGAAGGCCACTCTTACCTTACCAAAGGAGCCATTTGGACAGCCAAGGCCTCCCTTAATCAAGTGGGGGAGAACCTCAAATAATTTTTTTGAGACCTTGATATGTTGCAAACAAAAATAAAACATGAAGATGACAAATAAAATAATAGTTATATTAACTAAGAGAGGAAGATGGAATGGATGTAGTACCTATCTTGAAAGCATAAGAAATGTTCAAACAAGCTGATAAGGAATTGAAATGCTTAGTATTTTAATGAAAATCATAGGTAAATCAAACCATTTACTTTATCTTTGAGAGGAAATGCCTAGAGTTTATGTAACACAAAATTGTAGGATCTAGATATCTCTCAATTGATGCAAGTACCAATGAATTGTTACTAAATTAATGTTAGGTATTAGTGTCCTTCTTCATGTGTTAGAGGTAAGGAAATTGAGAGTATAGGTTCAATTATAGGGGAATAGGTTTTTGTTTCACCTATCAAGTTGTTATCAGCCCAAATGGCACTTCTCCGTCCAAGTGCCGACATTCTTCATGTTGGTACACAAAAGGACAAATTAGGATTGAAGTGGCCCAAACACTATAGATGGGCATGACCTGGGATGCATTACCTTCAAACCAGCTTGATATATATTTTTTCTAAGTGTTGAGTTGCATACATGACTATCTGCATTGCAACTCGCGTACCGTACGTGAGTATTTGCATTGCAACCCGCATACACTTGTGTACACGTGTTTCCTTCGAGCAACTCGTGTGTCATACGCAGGTTGTCTATATTAATAGTTGCATACACCTTGTTTTGACTTTAAAAAATATAAAACGCGATTATATGAGATTAGTTGGGCCCTAATCCATAACTATCCCAACTATGTCAACCATCCCAACCTTCAAAAATACTCTATTTTCCAAAGTATAAATAGAGGCCTTGGGGTGGGGACTAAGGAATAAATTTTGGAGAGCAAAGTTATGCTGGTGGTATATCTTCAGAATATTGGAGCATCGTAACTCAGATTCCTTTGGTTGTAGAGGAGTCCTTGTATCAGAAGCTGGGTTGTACTCTTATCTCATTCATCGATTGTTAATAAAGAGAATTATTCTTCCAATGTATTTTGGTGAATGAATATGTTTGATATATTGTTCATCTAACCTATGATATATATATGCATGAGATATTACTTGAAGGATTTAATCCTTGCAGGTGAAGAGGTGCATCCTTGGAAGCTTTAGAGAGAAGAGGAGCAGGACAAGATCAAGCTTGGATCAACCGTCGGTAATCGGGTAAGTCAAAACTTTCTTCCTATTCCCTTTCCATTCTATGGTAAAGCTGATTGTCTGCAAGTTAGTATCAAGTTGGTAACCATAGACCTTAGGTTACAAGGGTGTTTTAACTTGAAAAACAAAACTGGCGACTCCGCTAGGGATTCTAGCCTGTTGTAGGTTTACTCCTATAGATACTTTCCCAGTCTTATCTCTGATTCCGTGTGTGGTTGTCTATCTTGCCTTTGATTCGAAGTAGTTTGTCCAGATACCTTTATTATTTTTTCTTTATGAATTTTTTTTTGTTGTGTACGCGGGTTGCTGTGCTAGACATTCGCGTATAGCAACTTGTATATGTGGGTTTCTCTATAAGATAGTCACATACAGTACACAGGTTCCTCAATAAGACAGTCGCGTATGTCTTGTAGCAGCACAAAATTTTAGGGAGGGTTGCTTGTCCCTATCTTGTTTGTATTTTTGTCTGCTTTAAGGTCTTCTGTTGCTGGCATCTTCCTGTAAGTTTGAAAGTCCTGTACACCATACTTTGTGCTTTTTATCAAGCCTTTGAGTTTTATTGTTTGAATCTTCTTTCACTTAGCAAATTGAGGTAAGTTCTCCTGATTGGGTGATAGGTTCAGTGTTGTGTATCTGAGCCAGTGATCAGGATTTTGGATACCTTGTACTATGTACTGCTTTCAAGTAGTATCAGTTTGTCACTTGTCCTTTAGTGATTTCAGTTGATTTTATTCACTGATTGTTCCCAAGTTAGGTGTTTACCAAGTCTCCTTCTTAAGTGGTTGAATTTGGTTCTTGCAAGTCTGCTATAGTTCATATTGCTTTCTTTATGGTCTGATTATTCAAAAATACTCAAAAAAAAATTGCATTTAGGTGCATGGTAATTTTTGAAGAATTTGGAAAGTGAAGAAAAACATTTGATACTTTTTCATTTAATTGCATATAGTATTTTTATTTTTAGTATTTTCGAATAAAAATTTCAAAAATATAAAACAAGTCTTAGTCTTCTCATACTTAGTCATAATCTCATTAGCTCATATTTACAAAAAGAAAATAAGCTTGATTTAAGTAGTTGTAATTTGTTAGGGAATTCATTTTATACACCTTTTTTTACTTTTCTTATCTAGTCTATAATATCACAGTCATTCACGCCACTTACCCTCTGACTAAGAACAACCCTTAAACTGAACGATATAATTTAAAATTTATTAGTAATTTTTGTTTTATAGGGTCATATACCTACTAGATTAGGCTATACTTTTGGGATAGGAAGTGTAAACTCTCCACAAGTGTTTAAATTCAGACGTAGTTTGCCAATCAATAGGTAAATCCTTTTCTATGTTAGTAGTATATGGGAAGCTCCTCTCAAATGGGAGTTAAGCACGAGGCCGTGTGGAGGATTGGACTGAGGAGATAACCCTTCGGTTCCTTGTCAAAATGTAGAATAGGGTTTTTGCGCATTTGGGGATGATGTTCTAGACAAAGTTTCAGGCTTTGCTACCCTACCCATGCATACGAACTAGGCTTGCGACTGTCCCCCTAGACTATTGATATAGTTAAGGTAGCCTTTAGTCTCTTTGACATCTAGGGTTTATATACACAGGTAAACCAGAAGGCTATTTCTAGTTGACCTTGGACGGGCTTGGAAGGTAACCCTTGTTGAAAGTGTAGGAGGGCGGTGGGTGATTCCTCCGCTTGTGCCTAAGAACCTCTTCAAGGATGCTAAGAAAATGTCTCTCAGCTTTCTTCGAGAAAGCATATCTTATACCCCTTGTGATTGTTGGGAATTTAGGAAATTTTGTAGTGATTGCTCTGCGGTTTATCCGTGTTTAGCCGAACTTAGGGTGTGAAGAGTCAAATTTACAATTGTGGAGGACCAATCTCTCAGAAGGTCATGAAAGTTGCAAAACCTTCCTCCATTTATTACATTGGAACCTCCACCTCCCCCTCAAAGGCAGAGATTAGACACAGACAGTTCTTTCGAACCGATAGGAGTTAGTGAAGTTCCGGGTGAACCAAAACTTAAGACAAACCATTTTTATTTAACTACAGTAGATATAGAAGACTTGCATGCTAACGATTTTGCAAGAAACTTTAATTCCCCTCTAACTGACCTAAACGATCCTGTGATCGTCCAATTTCGTCATTTCAATTCACTTGTGATTGGTGTCCCTCTAGGAAGACTAATGTCTATTGTAGGAGAAAGTTCTTCTACATCCACCTGAGCCGCTCTGGCTGAAGGGGTGCCACATCTGCCAGTTGGTGCCCCTAGAACAAGTATACCTACTACACCTTTAACTCTAGCTAGCCGGGTGGTTCAACTGTCAGCTTCCACAAATTTAGCAGGTACTTCTGGTGGAGTGGTCACTGGGATTCCTAGTGTACCTTCTTTTCCTACTTCCTTCGCACACACTGCTCAGAGTGGTCCTATAGGATCCTCATCATTTGTCCAAGGTTTTCCTTGGAATGGGGGGCATATTCCCCCATCCAATCCATATGTAGGTCTAACACCCACGTATGTAGGGGTACAGTTCGAAAACCCTAATCCTTATGGTCAAGGTTTTCAAACTTTGGTTTCAACTCCTTTCACGAGCTCTTCTTTCTTTCTTTTTAGAGGAGGGATACCTACTCTTGTGTTCCAAACCTCAGTTTCAATTGGGGTAGCTTGAACCTCATACACTGCACCACACAATCCACTGGATTATGGGTGGAATCCTTTCCAAAGTAGCTTGACCACTTCGCAATCGGCAGCAGGGGGTAACCTCGCCTTCACATCTGGGAACATGGGGGAAAGTCCCTCTAATCCCAAAGCTAGTACCTTTCATGCTACGGTTAGACCCAAGCTCCCTTTCCTGGTAAATTTAAACTTTCTAGACTTGTCAAAGCTAATGAATGACTCGGTGAGAAATAACTCCTCCTGCCCACCCGTTCCCACCAAGCTGCCCTCAGATATCCAAAAATTCGAAGGCAAAGTTGGTGATGAACCAGGAGCTCACATCACCACTTTCCATTTGTGGTGCTCTTCAAACTCACTGAACAATGACACAGTTCAGTTGAGATTGTTCCAAAGAACTCTGACTAGTACCACAACAAAGTGGTACATTGAACTACCCTCTGCTGCGTTTGATAGTTTTTGGGACTTAGCTAATGTATTCCTTAGTCACTTCCAACTTCCTGTCTGGTATGATTTTGGGATAGAATTGTTGTCTACCTTTCGGCATGACAAGGCCACTCATATTTCGGATCACATCCAAGAGTGGAGAAGATGGAAGAGCCTTATTAAGGCCACTATTCCTCTCGAGTTTTTACTAGAACGGTTCCTTAAATCCCTATTGCCATATATATATAAGGATGTATCTACTTCAGGAGTGACCAATGAGGAAGAGGCTATCCTCAGGGCCCAAGAACTAGATTTGATATATTCTCAGTTTGGGATTTTATATGAAATCATCCCTGATGCACCGAGGCCAACGCATAATGTAGAGAAACCTAAGCCTGGACCCCATGCTGATGGTGTGGTTGGTTCTGTGAAATCTCCCAATGTAGATTCTTTAGCTAAACAGCTCCATGAGTTATCTGTCAAACATTCTATGAAGGAGGTAGCAAAGGCTGCCCCCTCACCCCAGAATGCAAATATTTTTGCAAAATCCTCTCAAAAGGGAAATCAGCAGTCCAGTGGGAAAACAAAGAAAGGAAAGAAAGGTGAGGGAAGCCAAAACAAGCCAAAACCCACAAACAATGCTGATGGGGGAAAAATGAAAAGAAGAAGGTAAAATTCCCATGTAATTTGTGCCAAGAAGATCACCTAACCCATCAATGTCCCCTTATTGACCAAGCTTAAAAGCTGCTAAAGGGCCAACAACTGGCTGTCCTGAAGGATCCTTTTCCCCGAGGACAAAATTATGTTTCAACTTCAAATGTAGTAGGGGGCACCCCAAATGCTCCTGACCCGAATTATGTCAACATGGTTCAATCCCAGACTTTACTCCAAACTAGGAACAAGAACTATGAGACTGATGCTTCGGAGAAGGGTAAGTCTACAGTTGAAACTTCTAACCCTCTCATGATTGAAAAACCTACTGAACCTATGCCCAAGATACCGAAATGTGTCTTTAAGAAAACCTTGCATAATCCCAATGCTACGACTCCAACCAACTACTCTATGGTTGAATATTTATCCTAGAACCCTTGTGCAATGTCGGCTTTAAAGGTGTTACAGAGTTGTCTCGCCCAGCGAGATGCACTCTTAGCAGCCTTAGGTAGTATGGATTCATCGAGCCTCATGGCGAAGTTTAATTTATCTGATGTCAAAATTCGCCTAACTTATCATGTGGCCTTATCAATAGATGTCATCCATGGTGGAAAAACCATTGGAAGGGCAGTTGTTGATGAGGGCACTTCCACATGTGTCATGTCCTTATCTTGTTGGAAAGCTCTTAGATCTCCAGAGCTAGTTCCATTAAACACCCTACTTACTGCTTTTGACGGAAGTTCATTTCACCCACATGGTATCCTACCAGCTTTCGAAATAAAGTTGGCAGGGAAGGTGGTGTCTGCTGAGGTAGAGGTGATTGATGCACCTTTGGATTATAACTTGCTCCTGGGGAGAAGTTGGACTTATGCCATGTCTTCTATTGCATTGGTCGTACTTCGGGTAATAGTGTTTCTGCACGAAGGGAAGTTGGTTACTATAGACCAACTCAGTTTTACTTGAAAGGGCCGGATGGAAACTAACGAGTCCACTGTGCCATTAGTTGATTAGGTTAAACCTACTTCAGAGAACTTAGGGGATGGAATGTATGCATCATTGATGGGCACATTCGATTGTCTAGTTCCGATCAATTATTTGGTTCTACTAGTGTAGGGAAGTCTATTGGAATGGTTGTTGATAGAACAGATCCTTGGGTTCTTCCTTCCCGCCATGAACCTGAAGTGCCCTTATCAACAGTGGAAGTATCTTATCAAGCTATCATTCATATCACTATTGATCCCATTCCGATCCCTCTCATAGTCTCAGAGGATCCGAAAGAAGTCTATCTTCCTGCTTGGAAAGAGAACTCTTTGCATTCTAGAGACTGCTTAGATATGGTTTTTCCTTTTGATGAAGCCATTCTGGAAGCTATGTGTGGACAAGATAAAATTTGCGAAGATGTTCACCATCGATCCTATTTTCTTCCAGATTTAAGCAGGATTAAGAACCAAGAGTTCCATATGAGACTGGCAGGTGATGTTGATACACTTATTAATCCCTTAACAAGGAAAGGAGTCTTTGCTGAGGGGAATATGGCAAACATTTCTGCTACTATTCCTATCAACATCTCTACAAACCCAAACGTTGTGAAAAATGTACACATTGGTGCAAAATGCTCTCTGGAGGAGATTGCGATCTATATAGCCTTGTTTAAGGAATTCTCCGACATGTTTTCCTGGTCATATGAGGATATGCCAGGCATAGATCCATCAATGGTCGAGCATGAAATCCAAACATATCCTGATGCCAAACCCATTCGACAAAAAACTTAGACCTGTTAATTTGCGTAAAGTGGCAGCTGTTAAGGCTGAAGTTGAAAAACTGCTGAAAGCCAGTTTTGTTTACCCGATAGCTTTAACAGAATCATGTATCTAACTCCGTTCCTGTCAACAAAAAGCAAGGGACAATACTCATTTGTATTGAATTTCGCGATCTAAACAAAGCCTGTCCTAAGGATAACTACCCCACACCATTCATAGATCAAATCATTGATGCCTGTGCTTGAAGTGAAGTCTTTTTGTTTATGGATGGTTTCTCGGGGTATAATCAAATTCAAATTAAACTGGAAGACCAACATAAAACAACTTTCATCTGTCCTTGGGGTACATTTGCTACAAGAAAATTCCTTTTGGATTGAAAAATGCAGGGGGTACCTTTCAGCGGGCAATGAATTTTGCCTTTCATGACATTAAACCTATTGTTGAACCCTACCTTGATGATTTGCCAACACATTATCATAAGAGGATATATCACTTAGATCACTTGCATTTAATCTTCGAACGATGTAGATACTACAAAATTCACTTGAATCCTCACAAGTGCATTTTCTGTGTCGAGTCGGGGAGGCTGTTCAGATTCATTGTTTCCAACAAAGGTATTCAGGTGGATCCTTCGAAAGTTGAGGCCATAGTAAATTTGCCTCCTCCTCGTTCCATCAAGAAGCTTCAAATCCTGCAAGGGAAGTCCAACTTCCTTCGATGTTTTATCATAAATTATTCCAAGATCACTAAAGGTTTCATGCGCCTGTTGAAGCAGGACACCCCATTTGTATGGGATCCAATCGCACAACTTGAATTTGAGGCATTAAATAAATCTTTGTTGTCAGCACCATTACTGCACCCACCAAATTACTCTCATGATTTTACATTGTATCTGGCCACATCCGAGTCGACCATAGGGGTAGTACTAGTCCAGGAGGATGATAAGCTCCAAGAGCATGTCGTCTACTATCTTAGCCTTGCTTTAGCTGGCCCTGAACTTAGGTATTTTGACATCGAGAAGTTGGCATTAGCAACTGTGTATGTTGTTCAGAGGTTGCATCACTGCATCTTACTGAAGACCACGATGGTAGTGGCAGATGTTAATCCTTTCCAATATGTTTCGTCTCGACGGATAGTTGGAGGAAAATCCAACAAATGGATAGTCATTCTTTAGGAGTTTGACTTAGATTTCTAATCCGCCAAATCCAAAAAATTCTTAGTTTTTGCTGAGCTCATCGCAGAATTTCCGGTTGAGGAAGATGTAGCCATTGAAGAAGACTCATTCCTAGATGAGCACATATTTTTGATCTCCACCTCTGACCCTTGGTATGTATATCTACTTGTCTACCTCCAAATTGTGAAGTATCCTGCATCCTTCTCGTGAGAAGAATGGCACAAACTACGCTTATATGCAAAAAACTACCTCATTATTGGAGATATGTTATATCATAGGGGGGTATATTCTGTTTTGCGTCGATGTCTTACCCACAAAGAAGCAAAGACTATCATAAATGATGCCCATAGTGGAGTGTGTGGGGGTCATTTATCTAGGTTAGCAATGGCTTAGAATATCTTACATGCCAGTTATTTCTTGCCCATGATCTTTAAATATTGTGTGGAAGCCATGAAGCATTGTCATCCTTGTCAGCTTTACACCAGAAAGATGCGTTTGCATCCTGCTCTGTTGTTTCCCGTCATCTCAGTGGTCCCCTTCACGAAGTGGGGGATAGATTACGTAACGTGCAACCCAGTCTCAGTTGGGGGGCACAAACATATCATTGTCGCCGTATATTATTTCATGAAGTGGGCAGAGGCAATGCCCACCTATAAAGCTGACGAGGATACTGCACCTGTTTTAGTTTTCAACCAAATTATCACACAGTTCGGTATTCCTAAAGATATTGTCACTGACCATGGCAGCCACTTCCAAAATAGTATGATGATTGAATTGACCACTATGCTAGGGTTTAAACAAGAACATTCATATTCTTTCTACCCTCAAGTGAATGGTCAAGTCGAGGCTGTAAATAAAAACTTGAAGACTATTCTCAAGCGCACTATTAATGCAGCCCATTCCAATTGGCACATCATGCTTTATCATGCACTTTGGGCTTATCGGACCAATGTGAAAACTGCTACAGGGTTCTCTCCTTTCCAACTCATTCACGGGGTGGAAGTAGTAACCTTGGTTGAATGTGAAATCCCGTCCTTAAAGATTTCCATGCATGTGTTACCTGATACGACTGAGCTTGAGGAACGTTTGTTACACTTAGAACATCTAGATGAACAACGTAGAGATGTGCTGACAGCAAATAAGGCTCATAAAAATAGGGCCAAAAATCAATACAATAAATCGGTCAAACCTTCGATTTTTTCTAAAGGGGAGCTTGTCTTACTCTGGGATCAAGACAAAGAACCCTTGGGGGTAGGGAAATTTAGGTCTATGTGGTTAGGACCTTATGTCATGTCAAACGTTTTGAAGAAAGGTGCATACGAATTAACTGATTTCGAGGGGAATAAGATTCCCGAGCCTAGAAATGGGCTCTACTTGAAAAAGTACTATGCTTAGGCTTAGCGCTTTTTCCTATATTTGTATTGTATGTAACTTTATGTACAATAGTTCGTCGATTTGTTTTCTTATACCATCTGTTGGTTGTTACAGATGTCTTCCGAGTGTTTCATAGGTTTCATAGATGGCGCTAGTCGCCACACTTGTAACTTGGCTTCAGCCGCTTGGGTTATTTACTCACCCTCAGGACAACTAGTTGCCTCTGGAGGCGGTTGCCTAGGTCCTACTACCAATAAAGTGGCTGAATATAGGGCTATCATTGAGCTTTTATGGGATGCTTTGTCATGTGGCACCACCTAGCTGGAATTCAGACTTGACTCTCAACTGGTGGTCTCCCAGCTCAATCCAACTTATCAGGTGCGGAACCCTATTTTACTACGTTAGTTNTATATATATATATGTGTGTGTGTGTGTGTGTGTGTGTGTGTGTGTGTGTGTGTGTGTGTGTGTGTGTGAATATCTGTCCATATAGATAGATCGAGTTTTTGATCCTCTGATCTAGTCATAACTGTATAATATACAAAAAACATACAAAAATGGATCGAAATCCATAAAATGCTCCTAGGTCTAATCTTGACCACCCTGGTCCCCCTGATCATCCTGAGTATCCTGCTCTCGAGCTTCTTCAGGTTCCTCAGCAGCCTTAGCGGCATCGATGTACACAAGCACTGCTCTAGCTATCCACCTCATAAGGTGTATCCAGACAGGTGGTATACCAACCACTAGCTCCTGCATAACGGCAGGGATCTACTCAATGTGTAAAGTAGGTACTCTTTAGGTAAGCCTGGCCAGCTTCCCCTCAAGAACCCTAATCAAGCCATGATCTTCTCCTACCATAGGACGCACATAAATACATGGATTCCCAACAGGGCGGACTGGTCCAATATTTGCATTTTAACATTTTATAGGATTAAAATCTCTTATACATATGTATATATCTTTATGATTAAAAATTCATAAAAAATTAAGAACTTGAAAACAAAAACACCTGACGCTCCCCATGCTCCTCTAGGAGGGAGGAAAAGGTCGTTGTCACCTCGAAAATCTATCCCAGCATATGGAAATTGCTCCAGTGCTGGTAGTTGTCTCTCCCACCATAAGTAGAAGTCATCATCATATACACTCTGAACCGATCCACCACCTCCCTGGCGGAGGAATATTTACCCCCACCTACTCAGTCTAGCATGACGGGGAGAAGAAACTAGTAGAGGTACTGTAGGACTAAAACTGGGCACCCTCTTAAAGAAAAAGGCCACCAATATACTAGAATAACCGAAGTTTTTTCGGTGGCCTCTTTTATAGTCAGAGAGTTGCTTCTTCATTATCAAGATTACTCGCGAACACCAATAAAATAGGGATCCCTGTAGACATTCCACTACAAGTCTCATTTGGTTTCGAGTTGCAAGATGAATTGATGATGACCCTGCAACCCTCACTATAGTTCTTGCCAAAACCTGTAATGGAAAGCTACAAATATGAACAATAGGGATGCAACTACCCCTCTTTTGAGTACCATGCGCACAGTATGTACCAATGTAGTTCTGCACACTTAGAAGGTCACCACCTCTACTGGTACCTTCCAAGCTAACCAGAGTTCCTCTTCGTGAAAAATCGGAGATAAAATAGATTTCTTCCAAGGTAATCTCTAGAAAATCACCTTGTAGGTCAAATACACCAAGATCATGATCCCAGGAGTTTATCAAAAACTCTAGTAAGCAGACATTAGATCGCATAGGTGAGGTACACAAGAATTTGAGTAACCCACTTCGCCGCAAAGCATTTACTGTGGGGGCACTTTGAAGAGCATCTTGGTCCATGTATTCATGCTCCCTCTCCCTCCACTCCAACACCATGTTACAACCTGTTAACAAACCCATTATCAAACATTGAATTCATATAAAAACTTTTTATTTTGGCCTGAAATAGCCCTTTTGTATATCGCGCAGTGTACGCGACTGTCCTTCGGACATGTCATGTATTGTACGCGACTTGATTTCGAGAAACATGCATATAAAATGCGTGTACGTGCCTATTTACATACCATACCCATGTACACAATGTAACTGCCTTTGAAATGGTTGAAAACATCAAATTTTTGCCTAAAAACAAAATTTGCTTGGATAAAATGAAAGAGCATGGGGAGTAGATTTACCTGGCACTTGCGGTTTTGAGAATCGTCCACCAAGTTGTCCACACCGAGCAATTGAAGGCAGAGGTAAAACTTGTCTATATTGGGTAAAAATTTCAAATCGTGAGTTTTGATTTATATTTTGAACTATTTATAGAAATATTATTTCAAAAGTGGGTTTTAACCTATAGTTCTTATTTTTTATAAAAATCAAACTAATACCATGTCTTTTTTTTCTTCAAACAGGTCTAAGGTCACTTGAAGCTATTTTTCACTCATATAGGGTAGGATTTTGGCCATTCATATGCATTTTTGCATTTATACCTAATCCGTATTAACCTTAGAATTACTACTTTGACCACAGACTATGGTATTTTAACCATTAGTACCTTGTCTATGCCATTGTTCTTCTGTGGATAGGGATTTCCTCACATGAGTACCCTAGATTAGAACAAATTTATTGTCTTTTGGTACTCTTGCCACATTTTTCATAGGTTCAGGGGAGTCTCCTTATCTATTTTTCATGCCAAATTGAGCCTCATTTTGGTATCTTTTTACAAGCTATCCTTTTTAAGGACTCCCTGCCCTTATGGAGTTTCTTTAGGCCCAGGTCTAACTCCTCAAAATAGACTTGACTGCCGAGTAAACTTGTCCATTTATGCTCATTAAGAATATGTGAATGGGCATCCACATTGGTGGTAGGTTATCTCTTTCTCGGACCATGTGGAATAATACGAGAAAGGATCACTCTCTTTTCTACGGAATTGAGAAGAGTATTCTCAGGCATAGGTTTATCACTTTTCTGGACCTGAGGGACTAAATTTACGGAAAAGGAACGTTTGGTATGAGCTTAGTTTTCTCTTTTTCATTCTCTAGACCTAAACATGAAAAATATTCTGAGTGTACTTTATGTCTTTGTCATGCTCGTTAAACACTAAGAACAAAGCATCGAGTTTACTGTTGTAAGCCCCATTCCTCGTACTCAAATGGATCTTTTCGAGTGATATTGCTTTCCTTCACACTCATAAAAAGCAAGCTATATGCTGCTCTTGAAGGAGCGTTGGGTAGGTGGTAATTTAACCTTTTTCGGACCTCCCTAACTAAGTACGAAAAGGTTCACCTTTTCTTCTATGGAAGTTAAGAGAGTTCTTCTGTGGTATGTTTTAGACTTTTTCGATCTCAGGAGACTAAATTAGACGAAAAAGGACCCCCCTGGAGTCTTCTTCGGATTTTTCAGACTCTCTAAACATGAAAACACCAAGTGCACATGTACTAGTTCGGGCTCATAAAATCCATGAATCAGTAACATTATCAAGCATTATTCCCTCTTCTCTTCAAGCTTGTCAAAAATGAAGAGAGACTCGAGTTGGCTTTCCTGGACTTGTTAAAATTTAACAGGAAATACAAGGAAGAAGTTTTCTTTTGATTCTTAACCGGTGGCAGCATGTCATCCTTGAACATAGCGCTGTCTATACTTTTCGATACTCATGTCTCAGTGTTGACTTTCAGTCCAGCTATCACTTCGAGTTTCTTACTCCTCCACTTGTCCATTACACTTGGGGAATCTGACCATGTCTCCTACATGACAGATAAGTATAGTTATATTATCTGTAAAGTTAAAATTTTCCTTGGGTCATCTTTGTGTCGTGCTCACTATTCAAGGATTTATCCCTACATCTGATTTTTATCCTGATCCCATCATTGTCCTATCTGATATTACTTGTGTCTCCCTTCCTTTATCCAGTTCCTAGTCACTCTTGTGGTCTGTTGGAGGATCTATTTCCATCCTCATCATAGCATGGTTTCTCATCAGCACTTTTTGACGATGAAGACCTAGAGTTTTGACGATAGTACCTCAGGATTCACTTTCACTATTGGTGAATTCCTTTACTTCAGTTGTCAATTATCATCTATTGGTTGACAATATGTTGAATCCTATCCATGTTCGACTTCGACACATCTATTCACATGGCCTGGATTGTACTGGTTCTTTTGGATTTTGTACGAAGACCTTAGGTTCATAACCTAAGTTGCGCAAAACTATGTTGTGTTCATTTACACAGTTCCCAGAACTTTGAAGACTCATCATTATTGTATATTGTGGCTTCGATCCACTTTTGTAATATACACGGTCTTGAACCCATATCATATGATGTACTCAAATATTGTAAAGGAGCTAGTGTTCCAGAGTATTGAACATGGAATCCTCATATATGATTTTGTATATGACATTTCTATGTATTTGTTTCAGGTACGTCCTCTACTTCATTGGAGCTTTGAGTTCTCCAAAATAATGATTATAATGTTTTTCAGCCATCGCTTCCCTCTGACCTCACACATTAGGGGGCATTTGTTATCAACCCAAATGGCACTTCTCCATCTAAGTGCTGACATTCTTCATGTTTGTACAGAAAAGGACAAATTAATATTGAAGTGGGCCAAACACTATAGATGGGCATGACCGGGGATGCATTACCTCCAAACTAGCTTGATATATATTTTTTCTAAGTGTTGAGTTGCATACGCGACTGTCTGCATTGTAACTCACATACCGTACGTGAGTATTTGCATTGCAACTCGTGTACCATACGTGAGTATTTGCATTGCAACCCGTGTACACTTGCATATGCTGGTTTCCTTCAAGAAAATCATGTGTCATACACGGGTTGTCTATATTAATAGTCGCACACACCTTTTTTTGACTTTTAAAAATATAAAACGTGATTAGATGAGATTACTTGGGCCCTAATCCATAACTATCCCAAATATCTCAACCATCCCAACCTTCGAAACTACTCTATTTCCCAAAGTATAAATAGAGGCCTTGGGGTGGGGACTAAGGAATCAATTTTGGAGAGAAAATTTATGCTGGTGGTATATCTTCAAAATCTTGGAGCAGTAGAACTCAGAGTCCTTTGGTTGCAGAGGAGTCCTTGTCTCAGAAGCTGGGTTGTACTCTTATCTCATTCATCGATTGTCAATAAAGAGACTTATTCTTCCAATCTTGTATTGAGTCTATGTCATGTATTTTGGTTAATGAATATGTTTGATATATTGTTCATCTAACCTATGATATATATATGCATGAGATATTACTTGAAGGATTTACTCTTTGCAGGTGAAGAGGTGCATCCATGGAAGCTTTAGAGAGAAGATGAGCGAGAGAAGATCAAGCTTGGATCAACCATCGGTAATCGGGTAAGTCAAGACTTTCTTCCTATTCCCTTTCCATTCTCTGGTAAAGCTGATTGTATGCAAGTTAGTAGTAAGTTGGTAACCCCAGACGCTAGGTTACAAGGATGTTTTATCTTCAACAACACAAGTGTCCTCTATCTCAATTTGAAAAAAATGAGCGGCTAATCTCTAAAAACCTAATACTTGTGAGGTGCATTCAGATTATAAGTAAAGCCTTCTTCCTTTGTATCAAATAGTGAACAAATTATTGGAGAAGGGAGGTGGTAGAATGTTTTTCAAGAAAAAACAAATCCTAGTTAAGCTTGTCTTATTCAATGATATCGAAATGCATAAAGTAATCAATCTTGTGACCCAAGTATTACTTGGGCAATTTCATAGGAGACCTATTAGTTTTCACACATTGAAGGACTAGATAATGGATGAATGGGAGCCTATGGTTACCTTCTTTCATGTGGACGATTGACCTTTCTATTCCAAATTGAAAATGAAAATTCTTCATGGTCATTAGAAATGGGGAAAATCTCCCTTGTCTCTTAAATGATTGATGGAAGAATATTTACACAATGCTAGTGTGGGTGATATTATCTATATCTCCATTGGATATTTTGTCATCAAATGTGTTCAAATACATAGAAAATGTTATGCGTACCTTTATTGATGTGGACATGATATTTATGTTTTGTAACTTGATTTAGTTACTAAGATCCCAATAGATTTGGACCTATTATAGTGGTTGGGAGAGGAAATATTTTTGTAGAATATTTGGACTATCTTCTGGTTCCATTTCAGTGCATAAGGTGTCACATTTATGGCCATCTAGCACAGTATCATGAGTTGAAGTTTATTAAACATATCTGGGTCAAAAAATATAAGACCGAGTCTCTAAAGAAACAACATGCTTCTTTGGTTAATAAACAAAATTTATATAAAAGAAGGAGAAGTTGTCTCTATCGAGGTGGAACTACAGAAAAATAATACGACCAAATGAAGTTGTTAACTGATAGGTAGGGGTCACCCTATATGTAGAAACCTCTTCTAATCATTCTTGACAATGTGAGCTCATAGTAAAGCAAGAGTATTTTTTCATCCCTAAGCTAACATTGATGAATCAGCCCTTCAAATGCAGGTTTTGGGAATTACGAGTAATTCTAGGAATACCTCCTCGCTTTGGTTTCAATAGTCGGTAATGTCTCATGGTCAATTGGTTGAATATGGATTTATTTGTGGTTTGATTCCATTTTGTGGGTCTAAGAAGTTTATGGAGCTTCCCGAAGGGGCTGCTAGGGAAGAATCCTATAACTATTAGTAGTGGGATTTTTATATTGTTGGGCCCCCCTCTACTTGTCATGTAGATTCCAATGACCCTTGACTTCTCCCTGTAATCATAATATTTTGGAAGAGAGGGGGGGGGGGGTTATATGTAGTGATGAAGGTTTGAAGATATATTCTTTAAGTTATAGAAATAATGGCTAGGGTTAGTTGTTCCTAGGATTGAAGGAAGTATGTATATTCAGTATTTGGAATGATGGCCCAAGTCTTATAAGAGGTTGAAAATATTACCTATCCATAATAAAGGAAAAATCCAAAAGGTAGATATACTTTAAGAAGCAAAAATCCATTGTTGAGGTTCTTAAATCAATTTCAACCCTAGTTAGGGATGATCCATGATCACCATGCCTTGAATATTCGATAGATGGGAAATTCATTTAAAAAAATAGCTCCAAAGAGGCTTGTGGAATCCCACAATCCAAAAATTGTTTTATTCTAGAATATATGAGTCATGAAGAATCCAAAATATATTGGGAATTAGGGTAGTTTCTAAGGGATTGAGAAGTTTTTTCTAATCAGTGGGTTGTTGTTGTACAAGACAATACACCCTTGTAACCTAGGTTCTGGGGTTACCAACTTACTAATAGACTTGCAGACAATCAACTTTTACAGAAAATGAAATAAGAATATGAAGAGAGTTTGGCTTACCCTGCTTTAGTCTTCTCCAAAGCTTCTAGGACTACTTCTCTTCACTTGCAAAGAGCGAATTCTTTAAGCAATATCTCATACATACATACATATACATACATATACATACATACATACACACACACACACATATATACACACACACACACACACACACACACACACACACATATATATATATATACATATATACATATATATATATACATACATACATACATACATACATACATACATACATACATATAAGAGGTTAGATAAAATGCACATTAATAACATAATTGAAATCATTCATTAACTAATATACATGAGAAAAGCACAATATAAAGATTGGAAGAAGAATTCTCTTTATTAACAAACAGTGAATAAGTGAGAATACAACCCAACTTCTAACACAAGGACTCCTTTGCAACTGAGGACACTGAGTTCCGCTGCTCCAAGACTCTGAAGGTATACCACCAGCATAACTTTGATCTTCTAGAATTCATTGATTAGCCCCATCCCAATGCCTCTATTTATACATTGGGAAACAGAGTGGTTTCGAAGGTTAGGATGGTTGAGACAGTTGGGATCGTTTTAGATTAAGGCTCAATTAATCTCATATAATCATGATTTATATTTTTTAATGTCAAATTAAGGTACACATGAGTGTTTATATAAGAAAGGTGCATATGACACACTTGTTTCTCAAATGAAACTCACGTGTTCAATGTACACGCAGGTTGCAATGCAAATAGGAGCGTGTGCAAAACTAGACTCAGAATAAAAATATATCAAGTTGGTCTGAATATTATGCATCAATGGTCATTCACATCTATAGTGTCAAGGTAACTTCAATCCAAATTTTCCTTTTGTGTCCCGACATAGTGAATGTCAATACTCGGACGGAGAAGTGTCATTTAGGTTGATAACAGATTCCCCCTAATGTGTGTGAGAGGTCAGAGGGAAGCAATGGCCAATATATATTACAATATTTATCTTGGATAACTCAAATGTCCAAGGCAGCAAAGGAAGTACCTGAAACAAATACATATCAATGTCATATAGAAAATCATATCTGAGGATTCCATGTTCAATATCTGGAACACTAGCTCCTTTATAATATTTGATTACATCATATGATACGGGTACAAGACCACGTATATTACAAATCTGGATCAAAGCCACAATATACAATGATGAGTCTTCAAAATATAGAGGCTATGTAACTGAACATAACACAATCTTGTGCAACTTAGGTTATAAAGGTGAACCTAAGGTCTTCATCAAGATCCAAGGGAACTAGTACAATCCCTACCATGTGAATAGATGTGCTGAAGTTGAAGATGGAAAGGACTCAACAGATTATCAATCAATAAGTGAAACTGACAATTGAAGCAAAGGAGTTCACCAATAATGATAGTGAATCCTAAGGTACCATCTTCAAAACTCTAGGTCTTTGTCTTCAGGAATTGTTTATGAGAAACCATACTGTGATGAGAAAGGTAATAGGTCCTCCAACGGATCACAAGAGTGACTAGGAACTGGATACGGGAAGGTAGACACAAGTAGTACTTAGATAGGATAATGATGGAATCAGGATAATAGTTAGAGGAAGGGATAATTCCTTAAACATTGAGCATGACACAGAGATGATCCAAGGAAACTTTTAGCTTACAGAAAGAACAACTAGACTTATCTGACATGTAGGAGACATGTTTAGATTCCCCATGTATAAAGGAGAAGTGGAGGAGTAAAGACTCAAAGTGATAGCTGAGCTGAAAGAGTAAATTGAAACATGAGTATTAGAAAGTTCAGAGAGTGCTATTTTCAAGGATGAAATGCTACCACTATTTATAAATCAAAGAGAGTACTTCTTCCTTATCTTTCCTGTTAAATTTTAACGAGTCCAGGAAAGTCAACTTAGGTCACTCTTGATTTTTGACAAGCTTGAAGAGGGGAGAGAATAATGCTTGATAAAGTCACCGATTCGTGGATTTTACAAGCCTAAACTAGTACTTTCTCATTGGTGTTTTTATATTTTGAGAGTATGAAAACTCCAAAGAAGACTCTAGGGGGGTTATTTTTTATCCAATTTAGTCTCCTAAGGCCGGAAAAGTATAAAACATACCACAAAAGAACTCTCTTAGCTTTTGAAAAAGTAAGGCACATCTTTTTTGTACTTAGTAGGGGAGGTCCGAAAAAGGTTAAATTACCACCTACCCAATGTTCCTTCAAAAGAAACATATAGCCTGAGTTTTATGAGTGTGAAGGAAGGTAAGATCACTCAGAAAGATCCATTTGATTATGAGAAATGGGGCTTACAACAATAAACTCGATGCTTTGTTCTTTAGGGTTTAGTGAGCATGACAAAGACACAAAGTATGCTCGGAATTTTTTTTCATGTTTGGGTCCAGAGCACGAAAAAGAGAAAAATAAGCTCATACAGGGTGTTCCATTTTTGTAATTTTAGTACACGAAAAGTGATAAACCTATGCCTGAGAATAATATCCTCAATTCCACAGAAAAGAGAGTGCTCCTTTTTCGTATTATTCCACATGGTACGAAAAAGCGATAACCTACCACTGATGTGGATACCCATTCACATATTCTTAATGAGCCTGAATGGACAAGTTTACTCGGTAGTCAAGTCTATTTTGATGAGTTAGACCTATGCCTAAAGAAACTCCATATCTTTCCCGTGAATTTTTAACGAGTCCAAAAAAGTCAACTCGCGGCCTCCTTACTGTTTTTAACGACCTCGAAGGAGAGCTAAAAGAATGCTCTAAATGCGAGGAGACGAGTGTCAAAGGAAGGATAAAATAGTTTCAAGTGCAATGAACAAACCTATGCATAATGCAAGGAAAGCAGGAAAGATAAGGACACTTGGGGAGCATCTTCTCCAGGTAAAGGGTGTCAAGTTGCAAAGGCAAAATGATACAAGGTTAGGTAATGATGAGAGAAAAGATGAGGGATTATACAACGATATAAAATCATGGAAGCTGACATCAGGCTCATAAGTGTGAGAAGGGCACATGCAAATGCAGTTATAGCTTGAATAACAAGACAAGGCTAGTAAAACATTGTCACTCCAACTAAGAATCTGGTCTCCAAGAAACAACAACATCAGGATCATATTCAGAAGAAAAGATCCGATGCAGGTCACTTTGGCATAAACACATGTGATTTTGCTATCTTCTACAAAAGGGAAAGTCAAGGAAGAATAAACCGAAGAAGATTCTATAGTTCCAAGATCCGAGGGTTTATGATCAATAAGATCAACCTTAGAAGAAAATCAAAGATCAACATTGGAGATAGAGTCTGTAGGAAAAAACTTAGTATCACAAGAGTTGAAAAATTCATAAGAAAAATCAAACTCATCAGGATCACTGACTTGCTAATCAAAGCTAGAGTTTGAAGACTCAAAAATACCAACATAAAAAAACCGATCCATCGGAATATTAGTATTACTAAGAAAATTAGGGTTAGACTTAGTCACAACTGAACCAAGATCCAAACGAATGTCAGGCTATATCAAATACTCTAGGAAGATTTCATCCGAAGGAAGGAGATCATCCGAGACAGGACACATGTCTAAAATTTCAAATGGATCGATAGAGTGGAGAGCAGGCTCCACAGTCTGTATAGGATGACTCACCTGGTCAACTGTTGGGACCAAGTCCTGGGAAGGTAAACATGAAAATAGAGGTTTCTTCATAGTGGCAATTAAACGTAAAGGACATGAGGCCACATAGCTCACCTATGGCAGGGTAGTGTCTATAGAAACACTAGGAATCGATAAAGGAAAGACCTAGTCTCTAGTTGGGCCAGGAGATGGATCAAGAAAATCGAACTGATCGATAGTGACAATTTCTTCACCATGATTAAAGTACATCACATGAAAGAATGTTGACACCACAGCTTGCATTGCATGGACATAATCACATTTGAGGAGCATACTTAAGTCCTAGGGGTCTTCTATCACCATGAAGTCAACTAAGATGGTCTTCCCACCCAATGTAATAGGTGTTTGAGCAAGAATTCCCAAGGCTATACTAGTTCTTCTATCAAAGGCCAGTAACTGACTAGTAATCGACACAAGGCTAGGAGATCCCATGCCTTTCCAAGAACGAGCAGACAAGGTACTAACTGAGGCTCCTTCATAAAAAATACAATGAGCAATAGTGTAATATCCAACTTTGACCTTCATCTGGAAAGGTGCATTAGAAGGAAGGAACGACTCAACTAGGTTATTCCAATTAAGGGAATCAATACGAGGGCTTGGTGGGGGTTGATCCGAAGTGAGTTCAATGCCCCCTTGTTCAGTAAGTTCTGAACTGGTAGTGAAGAAAATGTGACTAACAGACACTTCACTCTCCAAAGGAAGAGTGGGATTGATCAATGATGGAACCGATTCAACCGCTTCATGAAAGTAACTCTTCGAAGGGAGAGTGGGATTGACCAAAGATGACATAGGTTCAATCACATAAGGATCACTCTTCAAAAGAAGAGTGGGATCGACCAAAGTTGAGATTGGTTTGACCACTTGATCAACCAAAGGTTGAGTAGGTTGTTGAGAAACTATAGGTTGTTTAGGAGAAGGAAATTATTGAATCTTGGACCACACTCTTTGCAATTATGTGATAGCAGGGCAATGGTGAGTAAGATGATCTCCCTCGCATAGATTACAAGGTAACTTAAGTTAACACTTTGAACGACCCATTTTCTCAATGGTGTCAACATGACTAGTAGTGGATGACTATTTTCTCTTAGCATGAACTATAGAGGCTAAGATTTCCCCCCCAGCATGACCACCAGAGGCTGGGTGACTGGGTCCAACCTAAATAAGAGAGGCTGGTTGTTGAAAGAGTGTTGAAAGACTTCAGGATGTTCAAAAATAGATGACCATGAAACCAAAATATTCATACCTCCGTGATGCCAGGGCATAGATAAGTAAGGTGGTATCCTTACAAAGCTTACAAGGGAACTTGGGCTCATGTTTTGAATGGGTAGTCTTTTCAACAGTGTTAACATGAATCACAGTGGCTGACGGTGATTATTGAACATTAACCACATAGGCTGAGAGACTGCCCCCATCATGACCTATAGAGGCTAAGAGATTGGGTCCAACATGACCTGCAGAGGTTGGATGGGCACCACTAGCATGAAAAATAGAGGCTGAATGGTTAGGATCAACATGGTTTCCAATAATTGAGTATGTGCGCCCAACATGACCTATAGAGGCTGGGTGGATGGATCCAACATGACATGCAAAGGTTGTATGGGGAGGTTCAACTTGGCATACATAGGTTGAACAAGTTCCCTCAGCATGAACTGCAGAGGTTGAGTGACCGGATCCAACATGAACTAAAAAGGTTGGAAGGATCCCACCAGCATGATCAATAGAAGCTGGATGGTGAAGATCAACTTGACTTATGGAGGTTGAGTGCTTAGATCCAACATGACCTATAAAGGTTGGATAGGTTCCCCTAGCATGAACTACAGAGGATGGGTGGTGAGGTTCAACTTGACCTGCAGAGGTTGAATGGGTGCCCCATTTCTTATGTTTCTTCTTCCTATTCTTCCCTCTTTTACTCCTTTTAAACTGTCGGTTACTAGTATCAATACTTTCATCGCATGAGGTAGAAGGAGGAGGAGAAGAAGCTATAGGTGAGGGGGAAGCTGGATTTTGATGCCCTTGATATAAGGAGCTTACTTGAGAAGCATCAAGAGAATTTAGGACAGTTGGAGTGGAAAAAAACCACACCGATAGCCGTAGGGTGAATCCAGGGAGATTCAAGGTGGCCATCAAAGGAACACCAACATTCCCTATGAGAGGAATAGTATAAGCAGTTCTCAACATGGGTATCTCTTGGTTAGTGTTCAAAGGGGTGTTAGCCATAGTTTAAACAATAAGACAAACTCTGAGGTCAACAAGAAACCAAAAGTACAAAGCACACACCTGAAGGAAAACTAAGTACAAACAAATCACACCGCACTCACTAAAAAATTCCTAAAGCCAAACAGACAAACAGGTATAAGATATGCCTGTTGAGGCCTGGAAATTCGCAGGGGGCAACAGTAAGGGATTCTCCCCAATCAATGTTCCCAACTAGCCCGTTGACTGTTTGGTATAGGGAATCTGTCCGGTTTACGGTCCGGCTACCGTAGGTCAAAGTAACAAACAAGGGTTTTACCGGTTGCGGCCCGGTCCACCGGAATTTGTATTTTGACTTAAGTATGAAATGCAAATTTCTAACTAAATGTAGGGTGGTGAAGGATGCAAGGAGAATTCACAAAGTGATGCACAGGCTCTTACCTCTCGTCTTAGGCTCACCATGCATCTGAAATACTCATGCAGAAATGAAATGCCTACCTATCTATATGCCTACCTATCTATCTACGTATCCTATGCTCGGGGACCCAGCTAGTGATTAACATATATGAGTAATGAGGAGTTGCATGCATAATAAAAGTAATTACAAATAGCCGACATTAACCTTTACACACATGAACAGCGAAAAATATTACACAACCAGATAGCTAATTGTTTATGACAAGCATACATTACTCATGGTAGAGATTTCATAAAATAAATCAGAAATCATTAAACAAAGACATAGGTCATGAAGTTAGAACGATCTCATGATTCATGGATATAATGCTGAAAAACAAAGTAGTTCATCTTTCGATTATCCATGTCAAAACATTTGAAATCCCACCGATCTTCTTTCAACAGGAAAACTGTAACTTTTATTGCAAAAGGAAGTAGTTCTTCTTACAACAACTTTCCAGTCTTACTGGGGAAAAAATCCCTCCTCCTTTTCTTATCTCACCTTCTTACTTTTATACAAAAGAAAAAATTGGTTGGGCTTCCCAAAGTGACCTTTGGGCTTCCCAACCTTTTTGTCTTCCCAACGTTTCATTTTTCCCAAAAAGCCTTTATCAAATTACAACAAAGTTGACCGGTCCTCTTGTGAGGAGGGTCCCGCTTGGTTTCCCAAGAATTTCTTCCACGTTGCTGTTTCAGCAGCGAGACCTTCAAATGAGCTCGGTTCTAAAAACTGAATGTTTAGCTTGAACTTTTCAGCCTGGTTTTTAATGGCCTCTGCTCTGGCTGTGTTCAATCGCACCTGTTCTTCTAAGAGCTGCACACTGACGACTGTATGGCCTATTTCATTTTTCAGGATTTGGTCATTAATAGCTTTGATGCGTTGTACTCTGGCTTCTTCATCTTGCTGTCCTTTCTGCAACATTTCTACAAATGCATCATGATCAGGGAACACATATAGCCTCTGCTCGGCTTCTACCTGACATCGGTTGTAGGTAACCAGGGCTCTCCTGAAGAATTCTATGCAGGCTCCCTTGGTATTCTTGACTGTTTTCTGGAAGTCTTCTGCAGTATTGATAGCGAATTCTATCAGATCGTGGTCCCGTTTAAGGGCTTGTTTATCCTTGGATGGTAGTTCAGCTGGGGCTTCCTCATCGTTCTCCGCCCTGGCTATCCTTGTAGTCAGTACTTCGAGGATGTCTTGAGACCTGTCAACAAAATAAGAAGCGGTTTCCAAGATTTCTTCCAGTCGGCCATCAATCTGGAGGACCTGACATCTTTCTTCTTCTAGAGCAGTTTGCAGGTGTAGCACTTTAGCTTTCTGGGCTAGGATGTGTTCTTTAACCAGCTGTAGATCGACCTGGTGTTCCTTTGTTGCTTCCAGCTGATCTTTCAGTTCTTTAACGTATGCGGTATTGGACTCATAGATAACAATCCACTGCGCTTCTAGGTCTTCTATCTTTGCCCTCAACTGTTCTCTCTCATTCTTCAGATCTTGAACTTCCTGCTGCGCGTTTTTTAGAGCTTCTTGTGTGGTTTCTTTGGCCTGTGCTTCTATCTGGAGGGCATGGATTTCACCCTTTGTCGATTCCACTTCTCTTAGGGTATGTTCATACTTTCTCTTGAGTCTATTTCCCTCATTTCTTTCTTGCCTCAGTGTATCCTTTAGCTGAGCAGAGGTCTTCTTGGCTGACTCTAGTTCAATCATCAACTTGTTTATGTTATTAGCGGAGGCATCTATCAGTGCAGTCCCTGCTCTTATCATGAACAAAGGATCCTTGTCTATCCCTAACATGACCGCTGTATCTGTGACCATTTTCCCTGATAGGTCTTTCGCCTCCACCTTCTTTTCGGTTCTCCTCATAATTCTTTTGGTGTCCCTGTCATAATAAACAGTACTAAAATCAGGGACTTCTTCCCCTTTTTTCTGGACAAAGGGCACTAGCTGGAGCATAGGAGTTGCAGGAGTGATGGTAGTAGGTACTTGAAGGATCTGCACTTCAGGGTTTTCCTCTCCCTGACTCTGCCCTGATGGTGTTTCAGAGGCTTGCTGCTGAGTCAACTTTATCTTCTCAGTCTCCTTCTCTCGAAGCTCTTCATCTAGCTTCCCTTGTGCTTCCTCGGCTGCTTGCCTAGCAGCTTCTTATGTTTCTCTGGCTGCTTCTTTTGCTTGTTCAGCTGCTTCTTGGGCATCTTTCATTTTCTCTTCTTCTCCCTTCTGCAGCCACTCTGCAGCCTCATTTTCAAGCCTTTGAGCCTCCTCTCTTATCCTTTTGGTGACCTCTTCAGCCTTAGCTTGCTCAGCTTTATCCTGCTCACTCCCTTTTCCGACCTTGGTGGGATGCCTTGGTTTGAATCTTCTACTAAGTGCCGTCATGTTTGGTGCACTCCTGAAAACAGATTCATCTAGATCAAAATGGTGGGTGTACTCGTAAAACACCTTGTGCTTCTTGTAGTGCTCAGCCACTCTGCCATGAGTGTCATTTCGTTTGAAAGTCATCTCGCCAAAGTGGAACTTCCCTAGTTCCTCTATAAATTCTGCAGCTTGCATCACATTGGCGAAACTGCAGCCGCCTAGCTTAAATGGTAGAGGTGGATAGGAAGTCTTCTTTTTCTGGAACAAGAAGTGACCAACTTCGTCAATAAACACTTGTCTGACTGCCTCTTTGTGGACTATATAATCCGTTGCATACTTGGGCAGCAGATAAGGTGTTTTTGATCCACCAAACATTCTAAGATACATCCCGTTTTCTGTCAAGAAATAATCACCATACTCCTCTATTACCTGCATAGCCTCTTCAGACATGCAGTTACATTCCTTTCGGAAGATAAGCGTGTGCAGAGGCATAATAAAATGCTCACAGATCTCTCAGTAGTAACTGTGGTACTAATGAGCCCCCAGTAGTTTGTAGGCTGCATATACGGGCATTCTTTCGCTATCCCAAACACATTTGAGCCCTCGGAAAGGCTGGTGGCATAGTATGCAGTCTATCAGAATGGAACTCATGTAGAACTCAGATTTTTTTTGGGCTTCTCCTCCTCCCAGGGCTGCAGCTACACAAGAAGAGAGACTACTTGATACTAGGCTGGCCTAGTTGAAGATTGTTCCTTCTATGGCCACATGAAACATAAGAGGTATCCACTCCAATTTGAAGAGTCTACCATTGGCTCTTCCAAATATCCGGTTTAGCATCAAGGCTATAAACCTGTAAGGAGCTCTTAAGCTCACTGTGTCATAGTCCTCAGTTGCTCTGTGTTTATAAAGCTTTCCTGGTAAGAGCATTCTTCTCAGGGTTTCCACTAAATCCATCCTGAGGTTATCTAACCAATCATTTGACAAGAAGACTTGGGGCTCTGGCAGGTGGTAAGCCAATGCCACATATTCAGGGCTAAATGCAGCATAGCCTTGACCTTCAACATTTCCCATCAGCATTGTGTTGTTATTTGTGTGTGGTAGAATCCATCTCATCACATCAGAGCAAGGGAACAGCTCTGGTCTGGTAGCCACCTTCATGATGGCGGATTTTTCAATGTTGGCGTAAATAGGTTCTTCCTCAAGACCTGTGTCTGGGAATTCCCTATGGGAAATCAGTCTGTATATCTCACCCCATGTGTACTCAGGCTCAATACCAAAGATACATTGGGTATCCTCATATATATACTCCTTCTGTAGGACGACCTCTATTGCTGTTTGTTCTTCGACCACAGGGGCCTTCCTTTTCTGCCTCTTGGACATTATAAATTCTTCTTGCAAAGTAAAAACATTATGACATTTAAGCAGTTTGAATTTGTGAACATTGTGCAGCAATATATCCTTTCTCAAGTGTATCATAATTGTGACCAGTCCATAAAATCAAATCATAAGTCTCTCATACTGAACAATCAAACTAGCATGCAGTACTGTGCAATGTGCCATTATCTTATGCATAGTATGGTAATGTTCAATGCAACAAATACATATATTGTTCAACCTTATAATACCTTGAGACTATGGGTGCACTATCTTATGATCCGATCTATATGAGCAAGCCTATCAATCATACTTATGCCAGGATTAAACCTACACTATTATGTGACCTGCCACTTCCTCATGATAGCGATACATTGAGACAAAAACATTGTAAATTATATGCAGGTGCAGTATTCAATTATCATTCTATTTCCTAGCAAACACAGAGAAGGATTAAAAGCATCAAGCTCATGCCAATCAACACTTTAGCCATAAAGCCCAGCAGACACATCACAAAGGAGACGCATGCGACTGGCAGCGGAAAAAATACATTAAGCTGATAGTATATCTCGCCCTCCCTGGTGGGGTGTAACCACATTTCTGCACAGGGTATCCTCATCAAAACATGACCCACGCTATCCTCAGCGTAATTGGCGACACATCCCTTCGACCCCACTAGGGTTTTAGGCGACCAAAACCAAAAAAAAGGGGGCTGCGAAGGATGGCGCAATCAACACAGGTCGCGGTTAGAATCGCGAAGGCGACACTATCGACTGTAAAAATCCCCTTCAAAAACCTATTCCTCCCGGCCAAATATAGGTCCGACCTTCTGCCTCGTCAAGGCTGCGAAAAAACGCGGAAGCGAAATGGCTAGGGTTTACAGGCTGGGAATGCACCACAGAAATCAATAGTCTACCAAACTCCCCAGGAAGTGCCCGAAACCTGACTACCCCCTGTCTATCATGGCCACGCAGCGAGGTTTTGCGCAGACGGTGTAACGGCCGTCTGCGCTTAAACCCTTCAACCCTTGTGCGCGCGAGGCAGAGACTAAAGGCAGAAAAGCAAACGGCTTAAAAGGTCAAAACGCCCCCCCTTACCCAAGGTCAAGATAAAACCAACTCATACAAGCTTAAATCCTAGCTGGATGAGGGAAAACACCGGGGACCCCAAAATATGGGAGAAACCCAATAACCGCTCAAACGTGATGGGAAAAGACGGAATAAACCTACCTGGCAATCCGACGAATCGGCTGAGTTGATGACGGCTGGAATACTTCTTCCACCTGGAAGCTGGTACAACGACATCTAGACCCTCTCTCCCTTCGAAGCACGACAGCTCAACGGTAAGCTCACCACGACAGTGCTCGATAATAAAAAAAAACAATACAAAAAACCCATACCGTCGCACCGTATATATAAAAAAAACACCATGCGTGCGAGAGCATTTAAATCGGGTGGGAAATGAAATTGCATCAGGCGGCTAATACCTCAGGCCTTCCGCAACGGCGGATGGTCCACAATACTAACTCACCCGCATGGCTAAAATAGAACGCGTGAACTACAATTGGGCGTCGGCAGGTACCTTGATCGGATGACCAAGAATCCGAACTCCTCCGCAACGGAAAATCCTCAGAGCATGATGCCGCCCGTAACGGGGAAGGAAGTGATTTCCAAGCGCCCCGATACAAAGCTGGGAGAAAACGAAACACACATCGGGGCACAAAAGAAAGTATAAGTCCAAAGTGATCCGCAACGGCGGATGCCCGAAAAGGAGATTTGTCCACAGCATCGGACGAGGGAGACTTCAAACCCGTCCGATGACGAATCAAAAATCCTCCGACACGTCAAAGAAATGAAACTTAGGCGCAACGATCGAAGCGAAAGGGAAATTCCACACCCGGAAACAGTCCACAACGCCGGAGGGTAGAATTAAAGGTCTGCCCACAACGGCAAAGAGTCCAGTGACTTAACTCTCGATTCAACACGGCTTTGAGAGATATCCAAAACGACGATGAACTCAATTAAGGATGGGATTCATTTAAGCATGAACTAAGAAAGAACCAATCGAATGACAGCAAACCAAAGTGCTGGAAGACGCTTCAAAATCCATAGGCCAAAAATCAAGAAAAGAACTGACTAATTCAAAGTAAAGGAGGGTCCAAATTTTTTTGAGAATTTTGGGAAAATGTTGCAGCTGCAACAATTGGAGACTATCTGGTGAACCCCAGATCTCTGAATTAAATCTCTCTCCCAGCTTAAGACTGTCTGAATAAAAGCGAAATCTTCTAGATGTCTGTATTCTTAAACAAGCCAACTTATGCATTAAAATTCATAGAAGAAGTCCATTTTTCGGGAAAAGGTAACATCAGCAGCGTTTCAGGTCTGAATAACTCTTTTGAGGCCAAATGGGTGAGGTTTATTTTACCTGCCCTTTGGTAGCTACAGCTTAGACACCACAAGATTGTGACAGAGAGTAACAGCATTATCCGTTTGTTCCTCATACCCGTGCCAATTTGCACTTTTTGTGCCTTTTGAACATTAGTTCTTTGATATGAGTCTTCCTGCAGGCCTTTCTTACTGAATTTTAATTCAGGATCCTCTATCCCATAGTGTCCTTTTGTGTGAATGATATACTTTGTAATTCAGTTCACGGACGGAGAGGATCTTGTGGCCATTTGGTACTTTATGCTTTGAGATTAATGCTTTTCGAGCTTTGCTTTGACATGTCTTGTTTCTTTCAGGAGCTTTGACTCTTCATATATTTTAACTTTTTATTAATTTAAGGCATGGGATCATTTGTATATGATAAACTGTTCCACTCTGCTTCCTTTCTGTGGGTCTTTTGCTGTCACCCCCTTGGGTATTTAAGATGTGAAATAAATGGAGCCTTGAAATAGTACTTCAGACCCTTTTCACTTCTGAGTTATTTACAGGGATTAAGTAAGACTTCAAATAAATGCTCTGTCAGTTAGGAATACGGTTACTAGGAGACATTCTATACTTTTAAGCATAGTCTTTCACTCAAGATTTTAGTTAATAAAGAACCCTGATGTTCCCATTGCAACCAAAAGTTTGCCTCTTATTCAAAATCAAAAGAGAACTAGTAAAGCTGTAAACAAACAACAGCATAGCAAGAAATCAAAAGAAAGAAGACATCAAAGCATTAAAACAAGAAAACATCATAAGAAACAAAGCAATTTATTTATGTACAAATGAAAACAAAAAGAAAAAAAAAAAATTTCCCATTCCTGAAAAATTATAAATCTAAAAACTGAGGAATGGGCTGGATTTAGACATGGATTGCCTAACCATGATCCAACTGTGTTGTTATTGAAATGGAACCCATATCTAAGATCCTGCAGTCATTTCTTTCAGCCTGAGGGAGTTGAAGGAGCTCAGGCTGGGCATCCATCATAGGATTGGCCTTTCTTG
>LPNX010418084.1:80799-146812 GCA_001517045.1 Pseudotsuga menziesii | reverse complement strand
GGACCTTATGATTTAAAATTTCAAGAGTCACAAGGAAAGGTGGAGCGCTGGTTTTCTTAGTCTTGATCAACTCAATCTTTTCTTCCATAGGTTGGTTTGTTGTGGGAAACTCTTCTTTCAGTTTGCCAACTTTGCTTTCCTCATCATCTTCCACTGGTTTGGAAAATTCAATGAGTGGCTCTATTTCTTGTTTTCCATGAATATCTTTAGGTATGTCATCTTTAGCCTTCACATCAGCCTACCCCTTTACTTCCTCTTGCAAATCTGGAACCTTTGATATTATTGCATTGTTCTCAATGGCCAGGTTTTCATTTGTTGTGGTTGTAGAAGTATATTGAGACTTGAGAACGTATTCTTCTGTGTTAAACAATGATATACCATTCCATGAAAACACATTATCATCGTCTGGTTTTACTATGGTCTGTTTCTCTTTTTCTTCCTCACCACCGTCCCTAGTCAATTCTGGGTCCAACAACTTATTCATCACCAATGTCATTGAATGTAACCATTGAGGACACTTCTTCTCAGAATGAGGTTGTTGATGAAAGGTACAGAAATTATCTCCTCCTATTTCTGTTATGTTTATTGATGCCAAATTAGGAGGTGGGACTTGCCATTGGCTGTTATCTTCCCTATTTGGATAGTGTGGCTTATTGGTTTTCTGAATGTCCCTCTTCCTTTCCAGATCTACAATTCGGTTGGACATTTTCTGAAGCGCTTTCATCATTTCATGAGAATTACGTGGTTGATCTTCTCTAGATTCAAACAGCAGTGAGCTTCTTCTTACAATGGTCTTATCTTCAAATGAGTCAGGATAGTCCTCTATACTGTCACTTTCAGCCTCTACTCTCTCAGCCTCTTGATAGGTTTCTGCCAGTGTGGGCTTGAGTTTCATCTTGGAAAACATGGCCAACTCAAGACCTAGGGCTGAGGTATAATACTCAATTAGAACTTTGTCTGAAGGTCTGTCAACAGTAGAAATTTTTTTTAAGTACAATGAAAATCTCTGAGTGAAACTATGTACCTTTTCATTCCTCTCTTTTCTTAATAAACCAAGCCCTTTCATCAACGAGGCATGCGTCTTCTGAGTTGTATATTTACCTCTGAAAGCCCTTTCAAAAGTGTCCCAATCAGGAATGGAATTAGCAGGCAGACTGAAATACCAAGATGCTACTGCTCCTTTCAGAGTGTGCAGGAACAATCTGCAGAACACATCTTCATACTCCCCAGCCCTTAGCCCTTCTAAGGCTAGGTAAAAACTTTGGAGGTGATCCTCTACAGCAATTTTTTCCACAGGGTCAAACTTCGATAAGAGCTTGTCAAAAGCTTGAGGTAGGTTATGCAAAGGAGGAGTTAGGTTCAGAGGTGACCTAGCTCTCCATGCCGGCAAAGGATTGGGTTGATTACCAGCCATGATCAAAGGTAAATAGATAAGCCACAAGGAGAATAACGGAAACTGTGAGTACTTGGGTCAGGTTGAAAGCTTCAAACCTCTGCTAGTAGGATAGTCTCCGGAAAATAAGCTCCACGGCCAGCCTATACTGGTGGCCCTCCTTCTAGCGCCAAAACTATTGAGGCCTGGAAATTCACAGGCAACAACAGTAAGGGATTCTCCCCAATCAACGTTCCCAACTAGCCCGTTGACTGTTTGGTATAAGGAATCCGTCCGGTTTACGGTCCTGCTACCGTAGGTCAAAGTAACAAACAAGGGTTTTACCGGTTGCGGCCCGGTCCACCGGAATTTGTATTTTGACTTAATTATGAAATGAAAATTGCTAACTAAATGCAGGGTGGTGAAGGATGCAAGGAGCATTCACAAATACTCATGCAGAAATGAAATGCCCACCTATCTATCTGCGTATCCTATCCCCGGGGAGCCAGCTAGTGATTAACATATATGAGTAATGTGGAGTTGCATGCATAATAAAAGTAATTACAGATAGCTGACATTAACTTTTACACACATGAACAGCGAAAAATATTACACAACCAGATAGCTAATTGTTTATGACAAGCATACATTACTCATGGTAGAGATTTCATAAAATAAATCAGAAATCATTAAACAAAGACATAGGTCATGAAGTTAGAATGATCTCACGATTCATGGATATAATGCTGAAAAACAAAGTAGTTCATCTTTCGATTATCCATGTCAAAACATTTGAAATCCCACCGATATTCTTTCAACAGGCAAACTGTAACTTTTATTGCAAAAGGAAGTAGTTCTTCTTACAACAACTTTCCAATCTTACTGGGGAAAAAATCCCTCCTTTTCTTATCTCACCTTCTTACTTTTATAAAAAAGAAAAAATTGGTTGGGCTGCCCAAAGTGACCTTTGGGCTTCCCAACCTTTTTGTCTTCCCAACGTTTCATTTTTCCCAAAAAGCCTTTATCAAATTACAACAAAGTTGACCGGTCCTCTTGTGAGGAGGGTCCCGCTTGGTTTCCCAAGAATTTCTTCCACGCTGTTGTTTCAGCAGCGAGACCTTCAAATGAGCTCGGTTCTAAAAACCGAATGTTTAGCTCGAACTTTTCAACCTGGTTTTTAATCGCCTCTACCCTGGCTGTGTTCAATCGCACCTGTTCTTCTAAGAGCTACACACTGACGGCTGTATGGCCTATTTCATTTTTCAGGATTTGGTCATCAATAGCTTTGATGCATTGTACTCTGACTTCTTCATCTTGCTGTCCTTTCTGCAACATTTCTACAAATGCATCATGATCAGGGAACTCATATAGCCTCTACTCGGCTTCTACCTAACATCGGTTGTAGGTAACCAGGGCTCTCCTGAAGAATTCTATGCAGGCTCCCTTGGTCTTCTTGACTGTTTTCTGGAAGTCTTCTGCAGTATTGATAGCGAATTCTATCAGATCGTGGTCCCATTTAAGGGCTTGTTTATCCTTGGATGGTAGTTCAGCTGGGGCTTCCTCATCATTCTTTGCCCTGGCTATCCTTGTAGTCAGTACTTCGAGGATGTCTTGAGACCTGTCAACAAAATAAGAAGCGATTTCCAAGATTTCTTCCAGTCGGCCATCAATCTAGAGGACCTGGCATCTTTCTTCTTCTAGAGAAGTTTGCAGGTGTAGCACTTTAGCTTTCTAGGCTAGGATGTGTTCTTTAACCGGCTGTAGATCGACCTGCTGCTCCTTTGCTGCTTCCAGCTGCTCTTTCAGTTCTTTAACGTATGCGGTATTGGACTCATAGATAACACTCTGCTGTGCTTCTAGGTCTTCTATCTTTTCCCTCAACTATTCTCTCTCATTCTTCAGATATTGAACTTCCTGCTGCGCATTTTTTAGAGCTTCTTGTGTGGTTTCTTTGGCCTGTGCTTCTATCTGGAGGGCATGGATTTCACCCTTTGTCGATTCCACTTCTCTTAGGGTATGTTCATACTTTCTCTTGAGTCTATTTCCCTCATTTCTTTCTTTCCTCAGTGTATCCTTTAGCTGAGCAGAGGTCTTCTTGGCTGACTCTAGTTCAATCATCAACTTGTTTATGTTATCGACGGAGGCATCTATCAGTGCAGTCCCTGCTCTTATCGTGAACAAAGGATCCTTGTCTGTCCCTAACATGACCGCTGTATCTGTGACCATTTTCCCTGATAGGTCTTTCGCCTCCACCTTCTTTTCGGTTCTCCTCATAATTCTTTTGGTGGCCCTGTCATAATAAACAGTACTAAAATCAGGGACTTCTTCCCCTTTTTTCTGGACAAAGGGCACTAGCTGGAGTGTAGGAGTTGCAGGAGTGATGGTAGTAGGTACTTGAAGGATCTGCACTTCAGGGTTTTCCTCTCCCTGACTCTGCCCTGATGGTGTTTCAAAGGCTTGCTGCTGAGTCAACTTTATCTTCTCAGTCTCCTGCTCTCGAAGCTCTTCATCTAGCTTCCTTTGTGCTTCCTCGGCTGCTTGCCTAGCATGCTCTTATGTTTCTCTGGCTGCTTCTTTTGCTTGTTCAGCTGCTTCTTGGGCAGCTTTCATTTTCTCTTCTTCTCCCTTTTGCAGCCACTTTGCAGCCTCATTTTCAAGCCTCCGAGCCTCCTCTCTTATCCTTTTGGTGACCTCTTCAACCTTAGCTTTCTCAGCTTTATCCTGCTCACTCCCTTTTCCGCCCTTGGTGGGATGCTTTGGTTTGAATCTTATACTAAGTGCCGTCATGTTTGGTGCACTCCTGAAAACAGATTCATCTCGATCAAAATGGTGGGTGTACTCGTAAAACACCTTGTGCTTCTTGCAGTGCTCAGCCACTCTGCCATGAGTGTCATTTCGTTTGAAAGTCATCTCGCCAAAATGGAAATTCCCTAGTTCCTCTATAAATTCTGCAGCTTGCTTCACATTGGCGAAACTGTAGCTTCCTAGCTTAAATGGTAGAGGTGGATAGGCAGTCTTATTTTTCTGGAACAAGAAGTGACCAACTCCGTCAATAAACACTTGTCTGACTGCCTCTTTGTGGACTATATAATCTGTTGCATACTTGGGCAGCAGATAAGGTGTTTTTGATCCACCAAACATTCTAAGATACATCCCGTTTTCTGTCAAGAAATAATCACCATACTCCTCTATTACCTGCATAGCCTCTTCAAACATGCAGTTACATTCCTTTCGGAAGATAAGTGTGTGCAGAGGCATAATAAAATTCTCACAGATCTCTCGGTAGTAACTGTGGTACTAATGAGCCCCCAGTAGTTTGTAGGCTGCATATACAGGCATTCTTTCCCTATCCCAAAAACATTTGAGCCCTGGGAAAGGCTGGTGGCATAGTATGCAGTCTATCAGAATGGAACTCATGTAGAACTCAGATTTTTTTTTGGGCTTCTCCTCCTCCCAGGGCTGCAACTACACAAGAAGAGAGACTACTTGATACTAGACTGGCCCAGTTGAAGATTCTTCCTTCTGTGGCCACATGAAACATAAGGGGTATCCACTCCAATTTGAAGAGTCTACCATTGGCTCTTCCAAATATCCGGTTTAGAATCAAGGCTATAAACCTGTAAGGAGCTCTTAAGCTCGCTGTATCATAGTCCTCAGTTGCTCTGTGTCTATAAAGCTTTCCTGGTAAGAGCATTCTTCTCAGGGTTTCCACTAAATCCATCCTGAGGTTATCTAACCAATCATTTGACAGGAAGACTTGGGGCTCTGGCAGGTGGTAAACCAATGCCACATATCCAGGGGTAAATGCAGCATAGCCCTAACCTTCAACATTTCCCATCAGCATTGTGTTGTTATTTGTGTGTGGTAGAATCCATCTCATCACATCAGAGCAAGGGAACAACTCTGGTCTGGTAGCCACCTTCATGATGGCGGATTTTTCAATGTTGGCGTAAATAGGTTCTTCCTCAAGACCCGTGTCTGGGACTTCCCTATGGGAAATCAGTCTGTATATCTCGCCCCATTTGTACTCAGGCTCAATACCAAAGATACATTGGGTATCCTCATATATATACTCCTTCTGTGGGACGACCTCTATTGTTGTTTGTTCTTCGACCGCATGGGGCCTTCATTTTCTGCCTCTTGGACATTGTAAATTCTTCCTGCAATGTAAAAACATTATGACATTTAAGTAGTTTGAATTTGTGAACATTGTGCAGCAATATATCCTTTCTCAAGTGTATCATAATTGTGACCAGTCCATAAAATCAAATCATAAGTCTCTCATACTGAACAATCAAACTAGCATGCAGTACTGTGCAATGTGCCATTATTTTATGCATAGTATGGTAATGTTCAATGCAACAAATACATATATTGTTAAACCTTATAATGCCTTGAGACTATGGGTACACTATCTTATGATCCGATCTATATGAGCAAGCCTATCAATCATACTTATGCCAGGATTAAACCTACACTATTATGTGACATGCCACTTCCTCATGATAGCGATACATTGAAGCAAAAACATTGTAAATTATATGCAGGTGTAGTATTCAATTATCATTCTATTGCCTAGCAAACACAGAGAAGGATTAAAAGCATCAAGCTCATTCCAATCAACACTTTAGCCATAAAGCCTAGCAGACACATCACAAAGGAGACGCATGCGACTGGCAGCGGAAAAAATACATTAAGCTGATAGTATATCTTGCGCTCCCCGGCGGGGCGTAACCACATTTCTGCACAGGGTATCCTCATCAAAACACGACCCACGCTATCCTCAGCGTAACCGGCGACACATCCCTTCGACCCCACTAGGGTTTTAGGCGACCAAAACCAAAAAAAGGGGGCTACGAAGGATGGCGCAATCAACGTAGGCCACGGTTAGAATCGCGAAGGCAACACTATCGACTGTAAAAATCCCCTTCAAAAACCTATTCCTCCTGGCCAAATATAGGTCCGACCTTCTGCCTCGTCGAGGCTGCGAAAAAACGTGGAAGCGAAACGACTAGGGTTTACAGGCTGGGAATGCACCACGAAAATCAATAGTCTACCAAACTCCCCAGGCAGTGCCTGAAACCTGACTACCCCCTGTCTATCATGGCCGCGCAGCGAGGTTTGGTGCAGACGGCGTAACAGCTGTTTGCGCCTAAACCCTTCAACCCTTGTGCGCGCGAGGCAGCGACTAAAGGCGGAAAAGCAAACGGCTTAAAAGGTCAAAACCCCCCCCTTACCCAAGGTCAAGATAAAACCCACTCATACAGGCTTAAATCCTAGCTGGACGAGGGAAAACGCTGGGGACCCCAAAATATGGGAGAAAACCAATAACCGCTCAAACGTGATGGGAAAAGACGGAATAAACCTACCTGGCAATCCGGTGAATCGGCTGAGTTGATGACGACTGGAATACTTCTTCCCCCTAGAAGCTGGTACAATGACAGCTAGACCCTCTTTCCCTTTGAAGCACGACAGCTCAACGCTAAGTTCACCATGACAGTGCTCGATAATAAAAAAAAACAATACAAAAAACCCATACCGTCGCACCGTATATATAAAAAAACACCACACGTGCGAGAGCCTTTAAATCGGGCGGGAAATGAAACTGCGTCGGGTGGCTAATACCTCAGGCCTTCTGCAACAGCGGATGGTCCACAATACTAACTCACCCGCATGGCTAAAATATAACGCGTGAACTACAATCGAGCGTCGGCGGGTACCTTGATCAGATGCCCAAGAATCCGAACTCCTCCGCAATGGCGAATCCTCAGAGCATGATGCCACCTGTAACGGGGAAGGAAGTGATGTCCAAGCGCCCCCGATATGAATCCGGGAGAAAAAGAAACGCACATCGGGGCGCAAAAGAAGTCTAAGTCCAAAGTGATCCGCAACGGCGGACGCCCGAAAAGGAGATTTGTCCGCAGCATCGGACGAGGGAGACTTCAAACCCATCCGATGATGAATCAAAAACCCTCTGACACGTCAAAGAAACGAAACTTACATGCAACAGTCGGAGAAAAAGGGAAATTCCACACCTGGAAACGGTCCACAATGCCGGAGGGTAGAATTAAAGGTCCGCCCGCAACGGCGAAGAGTCCAGTGACTTAACTCCCGATTCAACACGGCTTTGAGAGATATGCAAAACGATGATGAACTCATTTAAGTATGGGATTCGTTTAAGCATGAACTGAGAAAGAACCAATCGAATGACAGCAAACCAAAGTGCTGGAAGATGCTTCAAAATCCATAGGCCAAAAATCAAGAAAAGAACCGACTAATTCAAAGTAAAGGAGGGTCCAAATTTTTTTTAGAATTTTGGGAAAATGTTGCAGCTACAACAATGCCTTCTAGAAGAAATCTGATATATAGTTACTTGGTGTCCCTGTAGATTTTCTTAGGCACAAGCTTAAGAATCACCCAAAATCCCTCCCACACCTTCTACCAGGGTTACCTTCCAAGCCCGTCTAAGGTAGACCAGAAATAGCCTTTCGGTATACCTGTGTATGAACCCTAGATGTCAAAGAGACTAAATGCTACCATAACTATACTGACATTCTATGGGGAAACTCGTAAGCTTGATTCGTATGCATGGGCAGGGTAGCAAATCTTGAAACCCTATCAACATCGACACCGCTCAGGGCCCAAGAGGTGGTATTGACAGAAGCCCCCAGATGCGTAAAAATCCTGATCTATGCTCAAACAAGGAATCATAGGGTTATCTGATCTATGCTTGTGGTTAACTCTCATTTGAGAGGAGATTCCCATATACAATCAACATAGGGGAGTATTTACCTAGTGATTTTCCAAAAATGTCTGAAATCAAATACTTTTGGAGAGTTAAAACTCCCTAATCCATAAGTCTAGCCTAAGCTAGTTGGTGTAGGAGCCTAAAAAAGAAAATTTACTAATAATTTTTAATTATCTCATTCTTTTTAATTCGTTGTTATTAGTCAAAGGTAATGGTGTGAAACTTGTATGGTGTTTTGACTCAAAGTTGAAACAAAATGACCAAGCAAAGAGAAATGAAATGCAAAAAGCAAAAACTATTCTCTTCCTTTTTTAAATAGAAACTTGAAAGCCACAAAAGAAAATTTTATTTTTATTTTTTCAAAAATAATGATATGCAATGCATTAAAGACAAAACTCTAATCTACATGCATATTAAACAACTATATGTTATTTTTCTTTTTCTTTTATAAATGCAAAAGAAAAACTACCTACAAACAAAAGTATGCAGATGACAAGAACAAAGTAAAATGAACTCTGCTATACAACCACCAAATAGACTCTAGAATGCCCTAAAGTCAGTATAAACCCTACTTATAAGGAAGGATTGCATAAGAGACAAGTCAAATACTTTTTCAAGGTGAAGTTAACCAACAAAAGAAGAAGGAAACAAAGACCAATAATATTCTAAGTTCAGATAAAGATCACTATCAGAGCCTGACCAGAAACATAAGCCAAAAATCATGCCAAGCAAAGGGGGTGGGGGGGATGAGAAAAGAGAAAACCCTAATTCTAGAAAAGAATTTCCACATAGATAAAGAACACCCAAAAGGGATGACACTAACTCCCTGGAGTCATGCACCTGCAGAGGACCCGAAAAGACCTACCAAACAGCCCTCAAACAACAGAAAAAACCACAAAAGAGGAAAAAAACACTGTTTAAGGGGCACACATGAGTTTCCCTACTGAAATGTCACATTTCATATGCAGGTTAATAGTATAACAAGTCATGTGTAAATCCCAAACATGCGACTGTTCAATCTGCAACTCGTGTATGGGTGGGAAAAAGCCTAAAGAAAGGACAAAAACCGCCTTAGGAAGGAAGGGGAGGTGTTCTATTATATTGAGGAGGTGTTCCTAAGTGGAAATAAGGACCTAAAAAATTTCAAAATAATGGAATAAAGATATAGAAACCCCAAACAGACAAGGCTCTCCTTAGTGGAGTCGACAGTTTTGTTGTAGAGGAAAGTTTCCTATGGTTACTGTTTAAGACGCCATCAACGTATTGGGGTTGAAAGAGAGATGCAAATGGTTTTGCAAGTATATATAAACAATATTCAGATATTATAATGGTTCACCTTGACAAATGAAGGTTGAACCAAGCATCCATTCAATCTTCCACTTTCTCCTCTTGCTCCAAGAGACCTGCAAAACGAATTATACCTTCCTCAAACCAATATGACCACATAAAAAGCAATGATAATCAAAGAAACATGAAATAATAATCTGATTAAAATAAACATATGATCATAAACAAAGATTCAAACACACATTGAACAATAATTTGGGAAGAATAAGGACATCACATATTTATTAATCATGAAAAGATGTACAAATATACCTTCTCTCCAAGTTGGGCACCTCACGAAACCTTGATCTAGTTCTGTTGCTTCTCTTCTCCAAGGAACTCAGCCTCCAAGCTCTGCAACACAAGGAGAAATATTCTAGGGAAAAGGTGGAGGGAAAAAGAGTCCTAATTCCTCCATCATGACAATGCAAAAGTTCAAGTCCCCTCTCATGGACCTCCCTACCTCTATTTATATGCTTCTAAAGAGATAGGGTTGAAGACAAAGTAGTTACAACTGAAGGAGTCAGTTGATAACCACCCAAACTTCAAGAAAATTCTTTTTTTGACATCTACAGGATGAACATGCAGGTTTCATAGACATTAGTCACGTGTTCAGAGGATACACGCGGGTTGCAATTCAAATAGTCGTGTATGACACACGAGTTTCAATGCAAATAGTCACGTATTTAGGGAACACATGAGTATTATGTAGACAAGTCATGTGCAACACATGGGTTTCCTTAAGGGAACTTGTGTGTTCAATGTACACATAGGTTGTAATGCAAATAGTCGCATTTGACACGCGAGTTGCAATGCAAATAGGAGCATGTGCAACCCTAGACTTAGAATAAAAATATATCAATCTGGTCTGAAGATTATGCATCAATGGTCATGCACATCTATAGTGCCAAGGAAACTTCAATCCAAATTTTCCTTTTGTGTCCCAACATAGTGAATGTTAGTACTCAGACTTAGAAGTGCCATTTAGGTTGATAATAGTTGTCCTTGGGGTCTCATTTTGGGTTGGAAGATAATATCCTTCTTATGCACTAATTATGTACCTTGTACCCATAACCATAATTGATGGGTTACCGTGGACCAACTAAGGAGAGACCTCATTGCCCCTTGTATTGGTTGGTTCTCGCGTTATTGACTCCAACTACTTATTTCACTATGGAGAATCATACAATATGGTTATTCTTGTATCACAATTTGGTCAAAGATCCCGAACATTCATGTCTCCCTCTGGCTCGAATCTATTTTGGGATCCCTTTAGTTTTTCAACTTCCTGTGATGTCTAGGTTGCATAGGAAATAGTGATACAATTTCAGTTGCAATTCCTTAGACTTGTTTGGATTAGTATTTTAGTATTTGAGCCACCTATGAGGAATTTATCACACTATGACTCCTATATATTGGGCCCCTCCCATTTAAAAAGGGCTTCAGTTGATATGATTTGTACTCATGTATTTCATTTTGGCTATGGGTTGGACCACACTTAAGTACTTGAATCAGGTCCCTATTGAACCCCAATGATGTAGTGCAACTAGTAGTTATCCATGTATTTGATCATACCCCTCTTGTTCTTGATCCCATATAGTATTGGGATATCGATATGAGCATGGGGATTTCCACCTCAATTGTATTTGAGATTTTGTAGACCTAACCACTTTGGTGGGTTTTTCTGTAGGTGTGGCCTATATGGCCCCTTTGAGGGGATGAACTATTTCTCTTTCCTCCCTCTTATTCCATGTCCAAGTGTTCATGGATTCCTATGGATTGAAAAGGGAAAAACTTGTTAAATTTTATGAACCATAGATCTACAATCCCAAATGAGATCTATCTAAAAAGAAGTATGTAGTGGAATTATCAAATCAATGTAAACTGAACAACGGATTCATGACAGAAATTTCACTTAAATCAGACAAGTATTGCATAGATTATCATTACATAAATATTCATTAATTAATCAGTAATATAATGGTCATACAATAAATAGAATTCAAATACTGTGGATAATATTCGAATTCACCAACTCAAACTATTTGGTTAGCTAACTCAGTGTGGAAATAATCACAACAGGAGCTCACTAATTTAACTCTGGACAACTAATTCAGTTCACATTCAGTTAACTAATGAGGTAGGTGGAAAAAATATGCCACACTCCCTTAAATAATGGAAATTGGCGCTAGTATGACTAGCAATGAACTAACTGATGGTTATCAGAGCACAACTGATCATGATTGACTACTTACCACATACAACTGAAGATGACTGCTGGTGGTACTCAAAGTGGGATCCTATAATGTAGGGATTGATCCCTAGGGATCCTAAACTTATGCAATTAGGTGTAGTAAGTGGCAGATGACCCTTAGGTGTGTCCCCCATGCACTAGGGGGTGGTGATTACCTACTTGTTCGGGTACACAGGGTACTCCCAAAAGACCGAACACCTAGAGAAACCACTCACAAAAACAAATCACAGATCGGCACACCGATGTTTCAACGTGGTTTAAACCCTTGAGAGGGAAACACTCCATGGCCCCAGCCAAATAGCTACTTGAGGCCGTTTACTATGAAAAAGAAATAAATTTACAAATGAGCTTATCATAATCGATCAACTAACCAAGGACCCTCCATGCTCTTTAAATAGATATCATGGACCAATTGGGTATGACCTAAGAGAAGATGAACTATCAGATCACTCTATGTCTAGAACATATCGTGACCGTTAGATTAGATATTTACAAATGCATACTAATGCATACTAAAGAAACACACTTTACCTTATGGATATATTACACAAGTTGATCCTAACTAACTCCTAAGTGTCTAAATATCCTAGCATCCCCCCTTAAGAACAACTTGGGATAGGATTGAAGGATTTACAAAATTGAAACTATTAGGAGAAGGAAGGAGGAATTAGAGTCTATCCCCCCTTAATGACAAAATCACGAACTCCTAACATAGATCAAAGTTTAGAAAACTTTTCTTTTGTAAGAGACTTGGTGAAGATGTTGACAACTTGATCATCTGTAAGGCAAAAGAGAACTTCAAGAATGTGATCATGAACAAGATTTCCGATGAAGTGCATATGTAGCTCAATGTGTTTTCTGCATTGATGTAGAACTGGATCTTTGGCGAGATTGATGGAACTTTGATTGTTGCACCAAAGTGGAGTAGGCTGCTGCTGCTTGAATCCAAACTCTAAAAGGATTTGCTGATACCATAAAGCTTCCTGACTGGCATTAACTGTGGCTTGATATTCTTCTTCTGCTAAAGAAATATCGAGAGCTTATTGTTTTTTACAACTGCAAGTGATAGGTCGAGATCCCAGACTGAAAACATAACTTGCAGTAGAATTTCGATCATCAGGATCACTGACCCAATATGAATCAATGAAACCAACCAACAAAGGTTCCCCCTTGTACTGTAATGAATCCCAAACTGAATTGTACCTGAATATATCGAAGTATTCTTTTTGTTGCTTTCTAGTGACTTTCATGAGGTGTTTGCATATAATGGGAAATACGACCAACAAAAAAGGAAAGGTCAGGACGGGAATGAGTCAAGTATAAGAGACTGCCAAAAACCTGACAATACAAGGTGGCATCTACTTCAAGTTAAGTACAAGTGGCAGAAAGTTTGACTCCATACTAGAAGGGAGAAGGGGCTGGTTAACAATCTTCCATGTGAAAGCGACAAAGAAGGTCACACGCATACTTAAACTAGGAAAAAAAGATTCTTATTTGGTTTGGAAAACTTGGAGACCAAGAAAATAATGCAAATGTCCTAAGTTTGACATTTCAAAAATTTTCTTAAGACTGGATTTCACATGGATTAAAAGTTTAGGGTCACTATTAGTAAGGATAAGATCATCAACATAAAGAAAAAGTACGATGAGATGGTTTCCTACTTTCTTGGTATAGACATTGGGGTCAGAATTACATCTAGAAAAACTAGTGTCAAGCAGAAAGCTATCCATTTTGGCATACTAAGCTCGAGGATCTTGCTTCAGGACATATAAGGATTTCTTAAGACAATAGACAAGGCTAGAGTTATTCTGAACATATCCCAGAGGTTGTTCCATGTAAATTTCCTCCTGTAAATCACCATGTAAGAATGCATACTTGACATCCATTTGATGGAATTCTCAATTATGTAAGGCTGCAAGGGAAAGAACAAGGCATATGGATTTCATTTTTGCGACAGGAGCAAAGTTTTCATTGTATTCAATCCCTTCAACTTGGTAAAAACCTTTGGCAACTAACCTTGCCTTAAGTTTTTCAACACTTCCATCTGATGCATACTTAGTTCTATAGACCCATTTACATATGAGAAGTATTCTTTCTTTGGGAAGAGGTACAATATCCCAAGTATCATTCGACATTAAGGAACGACATTCTTCATCCATAGCTACATCCCAATTTGTATTTCCTAAAGCTTCTACAAAATTTTCTGGATGATGATTCTCGGAATCTTGAGCCAAAAAATAAGAGGCTCACTGAAAATGAGAACATGTTCAATGTTGATCTCTAGGATCACTGGAAAGATCACCAGCTGCTTCACATGTTGAACGGACCCATTGAGGAAGGAATTGTGCTAGCGCAACTAGAGGAACATGAGCAGGCGAAGGTGGATTTTCATTCTCACTTTCATCATAAAAAACTGGAGTTGGAAATTTGTCAAAGAAGTTGGAAGTGGAAGAAGGCACAATTGTCGAATCAGTCTCGTAGGACAAAGATGGCACAACCGTTGAGTTAGGCCCGGCAGACCAAGATATTTTCATCAAATTTAGCTTCTCTTCTAATGATTATATCATGAGAATGTAGTTGAAGAAGTATATAACCTTTTACATCTTCAGAATATCCAACAAATATGCACTTTTCACTTTTATGCTGTAATGCTTTTCATTTTTCATCTAGAATGTGAGCCCATGCTTCACTACCAAACACACAAAAGTGACTTACATCCAGTTTAATTTTACTCCATGCTTCTTCCTATGTTATACCTTGTAAAGCTTTAGTGGGGGTGCGATTAACTATGTAATTTGCAACAGTTATGGCTTCAGCCCAAAATTGAAGACTTGGTCCTTTAGATTGGATCATACAATTAACCATTTCTTTTAAAGTACGGTTATTCCATTCAGCTACACCATTTTGTTGTGGTGTATATGGAACATTGTGTTGTTTTTGGATTCCTTGTTCAGTGTAGAAAGTAGTGAAATTTTTGTTAACATATTCTCCTCCATTGTCAGATCTTAACTTAATAATTTGATGACAAGATTGTTTTTCAACAAGGACCTTGTAGGCCAAGAACATGTTAAATACTTCGCTCTTAAGTTTTAGGAAATAATCCCAAGTGCGCTTGGATTAATCACCAATGAAATTTAAGAAATATTTGAAACCAAAAAATGAAGCATATGGAAGAGGACCACACAAGTCACTGTGCACAAGCTCCAAGGGAGCCGAGGCATGCCAAGAGGTACGTTTGTCAAAACTATCCTGATGATATTTTTTGAGTACACAACCGGAACAAACACCATCCCTATAAGATACCTTAGGAATACTTGTCACCATATTGTATTTACATAGTTGTTGCAATGAGCGATAATTTACGTGACTAAATCGCTCATGCCAAAGTTTGCTCAAGTTATCACTATGAGCAACAAAAACTGAAGGAAAAGGTGATGACCCAAAATTTTTAAATTCGTACAACCTGGTAATATCATTAACAATTTCGGTAGCTAGGACATGTTGAGGATCTTTAAAATCCTTGATTACAACTTGGTGAGGTGTAAATGTTACAGTTTTACCTTCACCAGAATGAGTGATTTGATAGACTAACAACAAATTGCAGGAAATTCTTGGAACACATAGTACATCACTAAAATGACCATTGTCTACTGGAACTGTTCCAGATCCTACAACACTTAGATATCTATCATCACCAACAAATATTTGTTTAGTGTTACATTCATGCATAGTAGAAAAGATGGCTTGATCCTTAGCCATATGATAAGATGCTCCAGAATCAATGAGCCATTTATTTGAGATATAAAAAAAAATATGCAGTATAAGAATAGCCAGAAGCACAAAGTGCATGTCCATGAGGGGTAGATTCTGAAGACGAATCTAGCCTGATGTGGTGCTTCTTCATTACTGCTTCTAAAGCTTCCATCTTCTTGAAACACTTAGATTCATCATGATTATATTTCTCGCAATAGTTGCAATGACGTTTAGTCTTCTTTCCTTTCGGCTTGGATCCTTTGTCATTTTTTAAAGGAGCTAACTGCGAAGGTTTGGGACCCTTGTTTAGCTTATTATTGCAAAAATTTTGTTTCTTTGGAGGCTTGGACTTTTCTTTTCGTTGAGAAAATAAGGCTTTCCCAGATGTATTTGCATTGCTAATCATTCTAAGATGGATGAGCTTATCTTTCTCTCTAATCAAGGAATCATAAAAGGATTCAAGACTAGGGTCTTGATAACTAGCTGGATTCAAGGACTCTTTCATGGATTAAAATGTAGATACAAAAATAGAATATGCAGGTCCAAGTTTGGAAATAATATGATAAATGCATTGTTTGTCTTCTCTCTTAATCTTTCATTCTTCACATAAGAATCTAAGAGTTTTGTACTTAGATAAATAATCTTTAATGCATGAAAAATCACTGGGATTTAAATAAATCAACACATTTTCAAGTTGATGACCTCGAATTTCTTTGTGTTTACCAAACACAACTTCCAACTTATCACAAGATTTATCAGGTTCATCAATTCCAGATATGTCGGATCACAAATAAGTAGAGATTGAAATCCCAATAAATCCACGAGCTTCATTACATCTATTTGACCATTTTATTTTATTATCATCATTAGTGGGCTCTATTTCTTTCCCTGAGGTAATTTTGAAAATTCCCCTACTTCGTAGAACATCCTCCATACGATATTTCCATGAAAAATAGTTGGAACTAGTAAGTAGAATATCACAAGGGGCAGCCATACTATAAAATAATGGCTGAAAAAGCATAAACCAACTGTTTGGATGAAAATATCTCAAAAATTAGGTTGTTTAAAAAAAACGACACTGAAAATTGATTCTGAAAGAGGAAGTTATGCTTGATCAAAGAAAAATGTTGAATATGTCCCCAATAGTGATGTGGTAGATAGAGAATGACCAACTAAAAAAAATATCCTCCCTCTTCCCAAGATGAACCTTTGAAAAACACTTTTATAAGAAAGTTGCTTTAAGTGAATCACTTTTGTAAAGTAAGTGATTTTCAATTTTAAATGATGTTACTTTTAAATAGTGCAACAACAAAAAGACTAAAAGACTTAAGTGACTCACTTTTTCTTTTAATTAAGTGAGATGCACTTTTACAATAAAGTAACTTAAAATTAGAAATTGCATGCACTATTAAAAAAGTAACTTAATAACTCAAGACCTATTAAGGAATAAAACAACTTTGAACCAAGTGAGCTAATATTAAAAGGTACATAAAAGAAGGGAAGGAGGAAATATTTTTTTTACTCTTCTCTCTCGGTCTCTGTGCTTGCTTCTTTTCCTGCAAATCACACCAAAAACCGAAACAAAAAAAAAAACTTTTCTATGCTTTTGGGGTTAGATCCTGTTAGCTTTCTCGGAAAGTCTACGTTTTCTCCCTGTTTCTAATTCGCTACGATTGCACAAGGTGCACGAAAAAGAGCATATGCAACCAAGAAAAACCCTTTCCCTTTCTTTTTTTGATTCGTCGTGATTGCACAAGGTGCATGACAAAGAGCATACACAAACATGGAAGACAACAATTTGAGACTAAAAAAATCTAATAACAAAGCTGATAAAATTTGAGATATCTTTTTTTAAACAAAAATTTAGAAAGTCAATGTAACATCAGATCTGGTGAAATGGGTGTTTCTGTACCAAATAGAAACTATTTTCGATGAAATGAAAAATATTTCCCAATGGAAATGATGCTCTGAATGCAATGGAACACCTTCTACATCCCAAAAAATGCATAGAAATTCTAGAACCCCCAAAAAATGCATAGAAATTCTAGAACCAGAAACCATTTCAAAGTTTTGGCAACACCAGTTCAAGATCTAGATCATCAATGTAAGTGACTCTTCATAAACTCTCTGATACCATGTTTGAGTACACAGGGTACTCCCACTGAAAACCTAGAGAAACTACTCACTAGAAACAAATCATAGATAGACAGACTGATGTTTTGACGCAGTTTAAACCCTCAAGAGGGAAACACTCACAGCCCCAGCCAAATAGATACTTGAGGAATTTTATTATGCAAAAGAAATAAAGTTACAAATGAGCTTCTCATAATCGATAAACTAACCAAGGACCTGCCATGCTCTTTAAATAGATGTCATGGACCAATCGGGTGTTAAGCCACGGATCAAGGGTAGGTATGATCTAAGACTAGAAGCTGAACCGTCAAATCACTCTATGTCTAGAACATATCATGACCATCAGATTAGATATTTACAAATGCATACTAATGCATACTAAAGAAACACACTTTACTTGATGGATATATTACACAAGTCGATCTTGACTAACTCCTAAGTGTCTAAATATCCTAACACACCTAAGCTAGGAAAAATTAATCAAATAGACTATGTGGGTAAAGGGAGGATTAATTAATCCTAACACGCCCCCTTAATCCTAACTTTGGACAAATTAGGCCTTGGAAATTGAGCCAAAATTCACCCATACAATCTAAATGAAAATAAAATATTGTTTAATAAACAAGAAAAATGGGGAAAATCTCATGGGAAAATCCATCCCTCAAAATAAGTAGGTAATCAAGAAACAAGATTCCATACTTTAGAGAAAAAAATTCTCTTCGAGCAAAAACTTGTGAGAAAATTTATGCAATCTGCACTCTGTGGAGCAGTAATGCAGAATCTTGGTTCCTATATGCACCAACATCTTGGGACTATGCATGCAAACTTTTACATCTTCTTCCAATCTGATGGTTGATAGGAGATGATTTGTTGTATTTGTCTCTTCTTTCTGGATGAATAGTGACTTGATCCAGTTTGTTCTTCAATGGGAGGAATTGTGGATCAAGTCTCACCATCAAGTAGAATCTCTCAGGAATATTGTTGCACCTCACAGAAGGAAGTGAAATTGGATGAGAGAGCACAACATGTTCATTCTAATACTGGGACCTTGTTCTTATTCTATCATATGGATCCCCAACAAAATTCCCAACTGCTTCAATGAGATTTTGGGTCCATTTAGGATTCTAATTTGGAATAGGATATGGATCTAGATCTATATCCTCTTGAGGCTCAATCTCAATATCAATATCATGTTGATATTCTTGCTCATATTTTGAATCTAAAACATTATAAATTACATCATTAACAAAAGGTGTAGATGGAATGTTTTTACCTCCCCTTTTGAATGGCAGCCGAGGTTGTACTGGATCTGAGTTTGGTAGAAAGTGTGTGAATTCATATGCCTTGGAGGCATGGCTTGCAACACTGTTTTCTATAATCTTCCCAGTTGAGATATTTGTGATCTCCAATGAGTCAGGACTAAAAACTACTCGATTTGGTGAGCCAATATGTGTAATGTAATATACATATAACAAATTTTCATTTAAGGAGGGAACATAGAGTGCATTTTTGAACACTACATGTTTTAACGTGATAGAACCCTTTCCTTCAGCTCGAATTTGGGTGTCATCACCCATGTGAATACTCAGACCATCAATACTTTGTAATGAAGAGAATGATTCTCTAGATGCAACCGTATGATTGAAGGATCTTGAATCAATGACGAAGGCATGTGTTTTTGAATAGCTAGCCTTCAGTGCATGGCATCTCTCATCATGATCTTCAAACTTTTCTCCAGATTCAGGCTTTATTGCACCTTCAGGGAGGGAAATATTGTGTTGCTCAAGGTGTTTTTTTTATTTGATTAATGGTCTTCTTCTTACAATGAATTTCTAGGAAATCCTCTCATACAATAAGATCATCTAGATTTTTTAAACTCTTTATTCTTGCTCTTATTGGAACCCGAGGCTCCATTAGAAGGGTTATTCTTCTCCTTTGGATTCAAACCAACATTTTTATTCTCCTTTCCTCTTTTCTTCCCTCTTTCTTGCACATTCCTAGGGTCTACAACTAAGAGGGCCTGGTTCTTGGAGGCATTTAGCATTGCCATCTGAATCAATTTGTCTTGCTCATGGGTTAATGATTCTGCAAATGAATCTAGAGAAGGAGTTTTCCAATTTGGGATGGATACTCTTCTAGAGTGGAATGTGGATACAAAGACTGAGAATTTTGAGCCAATTTTTCTCAGAATTCGTAGTACAATATGTTCATCCTTCCTCTCTATCCCACATTGCTTGCATTACAAGTCTATGGATTTGTATTTCAAGAAGAATTATTGAATTGTATCGAATTTGTTGGGGTGGAGTGTAATGAGCTCATTATCCAAATACTTCCTCAAAGATCATATTGTTTTCCAAAAAAATATTCAATCTTGTTGGCATAATTTCTTTGGATTTTTGAGTCCCTCGAGGTGGAACAACAGTTCCCTGGATATGTGGATTCACATGAAGCCGAAGACTTCATCTAACCTATTAAAAACCCTAGATTTCTCAACATACTATTGGGGCCCGATTTCTATTTCCATTGTTATCCTAAACATGCCTTTAGTATGTAAGGTTATCTGCATATCTTCCATCCAATCAATATAATTTAAGGGTGAAAGGATTCTAGGTTATAGAGGAGCTCAATTCTCCATTTCATTGTATGATGATCAAAAAATATTCAAGAGATACATGGGTACTTGCAAAATCATTGCAAAAGAAACTTCAGTTCGCAAATATTTGTCAGTTCAAACCTCTCCACCTTGACATGAGCACTTTTTTTTTAGTCCATCACACCTTAATAGAGTTTTGTGGACAGAATCCAGAGGGAGCAATGCAATGATTCCGGGAATTATGTGGAAACTCAACTACTTCTGGTGCAAACATGGAGGTTTGTGAGGTTTGCTGCTAGCCTAAACAAGGGATATGATACCATGTTATATTTCATGAACCATCGATCTACAAGACAAATGAGAGCTATCTGAAAAGAAGTATGCATTGGGATTATCAAATTAATGTAAAATGAACAATGGATTCATGACAAAAATTTCACATAAATCAAACAAGTATTGCATAGATTATCATTACATCAATCTTCATTAATTAATTAGTAATACATTGGTTATACAAATTATAAATATAATTTGAATATTGTGGATAATATTCGAATTCACCAACTCAAATTGACTGGTTAGCTAACTCAGTGTGGAAATAATCATAGCTGGAGCTCACTAGTTTAACTCCGGACAACTAATTCAGTTCACAATCAGTTAACTGATGAGGTAGGTGGACAAAAGGCACCACACTCCCTTATATCATGGAAATTGGCACTAGGATGACTGGAAGTGAACTAACTGGTGGTTATCAGAACATAACTGATCATGATTGACTACCTACCACATACAACTGAAGGTGAATGTTGGTCGCACTCAAAGTGGGATCCTATAATGTAGGGATTGATCCCTGGGGATCCTAAACTTATGCAGTTAGGTGCAGTAATCTGCAGATGACCCTTAGGTGTGTCCCCCATGCACTAGTGGCTGATGATGACCTCCTAAGCTAGGAAATATTAATCAAATAGACTATGTGGGTAAAGGGAGGATTAATTAATCCTAACAACACCTATGAAGTATTTCGACCATACGATGAGCTCTTGACATCACACATTAGGGGAAAGTATTAACAAGCTAATTTTTCTCACCTATTTTGTCATGATTATCATCACCATTATACAAAATTCCTAATGACATTAGACTGAATTCCATCACCATATGACCTAAACAATATGACCATGAACTAAAGGAAAGTAAAAAATTGCAATTAGATGTTATTGAGTATGTTTCGGGAAAAATCCGCTTATGGATATGGGTTGGATCCATCACAAAGGGATGCCCCATAAATCAACTTACACAATCCCCCAAATAAATAAATTAAAAACATATTTACAACTAACTATGTATTGAAACTAAGAGATAAAGGGATTACCTGTAATTTCACGTTTGTAGTCAATCCTTTCTTCAACTATTTGATCCAATAATGCTCATGAGAACCTATAATAACCAATAAAACAAGGGCATAAAGAAGAATAAATGCAAATATAAAATTTTTAATTACAAATAAAAGTATTCAATTTACAAGATTGGACAAACAAGAATTTAAGACATTATAGAACATGAAAGAAAGTTATTTATATAATAAAAACAACAAGATACATGAATGGTATCATCTTCTCTTGGTTGCGACACTATTTTCAACTAGAATATGATTTCCTCTAGCTAGACCACACACATGCACAACTCCATTGTGCCCCGCACACAGCAAGCCCAAGAAAACAAGATGTAGTTTTCTTGAGGTGGCCATCCCCATGTTCATACTCAACTACATCCCGATATCTAGAAATCTCCATGAAATCTGAAATAGATAATCTCATCCTTTCCTTATCCTCTTTTATACTTTTAGGTAGTAAATTAAGGAGTTTAAGGTAGTTATGCATGAGAAAAAGGAGGTTTGAACCCGTGAAACAAATTTAACTTTCCCCAAGAATTTGTTTGTTTTACCTCAAAACAAAGAAAGCGCGGGTTAGACAGTGGCAAGGCATGTATACATGAGAAATACACTACCAGGGTACATATGTACATAAAATGGGGGATTTTGAGGATTTTTATTTAGAAGGAATATTATGTTTGAACCACATAAGGATAAGGAATTATGCACAAAGGGATAAAGATCATAGAAAGGGCCAAAGTAATCATTTTGCAGATGATGCAAAAACATATGCTATAACAAATGCCCCTTAATTTGCGAGGTCAAAAGGACAACTGGTAGCTGAAACACATTATAAATATTCAGAACTAAGTGCAAGGTGGACCTAGATGAAGTCGTCAAAATCCAACTATAGGAAGTAACCTATGACAGAACAAGTCAAAATATTCTCTTCCTAAGACATGCATACCCATGCTTAGAAATAACAATAGGAATGGCCACAAAATCAAGTACACTATGGATCCATGTGAATATATATATAAGAAATGATCATGGACACAGAGAATGAATATTGTGGATCCATGTAAAAAATAAATCATAGCCATGATGAAATACATATTGGATCTATGTCTCGAAATCACAGTGAAGATATATATAAACAAGTACTAGATAGATCGATCTTCATAAGAATTAGTTTCATAAAGTGAGTAAATGACAATACAAGGTAACTCAAGTCATAGAAAAAAGATGCGATGCTATAATGAATTTGAGGAATTCAACTAACCAACATGGGTACGATTCTAAATCATGTAAATAAATGTCCTGAAATCAAACACAGTAAGACATCATTATTAATCATGAATGTGAGCTCGGGGCTAGATTCTCGCCCACTTCATATATTGCAAGAGGAGAAAACTATGTTATGATCATGATGATAATAATGGAGATTGTGAGCTAACAAAACATTGGTTGCAAGTTGAGCCCGCGCGCTGCCACTGCCTGCTGCCGCTGCTGCCCCCTCTAGGTTTCTGCTCAAGCCAAGCTCCTCAGGCCGCCACCATGGCCACTCTAGGGGGAGGGGAGCCCCCTCCCTCCTCCCCGATCTCTGTGGAAGAAGCCTTCTGTAGGCTTCTAGGGCCCCCCGGGAAGAAACCGGTGGCCCAAGAGGTCCCGAAATTTGTCAAGAAATTAGATGCAGTACCTGAAATTGCATTGCCAGAGGAACAATCGATCAAAATAGCTCTAGCACTTGTCGAAAGAGGTTTGGTTGGCCAATTCATGGGGCTCTGGCCCTTAGCCAAAACCATGGACGATTGGATTCAACGTAACTGGAGGCCCCATCTAAAGCAAAGTGTCACCTGCTACCCGGTTGGCAGAGGATTCTTCGTCTTTGAATTCATCTCCAAAGAGGATCGCGATCTCATCTTCCAGAGTGGCCCTTATTTCATGGGATCCCAAGGATTGTACCTCAACAGAAGGTCTCTGGACTTTGATACCATAGTAGATGTACCCAAAGAGGTCCCAGTTTGGGTAAGGCTCCCCAATCTACCGATCCATTGCTGGAACATTCAAGACCTGGAGAAAATAGGAAATTCCCTAGGCCGCTTCATTGAAAAAGCCAAGCACAAAGGTCAATACTCCTGTGCTCGGATATGTGTTGAACTTGATCTGGAGGCGGGGCTCCTAGAAGCCATCAAGCTCTCGATAGGCTCATGGAATCATTTCCAGAAACTCGACTATGAACAGCTTCCATTTAAGTGTCGGCATTGCCATGAACACAAACATTTTCAACACAACTGCCCAAAATCCCAACCGACAGAGGAAGGAGAGGGATGGCAGAGGGTCAAAAAAGGCAAGGTTCCCTCCAAGTCAAATGACAAGAGAGCTCCAAGCAATGCACAGAAAACAGATCCTAAAGTCCCCTCGAAAGATCTAGTCCAGCCTCAACCTACGAATTTGCCCCCAGTTAACATGACCTAAGGAGCAAGTACCTCTGTAATGAACACCCCTGAATGCCCGCCAATAATAGTTATTCTGGAAGCCACTCCCCCTGAAACCGCAATCCCCATGGAGACACCAGTCACTCAAGATGCTAATTCGTTGGAGCTAGGGGAAATTCCTTCCCAACCAGAATTTGTGACCCCTAGGGCTAAGAGCCCTCCTACCCGCGAACAAATTAGAGAAGTGGAAGAAGAACCTTCAGTAGTTGACTCTGATCCAGGAGGATTCTCAGACGAAGGAGCAACCAAGTCGAGTAGTTCGCATGCAACCCCAGTCAAGAAGCCAAGGGGCTGAAAATCCAAGAAAAAGCAAAGGGAAGAAAAGTCTTATGCAGATGTTTTGCAGGGCTTCCAGAAAACACTCAAAGGTATGATGAATACTAGATCAAAGCTAGGCCAGGCCTCTAAAGGGGAATCCCCCTCTCAAATTAAATAATGCGGTACATCTCCTGGAACTGTAGAGGACTAGGAAGTCCCCAGAAAGTTGAAGCAATGGAAGATCTAGTTAGAATCAACAAGCCTGAGATCCTCCTCGTCCAGGAGACAAAAATGGAGGGTGACCTTGCCCTCCAAACTGGAAAATTATTTTGGAAAAAAGGCCCTGGGAAAGCCGTAAGCTCCAGGGGAGCCTTGGGAGGTCTAGCCACCTTCTGGGACTCCTCCAAGTTTGAGTTGTTTTCCTTCCACAGTACCACGCACTGGATCTTCACCAAATTCATTCACAAATTTTCAGGCCATCATGTAAGTTTGTTTAACCTTTATGTTCCTATTTTAATAGCGGAAAAAAAAGAGTGCTAGGAATCCATTGATTCGTTCCTAAGCGCCCATATGCCAAGAAATATTATCATTTTAGGATATCTAAATGTCACCCTAGCAGCAAATGAGAAAAAAGGGGGCTCCATTGTGAGACACCCTTCCCGGGAATGGGTTGAAGACATCATTCTGGGTTGGGATCTCATTGACATTAAACCCTCTAGGGGTATTTCTACTTGGACCAACAAAAGCCTAGGACCTGGGCACATTGCAGCCCGCTTAGACAGGTTTCTGGTGCACTCCTCTTTCCTCTCTCTGGGGCTCCATGCATCCTCCAAAATTCTTCCCAATTGCATTTTCGATCATAAGCCCATCCTCCTTGATCTTTCCTTTCAAGAAAACATGGGGCCCATTCCTTTTAGATTCAGCCCCCTTTGGATCCAACAAGAGGGATTTTACCATCTGGTCTCTAGCTCCTGGAATCAAAAGATTACTGGAAACCCTTCCTTCACTTGGGAAGAAAATTTTAGGCGGCTAAATCATGAGCTAAATAACTGGGCCAAGCTCCTCCCCTCCCCGGTCTCTAGCTGAAAAGATGCCCAAGCTGCCTTGGAAAACCATCAAATCTTCATGGAATCTATCCCTATCACTGATAGTATCCCCCGAACAGAATGCAACCTTCAGAAAGCTTATTTCAAAGCATGCAGAGTTGAAGAAGAGTATTGGCGTCAAAAATCCAGAAGCCTTTGGTTAGAAAGCGGTGACAAAAACACCTCTTACTTTCACAAACAAGCTTAATCTAAAAAAAAATTCAAAACTGTGAAAGAAATTACTCATCAAGGAAATCTGATTAAAGATTTCGAAGGCATTAAACAAGCAGCCTTTTCCCACTTCCAAGACCTCTTCTCTGCTCCTATTGCCGAGCCCTTAGACCCCTTTGCTCACCCCCTCTCTCTTATTCCCAACTTGATCCAAGGCCCTGATAATGACCATCTTGCTACCCTTGTTACCATGAAAGAACTCAAATCTGCTCTATCTCAAATGAAACCGGACAGTGCCCCTAGCCTAGATGGATTCATAGCCATATTTTTTTCAACCTGCTGGGATATTATTAAATATGACCTTCTGCGGATGGTTAGGAACTCCCAGAGTCATCACAAGCTAGGTGGGAGTACAAACTCCTCTTTCCTTGCTCTGATTTTGAAGGAGATAGGGGCCTCTAGTTTCACTAGGTTCCAGCCTATCTCCCTTTGCAACACTGGCTACAAACTGGTTACTAAGATCATAGCAAACAGGCTGAAAAAAATTCTGCCAAGGATCATACTTGAGAATCAAGGGGGATTCATAAAAGGTAGGAAAATCCTTGATAATGTTATTCTTGTCCAAGAGGCCATTCACTCCAGCGTGAATCGGAAAGAGAAAGGCATGGTAGTGAAGCTCGATCTAGCCAATGCATTTGATAGGGTAAGATATGACTACCTCTTCGTGGTGATGGAGAAATTTGGGTTTTCCTCTGCTTTCATTGACTTGATTAAAGGATGCATTTGTGCACCCTGGATAGCCCCTTTAGTCAATGAGAGATCGACAAAATTTTTCTAGGATTCAAGAGGGCTGCGACAGGGCTGCCCCGTGTCACCGCTCCTCTATGTCATTCAGGCCTCTGTTCTCAGTTTCCAACTAAACAACTGTCAGCAAGTTCAGTCCCTCCCTGGTCTCCAAATGGCTCATAATGTCAAAGACACTAATCATGCCCAATTTGCAAATGATACGCTGCTATTCAGAGGTGCTGATATTCACTCTGCAAGGAGCTTCAAGAATGAGCTTGAAACCTATATCCAGATCTCAGGAATCAAAACCAACCTGCAAAAAAGCAAAATATACTGCTGGAACTGTTTTGTGGCAGAAATGGGAAGAGCCTCTAGACTTTTGGAAATGGAAGGCTCGCAAAACTGGGACTTGTTCACTTATCTTGGGGTTCCGATCTTCAAATATTCCATCAAAACAGCGAATTGGAATCCCATCATTGACAAGTTAAAAGCAAAGATCCAGAATTGGGGGCCTGGTTGGCTTACTCTTGCAGGAAAAATTGTGCTGCTGAAATTGGTTCTTTCCAGCATCCCAATCTATCAATCTTCTATTCTTCTGGACCCCTCCTCCGTCATCAGCAAGATTGAAAGCATTCTCAAAAAATATTTGTGGGAAGGGGGAAAGGGAAATTTGAAAAAAATTCATCTTGTCAGTTGGGAAAAAATTCAAAAACCCTACAGTGAAGGAGGCCTCCAAATCAGAAGTATTCAAACTCAGAACTTAGCAATGGGAACAAAGCTCCTCTGGCAACTAGTCTCCGGGAGATCAAGCTGGAGCAAAAAGGTTCTATGGAAAAAATACTTCTCCGGCCAGTGACTTCGTTGCTTAGATAATAATCCTCCCCACAACAAAGGCTCCCCAATCTATAGATTTGGTCTCAAAGTCCTGGACCACTTTAGATCTCTGCTGTATTGGATTCCTGGGAATGGGAAAAAAATCAATATTTGGGAAGATTAAATCCTAGGGAATGAGCCTTTGGGGAAAAATCATAAATTACAGAATGTAAAACAATGGCTCTAGGATCAGCACATGTCCACCTTGTGGGATCTTTCTATCTGGGACACCGACAATTGCTGGATTGACTGGAATTTAAGTGACCACCCTCCCTGGCTTGAAGAGGAAGCAAAGACTCTGGCCAAGCTGTTGCAAGGCAAAGCCCCCCTTAACCAATCATTGTGTGACAAAAGAGGATGGGGGAAAAAATCTGGAGCTTACACCCCGGCTGAAGGCTACCGCTCTTTATTGGCTATTCCTCATGTTGCCCCAAATTCTATACAATGGAAGTTTGTTTGGTCTACCCTGTCCATCCCGAAAGTGGACCTCTTTTGTTGGAATGTAGTGCACAGAAGTATTCTCACTACTGAGAACCTTAGGAAGAGAGGTTTGGAAGGGCCTTCAATCTGCTCCTTGTGTAAGAGAGATGAAGAAAATCTTGATCATCTTCTGATTTCCTACCCATTCTCAAGAGAAGTGTGGAGAGAATCCCTCTCCCTGAACCACACTAATCTCTTTATGCCTGATTTAAATGCAGACCTCTTTTCCAGATGGGTTGAGTCCTCTCCCTTTCTCCTCTCCAAAAAGGCACTCCTCAAAACTGCCTAGATGTTAATCCCCAAGTTTATCATCTAGAAATTGTGGCTAGAAAGGAATAACCGTCTCTTCAGAAGTATGGAAAACCCTCCATCAAATTTCTCCCTCAAAGCAAGAGTTTTCCTTGGAGAGGCTCTGGATCATAAGTTGGGACTCTGCAATGCTTAGCCTTTGGATGAACTGGAATCAACTTGGCTCTCAACCATCACTTCTACTGCTCAAAACCCTCCCCTGGCCAGGCAACCAAAGCTAGCTGATTGGGAAATTCGTCTGGAAGATGCTGACTTTATAAAATGGAGGTGCTCGCTAGAGGAACATTCTTTGTTTTTTATGGTGCCTCAAAGGGAAACCCAGGTCCTTCAAGTGGGGGAAGAGTGATCCTCACCCCCTCTGGTTCCACTCGATCCTCCTTCGCTTGGGGATTGGGGGTGGAATCTAACAATTTTGCTGAATTTTATGCCCTGTGGCAAGGTCTCAGGCAATTTATCAGACTTAAAATTTGGTCGATCTCTGTCTTTGGTGACTCTAAAATAGTAGTGCAGGCCATGCGCACAAAGTCTCGGCCAACTAGCCTCCCCATGAAGCGTATCTTCCAGAAAATTCTAGTTTTAGTGGGTAAGTTCCACTCTATAAGCTACTACCATGTTTTACATCATCTCAACAGTATTGCCGATCTCGAGGCTAATCATGCTTCGCTCCTGAGTACGGGTACTATCACTGAAAATGGGTTTGAGTCCTTCTACTTTATCCCATGACCTTGCCAAGCCTGCTCTCTTCCTCTGTGACCTATGCAATCATTGTACTGTGCCCCTCTTCTTCCTCTCAATCATCATGAAAACTTGGACTAAAGCTTCTCCCTCCTCTCGATCTAGTGAATCTCGTGACCTTCTCTCGTCCTTTGATCCTCTATTTATCCATGCTTACATCTCCTCTCCTCTTGTGAACTTTCCTTTCTCCTCTGGCCTCGATCCCCTTGCTGCCTCCACTCCATCATGGCCTCTATGGGTTCGACCTCTGCTCAGGAGCCCACCTTTAAAGAATGGTTGGCCGATTTGGAACAAGCACTCGAAAAGCTCCAAGATCAACTCAAGGTGCAGGTCCATCCGACTTGTCCCTCCTCTGACTCAGAAGGGGAAAGCTTGGACTCCATCAACAATGATCTGTGCAATCTAAAGAAAGAATTTGATTCCTCCATAGAGGGAATTGTTGAGTTCAAAGACGACGTCTTCACCCAATTCAAAGATGATGCAATCACCTTTGGAGATTTTGGACGCAGAATTACTGCCCTAGAGATCACTGTCAAGAAGATCCTCACCAAGCTGGATATCAAATGACATCTGGACCGCCTCTCACATTTTCTCTTTTGCCAATATGTTTGCAAGCTCCTCTTTGCTCACTCTCTGTAATTTTGTTGTTCTCCGCTACATTTTCCATGTTCTCCGTCAGTGATATAGTCCTCCAAACATCATAGTGAAAGTGCTAGCAAGCCGTTGCAACTCTCAGGTCGTCTGGATTTTAGTTTGTTCTGTATTTGGTCAACTCTGAACTCTACCACTCATGTCAGAGCATTTTGCTTTGCTAAGGTAATTTCCCAGTGTAACAAAGTCCCCGGAAGCTATTTTTCTAGATCCTTATTAGTCTATCCATCAGTTACGGTCTAAAAAAAAACAAATGCGAGTCAACTCACCAATAATGATAATGAGTGGCAAAGTACCTAGTGCAGTTTAACAAGTTTGAATAGATGTTTTGATGTCAAACACTTGTAAACTCTAATGATCGGGGGACATATATGTATTCTAACTATGGATAGCACCTAAAAATACTTTAGATTGATATCCCTGAACAGATGAGTTGAATTCGATGGAAGTGATCCACTGGAAGAAGGGAATTAAGTCATCCCCACCATTCAACACAAGATAGTAGCAAAAGACAAAAGATTTGGTGGGAAAAACTTATTGATTTTGAAATGTACTTGACACACGAGAAGGACGACATACAAAAGTCAAGAATTTTAAGGAGCGGCCAACTCAAGTTAAAAACTTCACTTGAACATAAGCATGACACCATAAGTGACTAAGGAAACATAGACTAAAAAATGATAAAGACATAAGTCTAAGATATATGAGACATCAATAGACTTCTCCATAATGACTGGAAGAATAATCCATCGAGGGAGACAATATATAAATGAGTCTAAATTTTTAAAGCCATACCAAAACTCAAATTGTAGAGATAATGACTCAAAACAATGTACCTTGTTCAAGGCTGACACAATTGCTGCCAAATATAAATAAGAACGGACTCTTTCCCATCCGTCTTTTTGAAATATTTGATTTTATTGTCTTTTTCATATTATAAAAAACCTAAGAAAGAATAAACACATGCTATAGTACAGTGAAAGAAACGAGTGTCATGGGACATGAAACTATGTTCCAACACCATGGAATAGACCTATGCAAAACAATATGCAAAACGTGTGCTAGGAAAGTGGTGGACACTCACAATCATGTTTCTTCTAGGTATATATTCCATAATACAAATACAATAGGTGCAATTGATGAGCAACATGATGAATGCAATGGTAGTATGAAAGATGCAATGAATCATTACCCATGGTTGTAACATTAAACAAATACAAATGCATAATGAGCAAAAATGGGAGCCTTATAGGAAATGGCCATAAATATAAGAGAAAGAGATGCATGATGCATCTTTTCAAAGTCATGGTTAAAATATAAAGGCTCTCGAGCCTATGAGAAAAATTTGGCACGTGCACTAAAATGACAAAGGGGTGATAACTATGGTGTCCATGTAATATGGGTTGCTTTATCAGACTGGTGCAAAATGCATATAGAGATGGTTGATGCACTAGTGTCTGATAGGTTTGATCTTATGGTGAATTCAGTAGCAAAAGGTGTAAATGCATCATAATAAAGGGGAGGCCTAAACCTATATGAAAGTTTCCGAAAATACCTTACCAAATTGAGAAATGTACGAATAATGATCCCTAAGCAACGATGAATCTAGCTGAAATTCCTATGTCCAAGAAACAACAATACCATTATCATAAAAAAAATATAAAAATAAAGATTTGATACGTGTCAGTTTGGTAGATGTTTCAAGTAATTCTGAAACTGATGTGGACAACGCTTATTCCTCTACCCTGTAAGACACACGTGTAGAACAAAAGAGCACAACAACATATCCTTCCCCTAGATAATGAATTTGATCAACATGAAAACAAAATCATACCTTAGATCTAAGTCCTTTCGTCCTTGTTCCAAAAGTCCTTCTTGCAAATTTTAGTACCTACAAAAGAGATTAAAATACAAAAATGCAAAGTGAGAGAATCATGACAAATCAAACATCTATGTTAGTGATCAAGGAGTCTAACAACATTTAACTGATATTGACACACATTAAATACGGGAAAGGGGAACACTTTTGTATTAATAATAAGAGAGTAAAGTTACAACCATAAAGCCTTGATGTTTCTAGCTTTATCCTCTACAACAGATCTAGAATCCTTCACACTCACAACAATCTCTTCACACATAAGCTCACTCTATCTTTCCTCTAAACCAGATCTTAGTCCAAAAGCATAAGGGTACTTTCTTTACCCCCTCCTCACTCACTCCATGAAGGCTTCATTTATAGGCCAAATATGATGAGATTCACTTGGGGAATGGATAGTAGGTGACCCCAATAAGTGAGGAAGGCGAATACCACCTCTCCATAGCTAGTAGGAACAAACTCCACATAGGATTTCACAAGGAAGCTTCTACAACATTCCTTTTTTCATGTTTTGGGTTGATCTATGCACTTGGCTTCAGGTGAAGAAGCGTCGACACCTTTTGCTCAACAAGGATAAGCATCGATGGTGCCTACTTCCAAAAGATAAAAAAGAGCCGACACACTTTGCTCCACTAGATAGAGCACTGACGGTGCTTTGTCATAGCTAGATAAAAGAGTTGGCCTTCCTAAGGATGGAAATTTTTTTCCAAAGGAATCTCCGGCTAGGATTTATGAAAGGCAAACAGGAAACTGTGGAAATTTCAGGTGCAAAAGAATGCCCCCAAAAGTATGAGGCTAGAAGGAAGTGATAGGTGAAATACTTTGGTAGACATCAATCCAGTATTAGAGGTAATAAGAGATGAGCTTCATAACTAAAAAAAGACCAATAACTGGCTTGTCTGACTCCACCATGGTTGTGGACCAATACACTGTAGATCTATGATGATCACCATGTAATGGCTACCAAGAATACATTGTAGATCCATGATAAAAACATAGAGAGTGGAACATGGCTACGAAACATACAAAGTAGATCCATGTTATCTAAACCCAGTATAGACATAGCCACCAAACATACAATGTGGATCCATGTCATGACTCCAAATAATCTTCCATCGCAACCTGAGGATAGGCAATTATGCTGATGAAGCCTAACTGCTCAGGGTATTCATTCCAATCCCTAACCGATATGATTCTAACCATGTGAATAGATGTCTTGATGTCAAACATGGCAGAAACCACTTGATTACCATTCATTGATGTAAACTGTTAACAAGTGCGAGGGAAATCACCATTAATGTCAATGATTCCCAAGGTATCTTAGTACATTCTCCCAAGTGTGAATAGATGTTTTGAAGTCGAACACTTGATAGAATATTTCAATGAGAGGTCATTGGTGAAAACCTACAGTTGAAAGTGAGGAAACTTTCCATTGAGGCATGCAAGATTCAAGGACCTTGACTAAGTTTCCAAGTCTAATTCTCAGATGATGAGCTGAATTCGACAGGAATAGACTTGTTGAAGGAGGGTCGTGATATTTCCCCCATAATCGACATGAAAGATGAAACAAAATGTGATTTTTGAAGTGATGAGACAACCATGAAACTGAATTAGACACGACTAAATCAGTAAGAAGGTAAAGTTACTAATGAGTTGAATTTTGAAAGAGACATCGTTTAAACAATTTACGGCATGACACATGACTTGGCAGCATTGACTTGATGAGACTGAAACCAGGTGTAATGAAAGGAATATGGAAAATCATTCTTTAAATTGACTCAAAGAAGTCAGGTGACTCACAAAAGTGGATCGACTCGGAGACAATCTTAATACCCAATTGTTCTAATATGCAAATGTAGACAAGTGCCATGTTCAAAGGTGGACTATATACTACCATAAATACAAATGAAAAACATTCCCCTTTCCCTTAATTTCCCCATCTTGAAGGATGAGCGCCTCTTTTCGTTTTTACGAGTCCAAAGAGGGTAACAAACACTCATTGTAGCTCATCAAGCGATGAGTCCATTCTCACATATTTTACGAACCTTAGAAAGGAGGGGTTCATTCCAAGATAGGGTCTTTCACCGTTTTATTTTATGAGTTCGATGAAAGTGAACTCAACATCATTCATGTTTAGATATTTTGAACGAACATGCAAGAAGACTCCAAAAGGTCCTTTCTCGTAAATAGCCCTAATTGGTCTGAAAAAACGATAACCTACCACTGATTAGTCGATCGTTCTGATACTTTTACAAGCATGAATGTAACAAGTTCGCTTGGAAATATTTTTGTGTTTGTAAGGATACTGAAAAGAACTTAACTATAACTCCATAATGGGTTTTCTTTTTCATAAGCCATTTTTTACGAGTCTGAAAAAGTAGCAAAAGTGGACTCGAAACTCTTTTACTGGTTGTTTAACGAGCATGTGAAAAGTGTAAAAAACACTTGGTACTTTTTCATTTCCAATCTAAGCATGAAAAAGACAAAAAGATCTTAAATAATAGCCACGAGCCAGATAGAGTTGACCTAGAAGCTTTAAAACACATTAAATCCAACTCCATTATAAACTATACAAAACAAATAATAAAAACCCGCATTATTAAAGTAATTTTGTAATTAAAAATAATTTCTAATTAAATAATAATAATAAAAAAGACCAAAATTTCTATAAATAGGAGGGAATACTAAAAATTTCTTACCATTGTTATTTTACTATTTGAAGAAATTGGAGTTTGATCAAAAAGAGGAAATCTTCTCTTGGTGATTATGAGTGCCACGGTCCACTGTTTCTCAAACCTCTTGGAGGAGGTAAGTGCCAAAACCATTATTTTCATTCGCACAATGATGTATTTTGTTTTTGACCAGAGATGGGGTTTTTTTGGGGCATTTTGAAATACCAAAATGCGCGCTGTGTGGTGTCATTTTTTCCAACCGTGAGCACGATAACGCTTTATCACACTGGGACAAGTGTCCACAACCGACATGAGCTCCTAAACTTGGCGCTTTGTAGTGCTGAGAAAGAGGCACTATAGGCACTTTGTCTACAGTTGATAGAAGCACCAGGCGCTCTGTCTAAGAGGGGCTCCACATCTAGGGTTTTTCAAAAAATTATCCCCCTCATCCATCCAAATCAAATTTTTGTGTTCCCCCCATCCATGGTGTGAGTTCTAATACATGTTTTCTATGTATTGCAGGTGCAAAACAATATCCATGCCATGGTAATATGGAAAGAGTGTGAGCATGAAACAACATATTTCCAAGTTGTTAGTGATCCGACCACTATGGAGACCCTCTTGAACTATGGGTTACTTAAATACTTCAGGGTGCCATGCATGAAAGCCAATATACATCTCTTGGACTATATCATCGACATGTGGGACCCTAAGCAACAAGATTTTGTGGTCGGGACCCACACCCTAACCATTAACATTGAGGACATATACTTCTTGACTGGGCTATCTCGGAGAGGGAGACAAGTGGTTTTATTCAGCCCATGGGGTGGTGATTTTCCTTGGATGATATGATTGATAGTTATTGTGCACTAGGGATGCTTTCCCAATCTGTGAAGCTACCTATCAAACAGATAGTGGACCGATCTTTGAGGATAGTGGTTTATACCATCAAGAAAGTTGCCGAGACTAGATCCACTCACCTTACTACTAGGGCACACATGCTATATTCCCTAGAGTGTATGACACCTCCAGTCTTTAACTAGTGCGAGAGCATGCTAGTCATCCTGAAGGATAAGCTAAACAAGAGCAAGTGGGGGAAGCTCAAACAGTTTGGCTATGGAGATGTTGTAGTGTCTTTCATCCTGCAGAGGGTGCCTCACATGAGGTCTCAGGTGGATGTGAGTAGACTATATCCTGAGGATCCTAGGATGCTCAGATGCATTTATGTTATGGACCGTCATGATGGTGGGGGTTCCAAGGTTGTCTACATATTAGCCTTCTTTCGCTGGTTGAGGGGCTAACTACTCATGATCGAGGATTATGGCTATGAGGGAGAAAAATTCCATGAGGACCCAGAGCTTCCACTACCTAAGGGAGAGGAGTGGGATGAGTGAGGTAAGAAAGACACTATCCACCATGTTTTTAATTTTTCAATTTTATTTAATTTTTATTTCATAATGTTGAGACCTAGTGAAAATGATTTCTGAAAACGTTGGACCTGTTCGTCCAGCTGGGATGTTGCCTATTGAGAGGTGGGAATGAGTTAGAGATATGGTGGTCCATTGCTCTGAGGCAGATGAGGAGATTGGAGATATTGAGGAGAACCTACAGCTTTTGACTGTAAGGATTCATGATGTTACCACTGATGACCTACCTAGGCACTACCAGCATCATACTGCGGGACTATCATGATGGTTTGCCAAGCTACTCTGTAGAGTGGCTCAGTCCATTATATGCTACCATGAGCACCGATGTGATGACTAGTCTACAGAGACTTTCCAGTTTTTTGTATATGTATTTACATTGAAAGCTTCGAAGCTTCAATTTTGCCCCATATATGTATATTTTGAACTATGACAGTCCTAGAATTTGGAGGCTCTGAAAACTTGATGTTCCAGCCCATTTTTGTATCTCAGCTTCACAGTTTATATATATATGTGTGTGTGTGTGTGTGTGTGAAAAAACTCTGCTTACATACTTGTGTGCAAAAATGTGACGTGTGAAATGTATTCCTACTGATGAATTTACATGCATGTTTTTTATGTTATAATGGATTTTTAATTATGATAAATATACCAATCTAAGACATAATTAGCTAAGGAATTTTCCATAACATTCAGATGTCTCGAAATATGTTGATACATGACTTTCTCAAAATACCATTCTAAGAGTCTAACCCTTCAGAATGTACAAAGGAGTAGAGGGTTCTGGATGGTGTAGACTCGATTTAGTTGTTAAACAACTAGTTCCTAATCTTGGTAAACCCTAATATCCCTTACATCATTAGCTAGGGATTCCATCAACAGTCCAATCACCGCATGATACTATGTGAGATATTTGGTGGAGGGACCTAAACAAACACCCCCTAAACTCACCAGATCACTTGTAGGATAGTACAGTACCCAAGCTATCGATGCAAGATTTAGTGTGTAACGATTAGCACTGTCCGCGAATCTAGTAAAAGTGGTCATCTGTCCATTAGACATAGGACATACATAAGTAGGATTTGAAAACACATCTTAAATGACACAAGAAACCACACTTTTCAAAACAAAACACATAGAAATCTATAAACAGTATTTACAAAGAGCCTATGCTAGATGACCTAGCCATAATATCTTTTAAGGTAGATCCCATTACAAGGCTCACCCAGGGATGTCCCATCGTAGTATACTAACCCATATGCACCCTTTTCCAAAACATAGTTGATAATGTAAGGCCAGTGCCATATAGATTCGAATTTACCTGCCCCCTAGTTTATCATGTTTCTGGTCATAAGTCAAGACAAGATCTCCTTCATTGAAAGAGTGGGTTTGAACAGTTCTATCATATTGGGCTTTCATTCACCATTTGTGTGCCTCATTTGCTAAGGAAGCATCGCGGTGAGTTTCATCAAGCTTATTTAGATATAGAAATCGTTCCTCTTCTATAGTGGTGTTAGGAAAAAGTTCCACAATGAGATTTAGAGAAGGAATCTCGTATTCTATCAGGAGAGTTTCTTCCAATCCATATACCAGTTGAAAAGGTGTGAAACCGGTGGAAGTATTTACAATGGTCCTACAGGCCCAAAGTACAAAAAATAGTTGCAAGTGCCAATTTGATTTGGCCCACCTTACCATTCGCTGAAGCATGGTTTTCAACACTTTATTTATCGCTTCAACCTAGCCGTTGGCTTGAGGGTAGTAAGGCATAGATTTATTGTGGTAAAACCCTAACTTTGCACTAAGTTTTGCCATCATTTTGTTATGGAAGTGTGACCCATTATCGGTCACAATGGCCCTAGGAATCCTGAACCTAGCGATAATATGGTTAAATAAGAACAACACATCTCTTTTCTCATGTTCAGTAGATGTGGGCATAGCCTCATCCCATTTTGTAAAATAGTCCACAGCCATAATAATGTAGCCATGCCCCCCGCTGAGGTAGGCCTACAATGCACAAAGTCTATGCCTCATTTCGCAAAAGGGCCAACTACTATGACAGGGTGGAGCGGAATTGGATGGGTGTGCTTCTTAGTTGTGAAAATTTGATAGGGAGGGAATTTCTTGACAGTTTCAATATAGTCTTTGAAAATTGAGGGCCAGAAATACCCTGCGTGCAAGATTTTATGGGCAGTAGCCAACCCATAGAGATGACCGCCACAAGCTCTAGAGTGGCAATCATTCAAGACGATTTCAACTTCTTCATGTGTAATACAACACCACAATATAGAATCGGTATAAGGTATCATTCAAAATGATATAGTATTTAGCCTGGTGGCGGATGCAAGGACGCTCATCGCGAGTGGTGACAGGATGATATTGTAGAGACTGGAGATAAAGAATAATATCTCCATACCATGGATTAGTCGTACTAATGAGAAACAACAATTCATCGAGAAATGAATCGATGGGATTTGTTTCCTCTGTAGTATGGGGAAGGTCACATATAAGATCAGCAAAAAAAAGGGACTTCTTGGAAGTGGTTTTAGAAAACTCCACCTCAAATTCCTGGAGGATAATGATCCATCGTGAGTATTTCCCCCCAAGTACATAATGTGTCAAAATGTAGTACATGGGATTAGAGTCAGCATAAACAGTAGTAGTGCAAAGCAAAATATAGTGACAAAAATTCTGGACCGCGATGACCATGGCCAGAGCTAGTTTCTCCACATGTGAGTATTGGGTTTTAGAGTCTAGAAGACTCTTACTAGCATACTAAATCACATGTTCTAGGTCATGTTCATCTATTTGAACTAGGACCATGCATATAGTTGATAGGGTTGCAACCACATACAGAGAATAATTCTTAGTATAATCAGGTGGTTGCAACATAGGTGCCTGGGTAAGAGCATGTTTGAGATTGTCAAATGCGCACTGCACGAAGTTATCCCAGACAAAAGGTGTATCCTTTTTAAGCAATCACATAAAACCATGTGTCCTTTCTACGTAGTTGCAGAAAAAATGACGTAAAAAGTTTGGCCTCCCTTGCAAACTTTGGAGTTTTGTTACATTAGTGGGAGCGGGTAGAGCTAGGATGTCTTCAATCTTCAAAGGATCAATATAGATGCCATCTTTAGACATAATGAAACCAAGCAATCGACTAGTTTCAACACAAAAAACACATTTGTGTGGGTTCAAACGAATGTTGAAATTGCAACATCTAAGAAAAATAGCTCTTAGATGATCGACATGAAGGTCCCACTGCTTGGAGTGAGCAGGAAGGTCATCGAGATAGGGCTCCACAATGTTTTTCATATCATGAAAAACATACGACATGGTGCATTGAAACGTAGTGCCGGCATTTTTTAAGCCAAAAGGTAATTTGTGATAGGAAAAGGTCCCCCATGGGAAATTTAAGGTTGTCTTATGTTGATCTGAAGGGAGGATTTCGATCTAATTATAGCCATAAAATCCATCCATGAATGAAAATATGATGCTTCCAACACAGTTATCAATTATTTGATCGATATAGTGAGTAGGGAAATTGTCTTTTAGACAAGCCCGATTCAAATCCTTGAAATCAATACAAACCCTAAAAGTGCCTTGATTTTTTTTCATGGGGACTATATTGGATACCCATTCAGTTAAAGGTACGAGGTATATGAAACCAACCCTTAGAATTTTTTCAAATTTCTCCTAAATGGTTGTTGCTTTTCGTGGATGTACTTGGCATGATTTTTGGTGAACTAGCTTGGCATCGGGGTAGGTTTTGATCTCATGAATGACAATTGAGGGATCAATCCATGGAATTTATTTGTATGTCCAAGCGAAGACATGTCAAAATTCCTTGAATAAGGCCATATTAACTGAATCTCAAAAGACGAAGAGTTCTGGCCTATTTGAATATTCTTTGAAACACTAGGTTTCACTGATATATCCATGGGCATAGTTTTGGTAATATTGTATAGTTTTCCCTTGGACTCGACATCACGAGTGACAATCGTGGACTGAGGGTCCGTGACTATATTAGATGAAACTACTGATGTGAAGTGCTCTTCTACCACATGGAAAAGGGGAAGGAAAGAGGATCGACGATAATGATCTCTCCAAGGCATCTCTTCCAGGGACATAAGTTCCATAATGGATTCATCAATAGGAAGTGAATGTGAAAGATAATCTAGAGATGGGGTGGGGATGTCTATCCAATATGGTAGGTTATAAAAATACGAGGCCACCAAAAAATGATCGTTGATGGTAGTATCACTAGTGTATTGTATTGCATTGTAGACTTCTTCAAAAGGATTAAGTGATGTTGATTCACCAATAGATTTTCCTTTGCATATGATAGAGGTAGAAATCATATTTATGGATGCAGTCTGTGAGGTAGGAGGAGGATTTGAAAATGGAAAGACTGCCATGAGTGAAGAGTCTTTAAGAATGCCTACTCCGATATTATGATACTGTGGGGTAGTCATAAGTGGGACGTTGTTTGAATCATTGGAAATAGTATTAGGAGTAATGAAATCTAACTGATCTATAGTAACAACCCATCCTTGGAATGGGAACTAGACGATCCAAAAAACGGTCAATGGTACGGCTTGCATAGCATAAAACCAATTACAACCTAGGAGTAGATTGTAGTCCATAAGAGCATAAACGACTTCAACATGGATAGATACTAATTTTCCCCCTAGTTCAATATGGATAGCAGGAAGTAATCCATAGGGTTGAAATCCATGACCATCAAAGGAATTGAGTGTGGTAGGTGAACGATTAACCTCAGGAGAACCAATGGATCTCCAACAAGACAGAGACATGACCAAAGTAGAGGCTCCCTCGTCCAAAATGGTACGATGGATATTATTTTCGGTAAATTTGTTGGTTAGTTGGAAAGCCAACTTATGTGAGAGCCTGGTTTTAAGGTCATCCAGTTTGAAAGCAATGATGTTATTATTATCAGGATCCATAGCTCCAAATGATGTGAGCAAATTTTTTCGTTGGGTGGGACACGTTTGGAGTACTTCTAGGGACAAAATAGCACATGGTGCCTGGGCCATTTTTTCTACAATGTTATAGTATTGGACAGCATGTGTGTTAGGATTAATAACAAACTTACGAAGTGTACTCTTGGGTGGGAAAAATATTGCCTCAAGTATAGGTTTTTCAATATGAATACAATTACTAGGAGGAGGTATGGATGCTGAGGGTTTATCAGACATGACTTCATCAAGTTTCTTCTCTGGAGGGCGGTCATAACTATATTCTCTTGTTTTCCTATTAATCATTTCACTGGACATCATTTTTACTTCATCAATGGATGAAGAAGGCCCATGCAAGGATTGATGATCAATCAATTGCTGTTGGGTAGGGAAAGGGTCTTTGAGAACTGCTGGGGTAGGTGAAATTTTCAAAAACTTGTTAACTTCCTCACGACAAGGACATTCTTTGGTGAAATGATCACCTCCATAGATTAAGTAGGGATATTTTACCTTTCTCTTACCTTTAGAATCGACATCCGAATTTGGTGATTTATTACCTTCCTATTGATTATCATGTTTTTTTTATTTATTCTTTCCTTTCTTTTTCCCACCCGAATATTCAGTGAATTGGACCACATTTACCTCGGAGAAAGCAACATGAGGAGGTGCATTTTTGGATGGTGGTGCTGGTTGAATTACTGATGTGGCGGGTTGAGTTTGCTTCTTGGTATTTTGTCTATTGTTTGAGTTTGAACTAAACCAGGGATGCCATCTATAGGTGGTTCAGTTGCAGGTCTTGATGGATCCGATGTGGGACGAGGAGCATGGGGAATTAAATCTTACAAAGGACCTGACTAGGAATTAACCAAGACTAAGTATTGATCATGGCTAATATCTTTCTCCTCCATAACAACACCTCCCATGGAAATATCTCTAGAAATAGGGGCAAGTAAAGATTTTGTGAACCAATTAACAAGTAACTGGTCAGGAATAGGGGCCTTCATTAACCTATGTCTTCATCTCCATTCATGGATGTGATCGGAGATATGTGTTGAGGTAGTTTGTCGAAGCAAGGTTAACAGTTCTATACATGTCTCATACCGAATTGGTAATTGATAATTGGGTTCAAAATGTCGTTGCTAAAGCATTGAAATCCCAGAAAGAGTTTTGTGGTAGCTCTATATACCATTTTGCAGAAACGCCTGTGAGGGTTCTCTGAAATAGTCGTATACGGATTGAAACATCCATCATAGAATTGGATGAACAACATATATGAAAATTCATCACATGGTTCTTAGGGTCTTCATTGGGTTTTTCATTAAACTTTGGTATATCCGAAGGTAATTTGACCGGAATGGTCGACTAGGAGGGATCATGATGTATATGATCGTTAATCAATCTAGACATATATGACAGATCTAATGTGGCCAGAAATGGCAATTGTTTATTGGGTTGAGGATATTGATAATACTGGTATGGAATTTGTGGACTAGTAGGACCATAGGCAGATTGATAAATGGGTATTAATGATGCCCCCAAGGCCGGTTGGTTACTCAAAGGTACACCAGGAAGTGGGCCACTCGAGGGAGGTGGGCCTCCATAGGGTGGTGGTGGTGGTGGTAGTATTATAGGAGGAGGTGGTGGTGGCGGCCCTCCAGGTGGTGGACCTCCATAAGGTGGTCCTCCAGGTGGTGGTCCTCTAGGTGGTGGGCCTCCAGATGGTGGGCCTCTAGGTGGGGGTCCTCTAGATGGTGGCCCTCCAGGTGGTGGGCATCCAGGTGGTCCACCATGTCCTCCAGATCCTCCTTGTCCTCCCGATCCTCTCGGGGGTCCTTCAGGTGGTGGGCCTCTAAGTGGACCACCATACCCTCCAGCAGTGTTTATAGAAGCTCCTCCATAATATGGGACATTAGACCAATTCGGTTGTCCCCAAGGGACAGACACATTTCTAGGGTAGGGAATTCTGGGATAGACTGCCATCAATGGTGTTGATTGATAATCTTGGTGAAATGTAGGTGGTTGATTTATGGGATAAGTATATCCCCAAGAAAGTGGAGTAATGGTAGGTTAGACCCATGGGGATCCTCCCTGATCAACAGGAAGTAAAACCATAGTGGTATTAGGGGGAGGAATGTTCATCATTGGTGGTCTAGTTGGAAAGTTCTTCCCCATACTAGAAACAGTCCCTCCAGTAGATGATGGAACTTGTGCTGGGGAATTCCCCCCAGGTGTAGACACTATCGAAGAAGCTGAAATAGATGGGGAGTTCTGACTGGGAGAGGGGGTCTGAACTGGATTTTGACTAAGAGATGGGGTGTGAACTAGATTTTGAGTAACCAAAATTTGGTTCGGTGATTATGGAAGAAGAGCTACTTGAGGTGGTGATAGGGCATGATACCCAAGTGGGGTTTTTCTTGAAGGATTGGGAAGAGGAGAAACACTTCTCCTCCTCAAATTTTCTGCATTTTTTTAACTCTTCTATGCATTTGTGCCATTTGCACAAATGCTTGATAGATCCTTGGAAAAAATCTTCATTTGACAGAGCATTCTCAAGGAGTATCCTTAAAGGGGAAATTATAGATGACTCTAGTTCAATTGTAGTAGTTCCATAATCAACAATAGACTCTCCTAGAGAGGTTCTCCAAAAAGGAGCATATGGACCATATTCTGCTTCTACATCTTCATTAGGTGGGTGGTTGAATGCCCAGTTGGATGGTCGGCTTGACCCTCCGTTGAAAATTGAAGGGGTAGGTCAGCCGCAGGAGGTAGTTGAACCAAAGGATTATCATAAATAGAGAAATCATCTCTAGTTTCAGTAGCTACAGTATTTTCTATACAAGCATCAGCAGAAGCTGGTCGTTCCATGGTTTCACCTTCTTGTCCTTCCACGACAGTAGGAGAGTCAGGTGGTAAACCCTACAATCTATGAGAATGCCGCCTTGCAAATTGCTCAACCAAGGTGGTGGCTGAAGTTTTCTACCCTAGGTTAACAAAGAAGAAAGATGCACACAAACAAACCTACGCAAGATAAGGCTACACACAAACTTAAATGACAGGATGGGATGAACATAGTCGGTTTCTCACCAGGATGGTCAAGTTGTCGCAACTCGTGATATACCGCACGGTCCAACAGTGAAGCGTGACAAGGAGGATCGAGACCGTCCCTTTCCTGAACACCCGATTACCTAGAAGGCATGTGCCTAGTAGCTCCCTGAGTGTTGTTATCTGTGTATTGCTCCAACAAGATGGCCAAAGGGAATTTCTCAAATGGTTTGGGAATCTTAGTAGGGTCTCCTAATATACACAAGGTATGTGGGAGCTCAAATACACAATAGTGTTTTCTAATGAACAGTCGTTCGAAAGGGAACAGTCATTCGAAAGGGTCCCTCCGATATACAATCGATTACGTGAAGTAACTTTTGATATACCTCAGGGGTACGTGAAAGGCCGTTCTATATACTGAAAGTACATGGAGGAACCGCATAGACCCCAGAATGCAGTGCAGGAATGAAACAACAACTCCTATGTTTAAAGACGTCATAACATGTCTCTACCCTATCACTCAAGTTTCTATAAAATTTTATCCTAAAGCTACCGTTTATTTAATCTAAATGACTAGTGAATATTTGTGAGGTGTTTTCTCCAAAATGAAAATTTTAATCTATATGTGATGCACTTCTTTTTCCTTCAATGAGAACTATCTAGAGTAGGGAAAATACCATTTCTTTTTCTTTCAAAAAAACACCAATTCAATGCCACTTTCAACAATTCAATTGCAAGACCTAACAAGTAATTCTAAAAAGAATCCTTCAAACACAAACTTTTTGCCAATAAGAATTTTAATTCTCTAAATCAAGAATAGAAAACCAAGCCTCTAATGTTTTTTTATCAAAATCAACTCTACTCAATCACACCAAAAAGATTCACTTGCCTAAATCATTCATGCAAACCAAAACTGAACTTTTCAAAGCAAAAACAAGACAAGATAACTAGTTTCTTTCTGTATTTTCAAATGTGATTTTGAAATATAAATGACACAAAGCAATTTAAAGAAATCTAACTTAATGAGAGGCTAAGATTTCCTTTTTCCAACTAAGCCTTTCATAGAGTAGACCACACCAATCAAAGAATCCAAGATTGATTTTCACACAATTCCTTTCACTATGACTTTTCACTGATAAAGAAGGTGAATGTTTTGAAACTGAGCTCAATGAATGAGAATCAGATTATCGAAACCACTAGACTCAATCAATCACAAAACTCAAGCAAATCACACTGGAATTTTTGAGAGGAATAAAAACATAAAAAAATAAAAAATGCAGGTAGTTCAAAGGACCTACATTGATGCACAGAGGAAAGATGCACCAGAGCGTTGTAGGGGTATCAACGCTTCTTTTTCACTGAAACAGGGCACCATAGGAACTCTATGTAAACTGCGGAAAGGAGTTGTAGGCACTGAACACCAAGAGGCAAAAGGAAACTATGAGGTAATGACACTCTGTTAGACAAAGCTAGGTGTGTTGGTGGATCTAAAGATGAAAAAAGTAAAGATATGTAGAAGAAACCAAAAAAATGGGATGAGTTGGACTGACAAGAGTAAAAACAACTTCAAAACAGAGGAAATTAACAAAACAATAAGATAGATCGCTTACCTTATCAGCTGAAATGAGCTAAGGAAGATAATGTAAACTTCATAAGTGAGAAAGTTACCAATAGTTGTAGATATAACTGGATCTATTCCAGATCTGACTAGATCTACCCCATATCTGACTAGATTAAGTTGTCCCTAGTATGGTCTCCAATTTTGTTCCAAGGAATTCTGCAACTGGTGCGGACACCGCTTGTTACGGTTTCATTTTAATTGGATTTATGGGTGACCCTTCCTTGTGATATGACATCACTGATGTGTTATGTTGTCATTTCCCTCAACCTCATCTAGAGGTTGAGGATGAGGTTTAGTGTTAGTGGTCATTTTGCATCATCTAAATCATCTTATGACAATGATGAGGTTTAGGATCATCATTTAGAGTTTGAGGATAAGGTTGAGAATAGTGATAATTTTCCCTCATCTAGGTAATCTTATGATGATGATGCTCCACCTACTCCATCACCTAGTCCCACACCACCTGGACTTGGTCCTCCTCCACATGTGCTAGAAACTTCACCATCCACCTCCTCCTACTCCTCCTCCACATGCATCATTAGATACACCATCCACTGATACTCCTCCTCCTCCTACTCTACATGTGTCACCAGATATTGATCTATTTGTGCCACTAGTTGTTGATTTGTTTGTGCCACTAGTTGCAACGACACCATCTGCTACACTTATTGAACTAGTTATTGATGTTGTATATTATATGGTCACATTAGGTAATATACTTCTTGGAGGAGTGGTATATCATACTCCACTATCATCATTGTTATTTGACACGGGTATTGATAGACTTTCTACCTTTAGTAAGGGAGGCATTGATGCCTTCGGCTTTGGTGGTAAAGCTAGTTAACAATGGTACTTGACATGTATATTGATTGTTGTATATTTGAGTTGAGATGTATATATGATATGTTTATTGATTTGATGGGATATATATTTGACATGTATATTGATATGTATATCACTGATGTATATTATGTTTTTTCATATCATGTTGATGTTATTGTTGTTAAATGATTTTTTTGTTTCTAAATTAAATTTGAGATGTATTACTAATCTAAATTTAAAGTTGCCATATAATGTTGACATGTTAATTGTTGATAAATATTATAACTTCTTGTATATTTAAATATAAAAACTTATTTAAAAAAAATTAAACTAAGTGATATTGATGTCAATTTCAACAAAAAAAAATTTACTATAAAATAAATCATTAATATTGTATTATATCAACATGTCATTAATTTTGTGATTTAAAGTTGTTATATAATGTTTAACTTTAGTTTTATGAAATAATTTAATTTGGAAAGTGATTGTGAATACTTATAACCATTAATGGCATATAATGTTTAAGTCTACTTCAAATTTTATTGTTTATTATCCAACAATATACAATATGTTGATTAAATATGTTCACAAACTCGATTAAATGTTTCCATGAATGATTGCACAATTTGATTAAGTTTTAAAATAAAATTATTTTACTAAATAATGCCTCATAAATTTATTCCTAAATATTTTTAGTCCATAAAATTTTTATCATTGCTGATAATGATTATAAATTCTTATATAGAAATATAATAACATATTTTAAAAGAATCATTAAACTAAAGTGACATTGATGTCAATTTCAATAAAATAAAATTTACTATAAAATAAATCTTTACTATTGTATTATATGAATGTGTCATCAATTTGTGATTAATATCTCAATTAATACTTAGTATGTCAAAACTTAACATAAACATGTGTTGATATAATACAACACAAAGTTGTTGTAATAAACAATAAGTATGGCAATTAAGACATATCAAAACCACTTTTTATGCTTGTACTATTAAATGTATTTTAAATATGATGGTGTTAAATGGTTTCTAACTTTCCATATACACATTATAAAAGAATAAAAAACATGATTGGTCACTTAATATAGATACCCATAATAAAATAACGCATCCTCAATATAAATGCCAAAATAAAAAATTTACCTATCAATATTTGTATGTATCATCCTAATTATCTTCTTCGCTTGGCATTATATCATTGTTTTTCTTAAAAATATGTTGTGATTTGGGATCATGTCTCAATACAAACCATTAATCCCTATCCAACACAATTGAGTTAACAAACATTTGGTTATAATGTTTCGCGAAAATGTAAGGCTCCTTAGTTTCAACCCACATTTTTTAGAATTAATGCATATATTTAACCCACTATCATGATCTTCCTTTACATAAATTTAGTTGAAGGTATTCCACCACTTGCACCTAAAAATAATACAATGAAAAGATGATAAATCTACTTGCATGATCTTTTGTATCTTTCTAGCGTAACATAAATTTCCCTTTATTAGGTTTTGATCATGGTGGCTAGCATCACTAGATTGGTCGAAATTGACCTCCACTCCACAATCTTGTGTGATGTGTCCATCATCGGCATCATTAATGTTAAAATGGTTCCCCATATGCCCACCTAGATGGTAACAAATGCACTTATAAAAATGCAAACAAAGGATAGTGTCATATGTCTAATAACTTTATATTTAATAAAAACATAATACAAGTTACAATTCAAATATGCATTAAAAATTGAACGTGGTACATAGAGAGATTATTATAGAGTTTTTGCACTATATCCCTTTATTTAGTGTGTATTCTTGTCTACATGGGTAATGACCGGACATGCCATATTTCTATGTGATCTGGTTAGCCACCCAACTGTTGGGACATATATTTGGCATATTTTATTTTAAATGAGCAATATAAGGCATGCTTCTACCATTCAATCATCTAGATTATTTTATGTCACCATCCAATTTCCTTAATTTCTATTCATACAACGCAACCCATGATTGTGATTTCTCTCCATTGTAAAGAACAAATTTATTTATGGTGTCTTTGTTTTTGAATTTGTTGATGTATACAAGAATTCAAAACAAATTGTATCAGATCAAATAATTATTATCAATTTCAATGTAAATAATTTCTTTATACAAATTTGACAAAAGATAAGTGAGTTACTCTTTATCATGTGCCTTTTTTTCATAAGATCACTCTAGATAATTCAACCTCATTAATTAGATGAATTAGAAGATGGACCTGCAATTCCATAAAAACCATGGGTAGTTCCTTCTCAAACATACAAACAATCTTAGTTATCTCTCGATGTCATTGTGGAATTCCAGCAATGTGAGTCTCCTTTGATTCTATCCAACATAAAAATGCATATAATTTTGATATGACACATCATAGGTCTTTCGGGGGGGGGGGGGGTGTTCATGGTTCACACAAATACACATGAGAAAAGGATAATGACACTATAAAACAAACACACACAAAAATTAATTTCCATAAAACTACAAGTGCATAGTATATTTTAACCTACAATATAGAAAAACAACAATGTATTCAACATACATACCCTTAGAAGTTTCAGATGGTCATGTGATTCAACCTTTATCAATTTCCTTCTACAATGAAGCAATGTCCTATAGTCAACTGATATAAATAAGGTGCCTTCACACCCAATATAATATCCTTCACAAACAAATCTCATCCATCTTTAAAATCCATGGGACATCACCTTCTTTAAAATACTAAGAGGGATTGACCTCTCCTCTTCTTTATTTTCTTGGCCAATGTATTTTGTTTGTATTCAAAAAATTAGATCTCTCTTAATAGCCAATGTGTCATTTTTTTTCCTAATGATATATGCCTCCATAAACAAGATTAAACAATTTTTTAATATATGCATAGGATCTAGTAAATGCATAATCTTAAGATTCTCTCAATATGGAATCTCATAAAATACATGCTTCATTTTCATCCCAATGGGAATTTTCTCAACATATTTGTCAAAAAATTCAGGATCATCGAACTTAGGTTCCCCATTTGGATTGAACAATTCTGGATTTTTTTTCTCTTTCTCTATGTTATATGCCCTAATCCAATATCACTAGTACAAAATGGGTGGTAAGTGACTAAAAAAATGACTAAAAAGGGGTGATAAATGATTAGATTTTTTCACTTGACTGTTGATCATAAATTAGTAGTCACTTATCACCCAACCAAATTGGTCATTTATCACTTGGTCGTAAATCGCTTGAATTACTTCATGTGTTTTTTTTAACAAGAACGGTTATGTTGCATTAATCGGCATTCTGGCAAGCCAGAATCAGAAAGTTACAAATCTGAAGAAAGTTTTTGACCTCTAACAGTGCTGCCAACCTTCTTGTGAAAGTCTTGGGAGACAAATCCCATCTGCGTCTAGAGCTAATTCGAGAAAATGACAAAAAATGCTTACATGACTAAATTCTCACAAACTGTGAGCAAAGTAGAAGACAGAAGCAAAGCATTAAACCGAGTGGGATGAAATTTGTCCCTTAAAGAAAGGATCCAGCTTTTTCTGAGAACCTAAAGAAATGCTGGAGGCCGCCTCCTTTTCTCTACGCGCCTTATTGGACTTTCGCCCTCGGATAAGGGATGGAGACGGGACTGAAATGTCTTCAGATTCAAAAGTTTCCACAAAGCCGCTAGAGGGGACTGAAACAGCCAGACCTACTGGGGCAGAGGGTTCAGGATCTGAAGCCCGAATTTCCCTCGCTAATGGGGGGGTGGGATCCTGAAGGATTTCGTTTGCCGGAGGATCTTCCTTAACTGCTGTTGCTTCTGGATCTAGGACTTCATCTTCCTTCAGCACATCAAAGCTGTTTTTATTTTCTAGAGTTGCCTCTACTGAATGAGTGGCCTTCGGGGCCTGGGCTGGCTCCTTTCGCCTTGGTTGCCTTCGCCGGTTAGTTACTCGCTGAAAATCACCTTCTTTGGCTTGTCCCGCATCCTCAGAGGCTTTGGGGCAGCTTTTTTTGAAATGACCGTAAGCATGGCACTGGAGGCACTTAAAAGGTAGCTGCTTGTAATCCAGCTCTTGGATATGGCTCCATTCTCCCAAGGAGAGCTGAATGGCTTTCGGAAGTCCTTTTTCAAGGTTAAACTCAACACAAATATGAGCGCAGGTAAATTGGTCCCATTTCAGCTCTGCACTGTCCACAAATCACCCAAGCTTATTTCCAATGTCCTCCAGAGATCCTTTCCCCCAGAGATGTAAGGGAAGATGAGGCATCCTAACCCAAACAGGGGCTATGGTGATCTCAGCTCCAGGATTGAAATCAAGAGTCCAGGGGGCTAAGAACATCCCCCTCGACCCCATGAAATAGGGTCCAAATCTGAAAACTAGATCATGGTCCTCTTTCCACGAGAAGCTGAAGGCAAAAAAACCCATGCCTACTGCATGCAGAGAAACGATTCCATACATCAACGGTTTCCAACGATCTTCCATCCATGCCTCCACCGATTTGGGGCTAGGCCATAACCCCGTAAACTTTCCAATGAGGGCATTTTCTGCTAGAAGGAGGGCAAGATTGCAAGGCTTCTCTGGAGATAGCTCCAGAGATGGGATCTCCTACATCTTCTTAACAAACTTAGACGAGAGAGAAGGCTTGGCTTTAGGTCCTGCCGAATGGACTAATGCTTTGAAAGCTTCCAATGGATATTCTCCCATCTCATTAATCGGATCTGGGGCCATCATAGCCGGTGACCACCAAAAGACAAGAGCCAAAACCTGCTCCAAAACGCATGCAATCAGAAACATCGATCCGCGGCCCAACTCAGCAAACCCTTCGGCTGCTACAGACGATCCGTGCCCCTGCAAACAGCCAGAACGAAGGCGGCTAGGGTTTAGGCCCTAGCCGCAATGAAACTCTCTTCATTCCGCCGGGGAGAGTCAAGATCCATGGAGCCGTTTTCCGAATATAAGATTATTAGCGATCTCCTGCAATCTCCTTCAGCGATCTACCAAATCAGCAACGATTCACGACCTGCGATCTAAGCCTATCAACATCTGCGATCTTCTTCTACACCAGCGATCGATCCAAGCCTACGATCGAGAGCCCCATGCAGCGACTTACTTCATGTGTTGGTCATAGATTTAGTCATTAATTATCACTATTTGGTTGTTATGTAGTCATTAATTGTTTCTATTTGGTAATATATTTGGTCATTAATCATCACTATTTGGTTATTTATTTGGTCATTAATTGTCTCTATTTGGTCATTTATGTTAAGTTTTTCTAATCAAATAGAACAAGAATCACTGAAAGAATAACAAGCACAACATAACAAAAGAGAGCACAATGATTTGTCTTGGGAAACCCTTGTGGGGGAAGAAAACCCAACAAAACTTCCTCTATATAGACTCACCCAAGTACAGTGTAAGATCCAAAGAACTAGACTAGACTGCTTCCTCTCCTCTAGATGAACTATTTCTTCTCTCTCTAGCGCAACTGCTTGAGTTATGTGTGTGTCCAAACGAGTGAGGCACATACCCTATTTATACTGATCAGTGGAGAATCCTAATAACCCAATAGGGATGACTTGACTTGGGAGACTCAAAAATACATTTTAATAATACTTTTGTGGGTACTACTGACCCGACTTACAACATATTTTTTACCTCAATACTTTACATAACCAATTACATCAATGACATCCCTAATCGGAGGAACAATGTCTCCAAAAGGGGTAATAACAATAATAATATAGAATAGAATATCTTTCGTCGTTACATTTCTTTAACAATCCCTCTTAATAAGGAGGGTATTCTATAACACAACAATACATCTATACAACTGACTAGTAAGTATATATGTCATAGGAATTTTTCACAGCTATATCAGCATTACCATTATCCATGGAATATCCCCATCACATATCGATCATCATGTCATGAGAATCATATCTCGACACATCATTATAAGCATCGCATCACATCTCGTCACATAGTCACAAGCATCGCTTCTCAGAGCATCACATCTCATCACATCATCACGATCATTACATCTCATTACATCATTACGAGCATCACATCTCATTGCATCATCATGAGCATTGCATATCATCACATCATCATGAGCATCTCATCTCATCACATCATCACAAGCATCACATCTCATCGTAGGTATCCTTATCCTCAACATCACCTACAATAAACAAAAAGTCACAACTTAATGCAAGATCACCCATAACATCAAAATATGTTGGATCATCCACTAATGAATGCAGGACTAGAATGTCCAGAAATGAATGCAGGACCACAATGTCTACAAATGAATTCCAAACCACAATGTCTGTAAATGAATGTAGGACCACAACATCTACAAATTAATTCCATACCACAACGTCCGCAAATGAATGTCAGAACATAAAATCTGTAATGAATGCCAAACCACAACATCCACAAATGAATGCAGGACCACAACATCTACAAATGAATGCCAGACCACAACATCCACAAATGAATGCAGGACCACAACATCTACAAATGAATGCTATACCAAAATGTTATCTATAGGCACTTGATAACATATTTACATCTCATCATCAATAACAATTCTTATCATCACTCCCCCTTTCCAGGGAGGTCCTTCTGGACTACACCAAGCTTGTCCCTAAAATATTCAAACTTCACACAAGACAAAGGCTTAGTTAACACATCTTCAACTTGTTCCTCTGTCAGAACATACTGGAGATTTATGGATCTTCTCTGCACCATATCCCATATGTCATTATACTTTATCTCTATGTGTTTTTACTTATCATGGAACACTAGGTTCTCTATTAACTTGATACAACTCTGGTTGTCACAATAAATATCAATTGCATCCATTTTGGTATCAAATAACCCTATCAACAATTTGTGAATCCATACTACTTCACTATAGGTTGAACTTGCTACAATGTATTCATCCTTTGTTGTACTGAGCGCAACGTTGGTATTCTTTCTGCTAAGCCATGAGATCACACCTGATCCCAAATTGAAACAACATCCTAAAGTGCTCTTTCTATCTTCATCACTTCATGCCCAATCTGAATCATTGTAGCCATATAATCTAAACTCACAACCAGTTGTATATGTGAGCCCATAATCCAATGTACCCTTTAGGTACCTCATCACATATTTTGATGCAACTAGGTGAACATGTTGGATTCTACCATATACTGACTTAATGTGTTCACGACAAAACATATATTTGGTCTTGTATTTTTCAAGTACATTAGTGAGCCGATAATTAGTTTATATAGTGTGACATCTATTCTTGTTGAAGAGTCATCATTTAGGATTTTCAGGTTTGACACCATTGGATTGTTCATTGCCTTACAATCCAACATCCCAAATATCTTTAGGATTTCAACTGCATATTTTCCTTGGTTTAGGAAAATTTCATCTGGGAACTGCCATACTTCAAAACCTAAGAAGTAATGCATCATGCCAAGGTATTTAATTTCAAATTATGTCGCAATGTTCTTCTTACATTCGTTGATGAGCTTCTCCTTTCTTGTAAAAAATAGATCATCTACATATAGTAGTAATATCATGATTCTGTCATTTCCAACCTTATAGTAAAGGTTGGAATCTTCTTTACTTTTGGTAAAGCATAGGCTCATCAGGAAGTCATCAATTCTTCCATACCATGCTTTAGGTTCTTGCTTTAATCCATATAAATATTTCTTTAGTCTTCACACATGTGTTTCCTTATCATGTGTCTCAAAACCTGGAGGTTGTTCAATATACACATCCTCTTCTATGAAACCATTTATAAAGGTTGTCCATTTGAAGTAATTTCCATTTCATCTTGGAATCCAAAGTAAGATAGTTCTTATTAAGGTATATCCATCTACTGGTGCAAAAGTTTCTTCGTAAGCAATCCCTTCTTTATGAGAGAATCCTCGTGCGACAAATATTGCTTCTTAATACTTTTCAAATACTTCACCTTTCCTTTTCAAGAAATATATCTAAGTATTACATGAGTATTCGTCATAATAGACATACCCACTTAAGGAAGTAGTTGACATTGGTCCACACACATCTGAGTGAATGATCTCTTGGATCCCTTTTGATTTACTATTACTTCTTGGAAATGGATTCTTGGTGTTCTTCCCTTGAGCACATCATTTTCATACTCCTTCATTGTTAATTTGGATTTTTGGAAGACCTATTACTACCTTGATCACAATTGGTAATGCTTTATAGTTTACATGAGCAAGTATTCTATGCTAGAGTTCACATGGAATGATAGTATAAGTTGTGAAAGTTGAGTCTATATGCCCTTTTAGTTTGTAGATCCCTCCTTCTTCAATACATAATACAATAACATCATCTATGGTGTTTACTTTTGACCACATAAGAACTTCACCATCTACAAAGGAAACTCTGAAGCCTTTCTTGTCTAGAGCTTATATAGAAAGAATATTCTTATTTAGTTCTAGAACATATAAGACTTCTTTCGTTTTCATGGACTTACAGGAATCCAGCTTGTAGGAAGATTCTCCCAATTCTTTGATAGGATATTGATAGTTATCTCCAAGTTGTACTTTGTGTGAATAATATTTCTAAGTGAGGCATGAGAGAGAGTCTCTGTGTCCTGCCATATGTTTGGAAGCACCATTGTATATGAGGAAAGTATCAATTCCATGAGAGATTTATCCCATGAGGGATTAATTCAAGACATATTCTTCATTAGAGTCTTCATTCTCTCTGATCCTATCTTCATCTGATTCATTTTCTTCAGTTGCATGGGCATGGAACTTTCCGTTCTTCTTCTTTAAATTTTTTTTGTTAAGTGGACAATGTCTGGAGATATGTCCTAAGTTATGACATGTATAACATTCATATTATGAATAATCCTTCTTAAAATTCTTACCTCTTTTGAGTTCTAATGATATACTTGTAAAATATCCTTATCCTTCCTTTTATTTCTTCCATTCTTTGTATCCACATCTAGAGCTTGATCTTCATCTTCATTTAACTTTTTTCTCTATTTTATAAACTTCCTTCTTCTTGTACACATTCCTCCCATTGCTTGCTGAATTTGGTTGGTTTTTTTCTAGCCACCATATTCCTCTAGTGAAGGAAACCCATTCTCTTGGAAGACCATTTAGAGTGGTCATCACAACTTTAGCTTCTTCTACCATATCACCAATGGCTTATAATTGTTCTTTAATATGAGATACTCTGGAGAAGTATTACTACATGGTTTCTACCTTTTGCATCTTCACAACCTTGAGTTGGTTTCTCAAGGTCATTCTCTTGTTGATGTTTTTCCCTTCAAACATATTGGTTAGTGCATCAAACACTTCCTTTGGAGTATTCTTTAAGGACACTTGAGAGATTAAGTGATCCTTAATAGAGTTAGCTATGATCCTCTTTACTTTGATCATATCCTTCTTTTGTTTTTATTTCTCATCTTCTCCCTCTGGTTCCTTGACCTCTTCTTTGATGTATCCATCTATGTCATGCTCTTCAAGTATGAGCATAATTCTATACTTACATGCTCTGAAATTCTATGCTCCCTCAATATTTTCATCTAGATTGGTATTGTTTGTCATCTCAAATGAATGGGAAAATCAAATGGAAAGATATGAGACAGTACTTACCAATTCGATGACCTTTTTTTGGAACCAACTTCAGGATGACCTAGGGTTTGACTAGAAAACCCTAATTTTCTAGCTGTGGTCACTTGTAGATCTAAGAGGAGTAAAATATGTGCCTCCCTATGGCGAGATATATTGTATCTTGTTTTTCCAGAATTTGAGGATGGGACCTTGAAAAATATGATGCCCTAGTTTCTCTCGATAGTAGTGATAGGCCAAAAGGTGAAAATCCTCATAATGAAAAACTGCTTTGACAGAAAGATGTGCCCTCCTAGGGAAATTTAAATGAACCTTCTTTTTCAGGTGATATGTGGAGGGATGTCTCCAGAATAGTGAACCCTAGCTTGTTGGATCGTAGGAGTTGTTGCACAATGTATTCTTTCAGGTTGGATCTAATACCATGTTAATTTTTTCTACTCAAATAGAAAAAGGATCACTAAAATAATAAAAATAACAACAGAAAAAAGAGAACACAAATATTTATCTTGGGAGACCCTCGTGGGGAAGAAAAACCAAGAAAACTTACTCTATATAGACTTCACCCGAGTACAGTGTAAGATCTAAAGAACAAGACTAGACTGCTTCCTCTCCTCCAAATGGACTGTTTCTTCTCTCTCGAGTGCAATTGCTTGAGTTATGTCTGTGTCCAAATGGGTGAGGCGCCTCCCCTATTTATACTGATCAATGGAGAATCCTAATAACACAACATGGCCAAATTCTCCTCCCAATCAAGGTCGACCTCCCTTGGGATACTCAAAAATACATTTTAATAATTCTTTTATGGGTACTGACCCGAATTACAACTGAGGGTTTACCTCAAGACTTTACATGTCCAATTACATCAATAACATCCCTAATTGGAGGAACAACAGCTCTGAAAGGGGTAATAAAAATAATAATACAAAATAACATATCTTCTGTAGTTACATTTCTTTAACAATTTATTATCATTGTTTGGTAGTACATTTAGTCATTGATTGATTTTAACTGGTCATTTACTTAGTCATTGATTTTTGTCATGTGGTCATTTACTTAGTCATTGATTTTTGTCAAGTGGTCATTTAATTAGTCATTAATTATTGTTAAGTGATCAATTAATTAGTCATGGATTGTTGTCAAGTGGTCATTTAATTAGTCATTACTTATTGTTAACTGGTCATTTAATTAGTCATTGATTTGGTATATAGGGCATGGAGGAATCGAACCACTAACATCCTTCCTATAAGGCATGTGCTCTTCCATTGAGATAGCACCCTTAAAGAGAATCAACGTTTACACTGAATTAAAGTTCACACTAAAAATATATCACAAAGTCTTATGGACATTAACACTTGCACACATATTTACATATATATTATCAACATTAGAAAAATGTATCTAGTTTAGCTCTGTCTATATTAGTTATCTTTGTGATATACAATAAAAAGGAGACAATTATATATTAGTCAAGTTTATCTTTGTGATATACAATAAAAATAAAACATTTATAACATATAGCATATGCTTGTTTTGAGCCATCAAATAGACTAAAGATCTCAAGAAAAACATATGAGGTTGAAATTATGTCTTTGGAATAAGAAAGAAAGTTTTCCTTTACCTCATCAAAATAGTATGCCCAATAGAATTTTATACCGATGACCCAATCCACCTTTCGATTTGTTCCTCTTGGGAGAAGTATAGGGCATGTTTTTGCATTTTGATAACAAAATCATATGTTGTTGGTTTTTCCCTGTTGGGGTCTTCCAAGGTAAGTTTGTGTCAAATGTGTGAATATGATTTCTTCTTTAGTTCCTATGTGTTGTTTTGTTGAAGATCTAAGGTATTTTTTGTCAATAAATTTCAGCACTAAATTATTAGTGACATTAAATCAAATCAGGATCACTGAAAATCAACACTTACATTGTTCTAAATTTTACTTTCTTGTCTAAATGACCTATTTTGTCATTGGTGAATAGCAATAAAAATTCTTTCCTTCCTTCTTACTAATCAAGCAACCAAATAATGATACTTAAGTGTCAATAGGGAACGATCAAGATGAGTAATCCTAGAGATTAATTCTCATCTAAATTGAACTCACACAAGAGATGGATTTGTGAGGCATAAGCATTGCCTATGAACTTGGAGATTCAAATACAAAGAGTGAATTAGTTCGGGTTCTTGTCACTACATTTTCTGGCATGACAAAGACGAAACAAGTTGTCAAGGTATCGGAAAAATTGGTTGCTTAGTTTGATATTTAGTTATGACAATATCTTGCATTGCCCACATCAAAGGAAAAAAGAAAAGAAAAGAATTCATGTATTATGTTGAAACCTATCATACATTTCATTTCTTCAATTTCTATTAAGCATTTTTGCATGTCTCCAATTAAATAATTTCCAAATAAGACTACTTGCAAATAATGTTCCACCAACCTACTAGTTCCCTAGGTTGAGATGGAGACATAAATTTTGTAATGAGGGGCTATGGGACCCAAAAGTAATTTAGTTTACCATATTCACATTTAAATGGGTCACATAAACGATAACTTCTAATAAAATAAGGTGGCATGGGTTCATGAAGACACTTGGCACCTTGTGGATCCTTTGGTTGACTAGATTCCCTAGACATTTGGCATGATCTTCATCCAAATTTGAACACGTGGGTAATGTAATGTTATTGGAGGGTGATGTGGTGTCAAATATAATATAATGATCCAAGGAATTTGAATATATAAAGGAGAGTAACTCCCATGGAAGAGGAATAGACTAGAAGACAAGGTGTGCCACTTGGAAGGAAATTCCAAGCACTCTATGACAACAAATGACGAAAGATTCTATGACAAGTATGAAAAATTCAGACTTGATTGCAGACATATGAAAAATATGACATGAAAGAGATAAAAATATCTACCAAGAGGTTTAATTTGGGAGTTAGATGCATCCATTCGAATTGGGGAAAGAATTGGAGCATGAAGAGGAACACAATTGTCATGAGAGTTACTAAATCACTAAGATGAGTTGGAGGAATCTTGTGGAGAAAAAATTGACCTTAGGAGGCCTTATGAATTTAGTAAAAGGATTTCATAAGGAATGAGAATATTTTTTTTTATCGTTTTTTAATTGTGCTTTGGCATTTTGGAGAGATTTTGCTTGTCCATCGCACAGTGAGTGTTCACTCTCCCTGCTGCTTGTGAACCAATTTCGAGGGAGTTGGATTCCTTTCCAAGTTGGTTGATGGAGAATAAATTCATACCACTCATTGGAAATCCATATATTCAAATTCTCATCTATCTCCCTATTCTATCATTCATTCTTCTCCATTCACCCCCACTCTCTTGTTGATGCCGCACTTGTTGGAGTGGTTCTTGAAATTTGATGAGGATATTTGGTGCCAAAGCTTGGGTATATGATGTATGTATATGTACTCTTCTGTACATATTCTCTATAATTCTAAATATCAGAAATCCATGTATGAAAGGCTTGCATTCCCATGCTCTTGAATGACTAGTTTTCATGAATTTGGCTTCCATTTTGGAAAGAGTTGTATATCAGATTTGTATAATGAATTTTCTATAATTTTGATGATTATGGGGCAGACATAAATGATTTATAACTCTATAATTTCATTAACATATTCTTTGTAGCTAGAAATTCAATAAACTCAAGTGTGAAAGGCTCGCATCCCCATGCTCTTCAATAACTAGTTTTCATGGATTTGGCTTCAACCTTGAAGTAGTGTTATATCAGATTTGTATGAGGGATTTTCTTTGAGTTTTATGATGTTGTGACAGAAATATATGATTTTTTACTCCGTAATTCCATTTCCCTATGCTCCGTGGGTTGAAATCCAACAAATCCATATGTGAAACTCTTGCAATTACATGCTACTAATTCACTAGTTTTCATGTATTTGACTCCCACATTGAATGAGTTGTATACAAGACTCGTATGAAGGTATTTATAGGTGGTTTTATACTATTGGGGGAGAAATTTTTATGTTGTATATGTTCTCTATATTTCACATCCTTATCTGAGCCTTTAACTCTACCTTTCATATGCCGAAATCGAGCTAGTTATGCAATTTCCCCATATTAAGCAATTTCACTGAAAGTTATCAAACAAATGTGGAACTCTATAACCAGTTTGAATAAATAATAACCATGTGTAATGATATTACATGATGTCTTAAATCAGTACCCATAATTTTATTACAAAATTTGGAGGTTTGTACATGATTTGGGAATCCCAGTTGGCCTACACCCTAGGGGGATTTCATCACAATTTCCTAGTAATTTTGGCCTTTTTGTCATCTTCCCCAAACGAAGTTGTAGAGGTATGAAGTTAGTAATAAAATTATCATAGAATCCCTTGATAGGTATTAAGACTCATCATATCATTCCATTTTGAAATTAGGGACCCTTTGGTGCCATTTGGAACACCTCGAATCAAGACTAGTTAATCCCGAATTTGCCCAATTTGTGCATTTTTCCAAAATTTCCAAACACTACACATGTTCAATTCTCTAGAGCTGACTGAGGATCCTGAAGTGTTTGAAGAGGGAAGTATTGGAGAAATACCTAGTGGTGAGAAACTAAGAACATATAAGGAGATTTGTAGTTTAGCAACTAACTTGGGCCAACGTGATCTTATTTATAAGTTCATGGATTTGGAAAATTATCATGCCTCTTTAAATTATAAGCATGGTGTTGCTTTTGAATTTTCTAAAATTGCAAAGCAATATAGTAACACACTTAAGACTCATTTGCATTCGCTTATTCCAATTCTTGTTCGCTATCAATAATATCATGGTGCACATCTTATCCTAGTTGTTTTTAATTGAAAAATACGTCTTAACGCTTAAAAAAGGAAAATTTGTCATGTTTTAATGATCCCTTTATAAGAAAATTAATTCAAAATGAGATGTATCATGTATATAATTCTACCCTAATTTGTTTTCTTATGAATTCAGTTATAACTTTATTTACAGGTACACGTTTTTATCTTGTCTTGACAAATGTTGTTCATAGATTGAGATGCAAGAATTCAAAATATGTATCTATCCTCTCAATGCTTGACATTGATAACTTTTGCAAGAATATTTCTCTGCATCCAAAGATACAGAAATTTATTAGGGTTATTTGTGCCTACCAGAAGTAGCATGTATTAGTATCTACCACAGTTTCTTGAAATACAAAATTAATTAAAAGATACATATTCTATCCCTAACAAAATATTTTAGGGTTTTATTTCAAGGTGCTAGACATAAAAATACTTGTGGAGTTCTTAACATAATCGACATCCTTCGTTACATAATTCATTCTTGTTCCATGGTAAAGAATTCCAAACTATCACACTGTTAAGGATGATTCCTTAGAATGATGGCATGTCCACATTGTCCATGTAGTAAACATTATGAGATATAATAAAGAGAACCATTTACAAAAAATACATGAGACTTATAGACAAGAAATGACTCAGTTTTGTTGCATTTAGTAAAAATTAGTGTATGCTTTCACATTTTCACTTTTTCTCAAGTGTCAATCATGGACTCATCTTTCTCCAAAATTTCCTCAAGATCATAACATCTAAGCTAAGGGTATTGTGTATGAATCATATTTGCAAGTCATATGATAAGATAAGATCATTTTATTAATGTTTATAAAATGACCACACATGTATGTCAAGAGAACTAAAAGGTACAACTAGTGTCAATACAGTGTGGGAGTGTAAAAGGAACTCCCACACCAATATTGAAAGCAAAATGATAAAAAAACAAGTGCTCAAAATAGAAATCCAACACACAGATAAGTTGGAAAAAACTTGTTGAGTATATCTTATACATCTAAAATTAATTAGTGAAGTGTTGATGTAGTGGCAATATGAGATTGGAAACACAAATATGAGTATCAGAATTAGGTTTCCTAGTCAAGTTTATGGTAGCATAGAATGAAAAAATAACACCTAAGTGATTATAGACTACATAAAAAAACCACTTCACTAAAAAGAATAGAAGATAGACAAAACGTTGCATGAGTTATTTGGATTTAACATTGGCAGATAGATAACAAAACACTCTAGACTTCGTTATGAGCAATGGTTATGCCACACATAAGATGAAATATGTGAAATGACTGGAGCTTTGAATATTTAAATATTTTAGGTGCAATTATGACCTGAATTGGTGACAAGACTTGGTGAAGCACAGGAAATATCACATGCCAATTTTGCAAATTTTGTCACCCGACACACTAAACTCAATCAACGACTAAATATAATGGTCTAATCAACCCATATGATTTTCCACTATACATATTAAACTTTAACACTTAAATTTTTCACTTCAAAAACAGTACAACTCTTATTCTAATATTAGAAAGACCCTAACAGGATGACCATACTCCCCAAGTGAACCCATAACAATAGACCAGAGACTGCAATGCAGAGAAAATAAATAAAATGATCCACCAAATTTCTCTGGAAATAACAGATACTTTACTAGAATTTTTATAGCGGATTTATTATTCTCATTGTAATCTTATTCATTTCTTTGGAGAGAAATGAAATTGACACTAATTATTTCAACCTTATTTTATAGTCTAAAAAATTCAAAATCTAAGAAAATCAATTTGGCCTTTGGTTTAGAGTGATCTTTGGGCTACCTTGACCATGATAGATAATGAGGGTATCTATTTATTTTAGTATCCTTTGAATCGAAGTAGTTTCCTTCCCTTGGGTCGATTCAAGAGATAGATAGAGGTGAAATTGGTATGGTGGATTGGTTGAGCAATTTAATTGGTCGAGTTCCATTCCTTACTACATGATGTACTTTAACATAAAGAGTGTGTCCTCAGCCTCCTAAATATTCTTTATATCCCTAAAATATCGAAGGAAGTGTAGCCTTCCAAAACATTGTTGGAAATCCTTCCTGCAAACATGCATATAAATGGTGGCTCCGACAAGCTTCCTCATTCGTCAAACTTCCAATGAAAAAATAAAATGAGTATTGTTCTCTCGGTTACACAGTGAAAGAAATAGGATCAAAAAGTAACATAATGACTGAAACAAACATTCACACGGTTTAAGTTAAACAAGCAGTAACAATGACTTATACCACTATATGCTGGAATGACTTCTAATGCTATATGCTAGAATATATCAGTTCCTGTTAGAAAACTCAAATTTGATTATCTTCAAGCAAACGAGGAAATAAAGAAGCTAGCTAAGAAATCATTCTCACCTCCTTTTATAGTCAATTAACAACAATATGTATCTTTTGAATTTTACTTTCATCATTTCTCATAAATAATGAAGAGGTTCAACTCTTTTTAGAGACGTATCATTTAAATTTAATTTCAAAGTAACCTTTTATCTTTAATTTTATTTTTTAAATATATTCTTATTTTCATTTGATTAATATATATCATATTATATAATATTTATTACGTCGATAGACATTTTTATTTGAGATTTGGGGTGGACTATGGCCTATGCTTTTTCATCTACAGACGAGGATGAGGCAAGTGTACTGTCGAGATTGATTCTATGGCAATTGTTCAAAATTAAAAATAAATAATTATATATATATAATAATTGGTAGCTAGCTGATAAATGGATAACTTGTAGCAATGCATGGATAACTCATAGCTGATGAATGGATAACCAAGAGTTCATGGAAATAACTAGAAGAATGTGAGATAAAAAGAAAAAGAATATAAAAAAGAATTGATAGTTGATAAATGGATAATAGGAAGAATGTCTATGATAACCTGTAGCTAGGCATGGATAAGTCACATTTGAACCCGTTTAACTAGAAGAATATGAGGAATAAAAAGATAATTTCAAACTGTCTTCCATTCCATGACTATATCTTAACCATTTTATCCCTATCAACGTGATCCAACCACAAACTATGTGGGTGTGCTAGTTTTCATTCAATTAATATAAATCATGTTATATAATATTTATTTTCATTTGATTAATGTATATCATGTTATACAATATTATAGAGTACTATATGATACATAAGACATCATTTTTATCACACTAGAATGTAAAACTAATATCTTAATACAACTATATGGATTAATTAAAAGATAACAAGACACACATAAAGATTGGATTTGAACCCATGTATGCACTCAATCGAGCCTTGACTCTAGTGATCTAGTGTGTGGAGAAATATTTGCATCTGGAATAGCAAGTTGCTCTACAATCCAGTCTTTAGCATTGTACTATGTGTACCCAATTTCAATGACTACAAAGATTTGATGCTAGAATTGCTAACTTCATATTCATGCTATTGTTTTGGTGAAAGATAAATTAAGGAGAAGGCCATGGTTCACCACTCAAACGACAAAATCTTAAAGTTAAATCAATTTAAATTAATTTGAGGATTCCCAAATCACTACAACAGAAAGCACAATCTTGCTATTTGAAATGGTCACATCATCAGATTGATGATTTGAGAGATGTTGGAAAATCCATAAAAGAAACTTATAACAACATACCAGAGACTTCACTACAGAGCAAATAAATAAAATGATCCAAGGAGTTTGTCTGGCAATAACAAAATACTTTACCATAATTTATGTAGCAAATTTTTTATTTTCATCATCAGTGGATGCCTTTAACTTTAATTCCCATGCCTGGATAAATCATGCTCCACATGATGTCGTGCTTGTAGCTGCATATCTTTATCAGAGGTGAGCTGAATGAAGGTCCTCATGACTCTACTAATCCTAAACAAACTTTCTTAAGCATCATCGGCCATACTTATCCTAATTGTTCCTTCCAAGCAAAGATAATTGTTGACTCTGATATTTTCTTATTGGATGGAGGGAATCAACAATCGAAATAAGCTTAGATATCATCTAACAGATTGAACCAGTTTCTTGTTGGATGGAGAGAATCAACAATCAAAATAAGCTCAGATATCATTTAACAGATTGAATCCATTGAATCGGTTAACCGTTGGATAGAGAAAATCAACAATCAAAATAAGCTCATATATCATCAACATATTGAAAGATCTATCCTTCCAATAGGTTGATATATTTATCCTTCCCATAGGTTGATGATTGGCCTATCATCCTATAAAAGTCAATAAGTTCGCAAGGATTTAGAAAATTGATGATAGAAAAACATGTACCTGGCGCGAAGCTCTACTACTGCGTAGAGAAAATATATTAGATTTTCAAGCATTTACCAGTTTGAGAAGTGATACACGTTTAGATTCATGGCATCCAAATTTTCTCCCTTCCTTGACATTTCAAAATCTAAAATCGCTACTTCAATATCAGAGAAAAGTTGGATTTCAGTTTTTCAAATCAAAGAGGAAGTTTTCATAGATTGAATACCATGTTTTTTTTTTATTTGAGATCACTCCACGAGATTCATTGCAAATTTTTAATGTTTTAGTTTTAGTTTTAATTAAATTTAAGTTCAATTTCAGCTTTCATTTTTATTTCCATTATATTCTTTAGGCTATTTTCAATTTTATTAAATAGTTTCCAAATTTTGTACATTTATAATGTAGATTTATTATGTAGATTTATAATGCTATATAATATACAACCAGACAAAAGCTGAGACTGTTATTCATATCTTTTAGAACTCTTCCCTCTGGGCTCTTTTGATTAGTGAGGTTAACATGGTGAGAACCAAGGTCACTCCAAGGAAAACTACTAACGAGCCTTATCGCACTCTTATGCCGTGTGCCTTAAGAGAGATGAACATAATTCAAGGTTTATCCGAGCACAAGGTCTCAGTTTCATCCTGTCCTCGCACCCTGCGATTGGAAAATAGACCAAGGAAAAAACATGGGAGCCCTTTGGTTGAGGATCTTGAAGTTGAATTCAGAATTTTGGTGGAAGAAAATGGGTCTACCCAAACTAGGGAGACTCGAAACAAGAATAATATTAAGGTTTATTGGATGGTTAATGCACTTATGCCCATGGCTACAGAGGATTGTATACGTGGGGTAGTTGTAGCCGAAGGACAAGGATCTCTCCTTGCTGGACATTTGTCCAATGTGGAAGACACATTCCTAGATCTTACTAAGTTCCAACGTGATGAGATGACAAGGGTGGATGAAAAATTGGACGCATTGGCATAGGATCTAACGATAAATACGTTCACTACACCTCCCCCTGGTTCGACGACAAACACCTAGCTTATGTTCCAAGATCACCCTGCGTTGATGGAAGGGGAGAAAAAAATTAAAATCCCAGGTGTTGGACCCTCCTCACATTCCCATTTCTAAATGTTTGCTTGTTTATCAAGCTTTTAGACTAATTTCAGTAGTTTCTGCAATATCACCTTTTTTATCAATTAGACTATAACCCCTGGTCTATGGGGGATCAGTCACAAACTTATCCTTAGGCAACACTTTTATTTTCTAGTTCTTTTACCATGAAAACTCTGTTTAACATTAGAATATCTCTGGATTTTTTGAATACTCTAGAAAGCTACAAACCATCTCCATTTTGTTTAAGGTCTTACACAGCAATGAATTTCAGTCCTTGGGTGACTTGGATATGTACAGACA
>LPNX010418084.1:67801-80352 GCA_001517045.1 Pseudotsuga menziesii | reverse complement strand
TACAAAAATTGAGGATATTTTCTAGTTTTTTACAAGGGAGGGACCGAGGGGGGGTTTAGAACTTTCCAAACTCAAGCATGAGGAGAACCGTGATGAATGACTGATATTGAGAATTAATGGAGGTTGTGAAAATGATAATTTTTAGCTAACATAATACATGAACTTGTTGAAAATTTAACATACAACTGAGAGGGTCAAACAACAACGATTTTGTTAAAACAAAATATGAATGTGACCAATATGATGAGCTAAACACAATGAAACTAACTTCATGGCATGACGATGCTCATAGGGAAAAATGACAAATATCCAAAACTTGACTCAACCACACTATGATGACGCACACAATGCAACTTGGCGGATCTGTTGAAGGGATAATATTACGAAAGAAAAAAGGGTGAAATAAGATATGGACATGATAAGCACTTTGAATTGGATGTGATGGTACGTACATATGCAATGATCTTGCAAAAACTTTCAGTAGGTTCTTCTATGGCATCATGTTTCAACACTTCGAAATCATGTCAATGTTGATCATCAACACTAGACGTCCAAGTAAATGGAGCAGGCTAAATATCATGTAGCATTATTTCCTTTTTGGTCATTAATGGAAACTAATTAGCCATTACAAACTATATAGGTATATTATGTCAATTACAATATTGAAATATCTAGAGACGTATTGAAACATGTTATATATAATTATAAAATCCTATATTATATTATATATAAACAATCTTAATTTGTGTGTGACATGTATAAGGAAATATCTGATAATTAGGACATCTTATATAATTATTAACTTAGACTATCTAGTCATATTTTTTTTAATCTTGTGACTAAATCATATTGTTTTGTCCCATGACTAAATTAGACATTTATTTCTGACATTTTTAGTTGTTATCATTTAAAATTGCTCAAATTTGGTCATATTTCATTAAAAAATACTATGGTGACCAACATTTTTAGTGGTTTAATCATTTATTTTACATGGTGACCAACCTTTTTGGTTGTCTGGTCATTTATCCCCCATTTGTATACTAGTGATGGTTGTGTGATTATTTTAAGTCTTTGGGTTTTCTCTGGCTTACCATTGAAAGAAAATGCAATTCTTCTATAAGGATGGTCTTCTAGGAGGAATCTCCTCAAGTATTCATACATGTTTTTTTGTAGGTGGTTGGACCACTTAACCTTTATAGAAGGTCCAAAACATTTACATATATGACACCCTTTTGTTGCAAGACCTATGATGTTATTGTATATAGAGCATGTTAGTGTTAAAAAATATAGTTGCACCAAAGTAAGTATGCCATATAACGTTATATATATAAACAAATCAATGAACATGCTTACAGATAAAATTCATAGTCCTAGATAATCATGCATGGTGTACGCACATATTCAGACAATGTAAAACACCTATCCATTGGGATGGGTTTTGATACATCACATACATGTATCCCTTCCCATAATTGCTTAAATTCATTGACCAATGGTTGTATGTGTACATACATTCTCTTCACATGTATTATACTTGAGACTATAAGATCCAACATAAGATGTTCATTCTTCACAAACAACCATAGAGTTATATTGTTTTTTAACCTTACCATCAACTAAATAAAATAGTCGACGTTTTGCAGGGAATGCAAGTTAACTCCATCCATGGATATGATCAATCTAAGGTTTTGTACTTCATCCTTGAATTTATCGATCCATGTATCCTCTATATGCTTATGAATCTGATGGGATTCACATAATTCTTGGCTCACTTCTATGTGAGGCATGCCATCCCCATAACATAGATAATTTTTTGCAATGAAAAAGCCTTTGGATCCTTGGAATTATAGGCATGTGCCTCAATATCTTATGAAGAGGACCATGTGGAATACCCTTGTTTTTTTTATTTTTGGTACCTGTCATGTCCACATTCTAGACATATATTGTTGCCTACATATTCACCTTTGTATAAAATACAATCATTCACACATGCATGGTATGATATGTACTGGTAACATCCAAACTTTTCAATTTTTTCTTTGCCTCTGAGCAACTATAATGCAAGAAATTATCACTTGGAAGTACCTTATCTTTGATTAACTTTCAATTAGTAGGAAATAGAAATATGCGTTGTCATCAAACATGCATAAAATCAACCATTTTCAATGTTCATTTGGCGACAAGATTCTTTTCCAAAGTAGAGGATTGGTTGGTTAACTACCTCAAAAGTATTGAGAAACACAATATGACATATCATATATTGCTTTCAAATTACAAAACAACATTAGTGTCCCTAGTTGGGTATATCTTGATCCATGTCCAAAGACACTGGTGGTGGTTTTAGATTTTAGTATTTCAAAGAAAGTATTGACGATATTAATGTCATACTATAGCTCTTTTTGTTGTAATGCATGTAATAGCATTACCTCCATGGAATGTCTCCCATAAGAAATCATCCATACCAACCTCCATATTATTGCTTTTGTCCCCAACATGTGAAAAGCTAGTGTTACTATAGATGTTTTGAATTGGTGACTTAGAACGTAGTGGGAATTGAATAGGTGATTGATTTAACCATGCTCGGTATGTTTCCTCTCTTAGTTTTGACAATCTAATATCATTCCCTTGCTTTGACATCGTAGTGGAGTACAACGATAGATGATAGATATGTTGCTCATTGTCAAAATCCCGATTGGAAAAATACTGAACATTAGATCTATAATATTAGTAACACAATGAATTAATATGTTAAGATACTATACCAAACTTTAGTTAGAGGCATAGAATTTGTTTCCCTATAATAAATATGCAACCGATCACTTTATAAAACAAACATGGACTTAAGCAATACATTTCCATTAGTTCCATTTAAATTACAAAAATATAGTTACTCGATGATCTTTTTCTTATGCCCCAAGGGGACATATAAAGGTAGACCCAATACAAGTTGTTTTTGATCAGTGTTTAGTGATCTACGAAAGTTATAATTTATTAACTCCTCACCAGAAGACAAACTATGCATTGCACACACAACAACAAATATGGATGCCTTCCTTTTCATAAAGAACTCTTTGTCATTAGAGTGTTTCTCAAATGAACAATTTGCACTAAATAATGAGTACCTACAACTATTTATGAAACCTACAACTTTCCCATAATTTTGTGGTTGAACATCAATATATAACAAGTTTTTCATGTTAAAGTTTCCAGAAGCATAGTTGTCCATGCAAATACTATACATTGAAACGTTATTTTTGTATTTAATAATAATGAAGTAATCAGACCAACTATAAAGAGGACCACAAAATGGATAGGAAGAGGGAATTCAACGCTACCTTCCAACAATTGAACAAACCTTGGTGTGTACATAGACATTTTGGATCTCAGCTTGTACAATTTTTTGAATCTCCTAGTAGAGATGTTTTGCATAGTATTGATATCGTATCTTGGCTCACTAGAACTCTTCTTTGACTCAATAGAAGGAGACGGGTTGGTCAATTTAGGATGAAACTTAGTACTTAATATAGATTCCAACCTTTCAATAAAAGAGCATATGGAAGTGTTCCTATGTTTCTTTTCCAAATCACCTATTAGAGGCTTGACTATAGTGGGAGGTATTAGAATGTTAACTTTGGGTAGTTGATCATTGATATAATTGGACAATGTGGCATGTCAAGGACTCACCTTAAACCCTTTTCATTTTGAATAGCCACATATACTATTGGTGTGTCATAAAGGAGATCCAATTCATGGTGTAGTACTGATGACCCAGGTTGGTTGGTGGAAGATGGCATGCTACAATTGACAAGGTAAAGCGGATGCCCATTTTCATCAAACATCTTCCCATGGTATCTTTCACTAGTGGAATATATTGGGTATCTAAACTCGATCCTGAATCACGATCCTACAAAATTCAATGAACAATTATTCAAATCAATATGCATAACTAACATAAATTTAATTAGATAAATGAATCATAAATCAAATATGAACTTACTGCAAACAATAGGAGATAACTGAAGCAATCACAATGATATGGAATGAGCTAGAATCCAAAGAATTTGCCATTTGATATTATAATTTTTTCTTCCTTGCATTTGAGTAAACACTATAATCAATACATGAATAAATTCATAAAAGAAAGTATGGAAATCATAGAAAAATCTATCTTCAAACTAAAATTTGAAGGGCCTTTACAAGTTATCGGTGTGCTATATTATTTGTTTACGCACTAGTACACATTACTATATTAAACACACCGGTGCACAAAATAGTTATACACACCGAAAAGTGACATCCATTTTTGCCTCAACAAAGAAAAACCTTCGAAAAAATATTGATTGTGAAGGTTTGCATTTGCATTTTCTGTAGCATTCCTAATTAGTGTGTTTTAGGTAAAAGCACATTAGGGCACATTACAATATATAGCACATCGATAACATCAAGACAAAAAACAATGTGCACATTCCAGATATTTTCAATTCATTTTATATTACTACTTGTGCATTACAAATAGCGTAACTGTGTGCTTTACCACGAATAGTGCACCAAAAATAAACAAGTAAAAAAAAACATTGTGCATGTTTATCATAAATGCGTTGAAATATACAACGAAAAAATGAGCAAGAATTTGTTTTTCTAAAATTTGTGTTTAGTAAGAGAAAACCCTAAGCTTTAGTTCAATCTTTTGCCATAATTTAGAGGGGAGATTTGAATAAGAGATATTTATCAGCAGTGACATTGGAGTAGGTAGATTTTTTTGGAGAGCGAAATATACAAGATATCACCGAAGGTCACACAAATATGCAAAAGAGAAATTAAATGTATGTGATTTCTAATATTGATCATTTCAATATTTACCCTATTTTATTCTAACAATTTGTATTGAATCGTAAAAAAAGATTTTATAGTTACATTCAGTATTGGAAGAAACCCTAGCTTTCTTGTTCTTTCTCTTGATTCCCTCTTTATATTTCATATGTAGAATCATTTTCTTTTAAGCAATAGATTTGTATAGGGTTTCTTTACTTGCATATGGGGCTTTTAGCAATTGTTGCAATATCACAACTCATTGCATTGGATCCTAAACCATGTTAATGTTAGTTTTATCTTTTAAATGATTTTGTGTTTCATTGTGCTCACTGTACAGAGTTGTCACACCGATGCTTATATTCAATTAAAACGCATATCATTGTCCAAAATTTAAAAAAAAAATGTCATTTTATTGATTTATTTATCGGATCAATAGTACGCAATATACTTTATGAAGCACCGGTGCATATATTACTTCATAAAGCACCGACTAAAACATTTTTTCCATTAATGGTATCCACTATACGATATTGTCTCAATGGTGCACATATTAGTTTGAAGCACACTGATTTGTTTAAAATCTAAATACTGAAATGTAAAGTTATCAATTTATTCATGGCTCTACAATACATAATAGAGTGTAACGAAGGATCGGTGCGTCTATTACGTTATAAAGCATCGAATAAATATAATTATTTGTAAACAAAGTTTTCCAAATTTGTATTTGCATGGTAATCGTGCACTAGTGTGTATATATATATATATATATATAAATGCACCAATACTATAGTTTGTATTATATATATAAAAATGCACCGGCGGTACTATAGTTTGTACAAAATATTTCATGATTTATGTATCTGACAATTCTTGAATTTTTTTTATAGAAGTTCAAGGAAAACAACTTATTGTAGTGAGCATGACAATAGCTCATCTCAATAAGGGAAGGGGCAAGATCTTTAGGTTTTGTTAAAAATTTAATATATTTGACTTATATGGAGGTTTAATTTAGTGATTGGTATTATTTAATGTGTGTCATGTAGAGCAAAAAATTGAAGAAATTGTTAAAGGTACAACATCACGAGTCATTCTCCAAGACACTCTTGATGCAGCCAGGATTGGACCTCATGTGTTCGGAGGTAGGGAAGCTTGAGATGGACTCAAGTACTTAGAGTAGATTCTTGAGTTGGACTCAAGAATGACTAAGCCTTCCATATAAAGGTTATTCCTCTCGTATAGAGGTGATTTTTTTTATTTATCAAAGTGATGATGTTGTAAATTCTTGTTGGATAAGGCTCTGTACTTGTGTGTCAAGTCAATATTCTCAAGTGGACCTCCAGTTGTAGTAGGTACCCATGGGGTGTACCTCCCATATAGAGGCAATGCTTTGAATGTTGAATCATTTAATGTTGTGTGATGTAACACTAACCATGGTCACTTATCTCTATTAAGTCTCCTTTAGAGACTCATTAGAGGAAATTTCAACTCAAAATGCGCCTTTTAACCCTAATTCAAATTCCATTTCATCATTTGTTAGCCAATGAAATTGCTTTAAATTTGAAATACTGTATAGGTCTTAAACAATTTTTTAATATAAATTTGGGGATAGGTATCATAAAAAAACTACTTTTTTTGTTCGTATTTTTGACATATCTCCCTGTGTGTTTACTCAAATTTCGATCGGGATAGCTCGTTTGGATGCCAAGAGTCAAGTTATTCGGGATTCTATGAGGAAAACTTCAAAAACTTTTGGATTTATGCACATTTCCCGATGTACGTGGGTTTTGGCTCAAAAGTTGTGTATACACGTGAGCCTTAGCTTTAAAAGTCACGTTTACACATAAACATGTGTTTTTTGGGGACTTTCTTGGGACATCAAAGTATAATAAGACCAAAGGGGGTCCAAGGAATCTGTAGAGGGACATGGAAGACCATATATATGTGATCAACCAGGTGTTGTAAAATCAGCTATAACATATGGCCGCTAATGTGTGATGTCAAAGGGATAACATGATGGCCGAAATACATTATATCCATCCCAGAAGTGGAGTAATGAAGACTCGGGTGGAAGAAATATCCACTCATTAGTACAATACAATGATCAATATTTGCATATGACTGCAAATATACATATAGTTGTCCCGAATACATAAGAGTACAATGGCCATGAATAGGCACGTTATACAAATGTCATGTTTTGTCATCACCACGTACAATATACAATGAATCAAGATCTCCAAAATGGATGAAGATATCTGATATACACTGGAATTCGGTCATGAGAGCTGACATCTCATGAATATTGGCATAATCAAGGAGGTAGCATATGTGGAATGCCACCATCTCAGAGGTCTTCCACGCAAACCATGCATGTCCTACTATGTGAATAGATGTGTTGAGGTCGAACATAGTGTTCCATCATCTAATTACCGGTCATTGATGTATACCATTAACAAATGTGAGATATCCCACTATTAATGATAATGGGAATCAAGGTACAGAGTGCAATCTAACAAGTGTGAATAGATGTGTTGAGGTCGAACACTTGAAACAATCCATCGATAAGGGGACACGGATGTATTCCCAAAACTGTCAATGGTGAGAGAACCTACCACTGATGACTGTAAGTATCAAGGCACTCAAATGGACTCTAGAAACCTATTCCAGAATAGATGATCTAAATTCGATGGATTGGAATCCGCTGGAAGGAGGGAATTAAGGCATCCCCCATCAACCAACACAAGGTACTCAGCAACGCTGGATAATGTGTAAGAACTCAAACGAACAAGATGTGCACGAACCAGTAACTGTACCAGGAATGGTTGACATGCAAAGTCAAGATAACTGAGGAATGGCTGACTCAGGCTTCAAATTCCTTCAAACAAGAGAATAAGGTGAATGGTGACAAAAGGTAGGCAACATAAATTCGATATGTAAAATGGGAAATCTCTATGACACATGATGCATCAACAGAGGCTCCATAGGGACTGGAATCCGCAACTAGTATGTGGAGAAAAACTCAGAGTAATGAATACAACTCCTAAAGTCAAACTAACAACCCAACCAATGGATGTGATATATAGTTCTATGTTCGAAGGAGACACGACTCGAAAGCTGCCAATTATAATATCATTTCTCTTTTGGTTTTTTATGTTTTTGAATGTTTTTGGACTTTTTCAGAAGTTGAAAAGCTTGAAAAAGAATAAAAGTGCTTTATAGTGTACATCTAGGAGGAGACGAGTGTCGCAGGAAAGCAAAATAGTTCCCAAGCAATGGAACATACCTATGCTCAATGCAAGGAAGCATGTGTAGGATAAGGACACTTAGGGGAAGGTCTCCTCTCAGTAAGGATGATCAAGCTGCAAATGATATGTAAAAGGTTATGCTTGGCTAGGATTGAGACAAGCTTGGGATACATGGATTATAACTTAGAAGCGGGGAGCTGGTGTAAAGCTCAATAAGGAAAGAAAAACTCATGAAATGCAATCACAACTTGATATACAAGAGAGTCCCTATGGGGAATGGCCAGCATAAAATTCAAGAGGAGTATGAAGCTCTTTCTCAAGGACATGGTGGGACTATAAGCGACTCCCCAAACCTAAAGGAGAATTCTCAGCATGGGCACCAAATGTGAACAGGATCTAATGAGGGTTCCCATGTATAGGAAAGCTCTACCACTCACATAATGTCACTTCTAGTAGCATTATGGAGGTTATGTGACATCACAAAGTGGGTTTGTACCTAAGTTCAAGATGAAACGGTCATAAGGCAATGCACAAATGCAAGCGGATGTGAAATCCTAACCTATATGTCAGTTTGACGGTATACCTATGATAGGCATGAACAGGTCAAAGTCTCGGTTAAAATTCACTCAAATCAGGTCCCTACACAACAAAATTGAGCCAAACGGTCCAAAATGGTCAATAACGGTCCAAACTATAGAAAAGTGGGTAAAAATTTCAAAATTGTTTCTATAAAATAGTGAAAAAAATATTTTTTCCATACCATTTGGAATTTTACCCCACATAGTGTTTTTGAACCAAAAAATTGAGAAGCTTATTCTGGGAGCCACGATCCATGAAATCACAAACCATCTAGATTGTTAGGATTATAATCCTCCCTTGTATAATTTGGTCAATTATGTCCAATTCAAGAGTCCTTTCAGTCTATATTTAGTCACTAGCACCATTGGGTCCACTTGGCCTAATTGGGGCACATGTACCAGTTACTAAAGTGTGGGGAACACTAATTGAGGCCAATTGCCACTGATTGCACTTACCTGCATCAATTTAGGAGCCTCCTAGATCAATCCCTACAAATTAGGATCCAATGGGAGTGCCAACACCAACCTCCATTAGTTGAGTTCAGTTGGTGACTAGTCAAGATCAGTTAAGAGTCACTTACATTCAGCTCTAGTCTGTTACATTCAGTTCTACTCAGTTAGTGCTAGATTTTCATGGATGCATGTAGGTGAGGTGAATTTAATCACCTACCTCATTTAGTTAGACTAGTTAAATGATAATTAACACTGAATTAGACACTTGAGTTGGTATTTTCAACTTCGGTAATGATTTAGACAAGGTCAGTTAACCATATAGTCAAGTAGAGTCAAACCAATTCAAATTTTCTCACATGGATTCGAATTGCATGAGGCTATTTAGCCATTGTACTTCATTGTAATTAATTATCTAATTACTTTTGATTAATGAAAGCATTCACAGTTGCAAGCCATTTTTTCATTGTTTCATTCTTCAATTGCTGAGTAAAATTGTATGATCTATCTTGTGAGTTGTGTGTTGGTCCAAAGATCTATGTGCTCAATTTAATATGGTATCAGAACCTCAGTAGGACAAGGAACTTCTACTACTGCATATTCATACTTGGATCAAAAAATAAATTGAGCAAAATTGCTCCTTCCAGTACTACACCAGAAGTGGAGAATTTACCACTTAATATCACAAGTAAAGGAATTGTTGATCAAGCTTGCTTGATCAACTATGTTGTGTGTGAAGAAAATTCCAAAAGTGCGGGCTGTCGACCTGTTGCACCTGCAACAAGTTCCCAAAATTCTAAAAATTTTGGGGCCCTCCTTTTCTTCAAGTTAGTGAGTTCTTTTCTTGGTTTCATCTTTTGATTTTAGCTTATGAAGGTTGAAGTGCTTTCTCGAGTCTTGAATGCTATAAGTTGAATAGTTTCTCATCGTTTAAAAGCTTGAGGTTTTTTCCATCTGAAATCGAGCCTTCTGTTGTTTTGCAAAAAACCTTTTCAAGCCTTCGCTCAAAGTTTCTTGTATCGGGAGATTTTCATTTGACTGCTCGGCCGTTGCGGGCGTCCTCTGGCTTCTAGTTTCTCTTACCCGTCCCGCCGTTGCGGGTGGCTTCTAGGTCGTCATGTTCGGTTGTTGGGCCGACGTTTCGGGTGCCTTCGAACTTTTGATTGTTTCTATCCCGAGCCCGCCGTTACGGGTGTTCTCCAGATCCTCCAAATCTTTTTCCATGCCGCCGTAGCGGGTGCTTATCGAATCTTGTTTGGCTTGGTTGTGCCGCCGTTGCGGGTGGTCTTCAAGTCCGCATGTTTTCTTTTCGCGAGCGCCGTTGCGGGGGGGTTTCGACTCTTGAGTTTTGTTTTCATCGCGGTATGTTGCGGGCGTTGTCTCTCTACCGTATCGGAGGAGGAGGAACACTGCTGTCCCCGCCGTTGCGGATCAGCATAGACTCTTAAATCCTCGTCTCCCGCTGAACCGTGCTTTTGGAGTGTCTTTTCCTCGTTGCGGACAGTGAGGTGTGGAGGATGTTCCACCATTGCGGGGGAGGCCAGACTCTTGGTCGTCCGACCAAGGTTTCCGTCGACACCCGATATGGGATTCTCGTTCGCGGGATATTTGTAACTGATCGGGCGAGTTGGGACTGGAGGTGGTCCGCCGTTGCGGATGGTATGAAGCTTGTGCCGCCCGACATAACTTTTGGAGCCGCCCCGATTGATGTGACTCCTCGCACGTGTAGCGTTGTTCATATATGTATGGCGACAAGCGGGGTTTTTTGTATTGTTTTCGATCACTGTCGCGAGGAGTCGAGCTGTCGCGTTTCGAAAGAGTCGAAGGGTTAGCTGTCACTGTACCGGTTTCCAGGTGGCGAGGGCGGATCTCCAACTGTCATTAGCTTGATCACTGCGTTGATTTCCAGGTAGGTGCATCTCGTCCTTCAATTGCGTTTAACGTTTGTTGGTTTTCCGCCGAGTTTTGGGGCCCCGCGTTTTTCTTCCTCTTCCAGCTAGGATTTTGGTTTGCTTAGATCGTTTTTTCTCTTGACCTAGGGTTAGGGGGGGGCCGTTTTATTTAACTGTCTGCCCGTAGTAGTTGCTTACGCGCTAGGGTTGGGGGTTTTGAGGCACAGACGGCCGTTACGCCATCTGCGCCAGGCTTCGGTATGCGGTCGCGATGAGTAGAGACTGCTTTGTTGGTGAATGTTTAGGGGTCAGGTTTGGACTGGCCGCAGTTGCCATGATTTTTTTTCTTCTGGTTTTCCTTTTTTACAGTCCGGGGTTGTGCGCCATCTTGATGGGAAATTATTGGTAGAACCTGGGACTGACTCGACCGGGATAAATAGGGTTGAGAGGATTGTTTTTGATAGTGTCGCCTTCTCACTGCGGCCCATGTTGTTTGAGCCACCTTTCGCGATCTAGTTTTTTTGTTGACCGCCTAAAACCCCAGTTAGGGTCGAAAGAAAGTGTCGCTGGTAACGCGGCTTTCATTAAGGATAGCGTGGGTCGGTTTCGATGAGGATACCTTATCCTGAGATGTGGTCGTTTCTCGTCGAGGTGGGTGAGAGTGTTAGCAGCATAATGTTTTCTTCGATGCTGGTCGCCTGCGTTTCTGTCGCAATGGGCATGTTGGGCCGTAGGGCTGAAGTGTCAACTGATTAAGCCTGAGGCTGTTATTTTGTTTCTCTTTGCGTGTGATAAGCGATGGAATGTTAATTGCATATTTCATCTACATATAGCGTGCACATATTTGCTTCGATATATTACCTTCATAAAAAGTGACAAGCCTCATAAGAGCATAGGTTGCATGCCAACACTAATATGACTGACAAATTGATGCATGTGAAATAAATCATAAGGCAATTCGTCCATAAGACCTGGTGAAGATATGCTACAGTAAACATTACCATGCTAACAAACACATTGCACCGCACTTCATGCCAGTAAATTGTCAGTATAGAAGCTTAAGATTTGATTTCATGCACTGATATAATTATGATACACCTGGAAAAGAATAAACTGCTGCACAATGTTCACAAATTTGTATTTCTTAATATCATGATGGTGTACATTGCAGGAAGATCTTAAAATGTCTAAGAGACAGAAAAAGAAGGCCCCAGCAGTAGAGGAGGTTCCAGCACCAGACACAGAAGCAAGAATTGAGTACATTTATGAGGACACCCAATGTGTCACTGGGGTGGAGCCTGAATACAAATGGGGAGATATTTACAGGATGATCTCCCGCAGGGAAGTCCCAGATATGGGGCTTGAGGAGGCACCCATTTATGCTAATATAGAGAAATCACCCATTATGAAGGTCGCCACCAGGCCAGAGCTATTCCCGTGCTTTGAGTTAATGAGATGGGTGCTACCACATACAAACCACAATTCAATGCTCATCTGTAACATCGAGGGCCAGGGCTATGCTGCATTTAGCCCTGGATATGTAGCTTTAGCTTATCATCTACCAGAGCCTCAGA
>LPNX010418084.1:0-58552 GCA_001517045.1 Pseudotsuga menziesii | reverse complement strand
TGACAGAAAACGGGATGTATTTGAGGATGTTTGGTGGGTCAAAGACCCCTTATCTGTTGCCCAAATATGCAACAGATTATATAGTACACAAGGAGGCTGTTAGATAGGGGTATATAGATGGAGTTGGTCATTTCCTATTCCAGAAGAAGAATTCTGCCTACCCTCCTCTGCCTTTTAAGTTAGGTAGTTGCAGCTTCGCAAATGTGAAACAAGCTCCTAAATTTATACAGGAACTAGAAAAGTTCCGTTTCGGGGAGATGAGCTTTAGACGAAATGATACTCACGACAGGGTGGCTAAGCACTGTAGGAAACACAAAGTATTTTATGAGTACACTCACCATTTTGACAATGATGAATCCGTGTTCAGGAGGGCCTCTAACATGATAGCGCTCAGCAAGAGATTCAAACCAAAAGGTGGAAAGGGATCTGAGCAGGAGAAGGATGAACGAGCTAAGGCTGAGGAAACAGCCTAAAGAATAAGGGAGGAAGCCCAAAGACTGGAACAAGAAGCTACAGAATGGCTCCAGAAAGGAGAAGAAGAAAAGAGGAAAGTTGCCCAGGAAGCAGTCGAAAAGGTAAAGGAAACAGCCAGAGGGGCAGAGGAGGCTGCTAAGCAAGCAGCTGAGGAAGCCCAGAGGAAACTAGATGAGGAACTTCAACAACAGGAAGCCGAGAAAACAGAGTTGGCACAACAGCAGGCTTCTAGATCACAAGCAGAGCAAAGCCGGGGTGAGGAAAACCCTGAGGTACAAACCCTCAAAGTACCTACTACCGTCACCCCTACAACCCCCACACTCCAGTTAGTACCCTTTACACAGAAGAAAGGGGAAGAGGTGCCTGATTTCAGTACAGTGTACTATGACAGGGCCACCAAAAGGATCATGAGGAGAACCGAGAGGAAAATAGAAGCAGAAGGGATGGCCAGTACCATGATAACCGACAAATCTGTGATGGTCAGAACAGATAAAGATCCAAGGTTTGTCATCAGGGCTGGGAAGGCAGCCATACATGCTACGGAGGATAACATAGACCGTATGATGGTAGAGATAGAATCATCCAAGAAGACCACCTCTCAGATCAAGGACACCTTGAGAAGGGAGAGAGAGGAGGGCAATAGACTAAAAAGAAAATACGAGCATGTACTCAAAGAGGTGGAGGTCACGAAGCATGAAATTCATGCTATCCAGCAGTAAGCACAAGCAAAAGAAACAACACAAGAAGCCTTGAGTAAGGCACATCAAGAAATTCAGGACTTAAAGAGCGAAAGGGAACAAATGAAGACACATATAGAAGACATGATGGAGCAGCAGAAGGACATCTACGAATCCAACACCTTATATGTTAGAGAGCTGAAAGAGCAGCTGGAGGCAGCCAAGGAGTAGCAGGTAGATCTGCAGCCAGTCAAAGAACACATCCTGGCTCAGAAAGCTAGGATGCTGTAACTACAAACGGACCTGGAGGAAGAAAGGTGTCAAGTCCTGCAGATTGATGGCAGGCTAGATGAAATATTAGACACAGCTTCTTATTTTGTGGACAGGTCGCAAGACATCCTTGAGGTATTGACTTCAAGGATAACCAGGGTAGAAGATGATCAAGAAGTCCCAGCTGAGCTACCAGTCAAAGATAAGCAATATTTGAAGCGGGACCATGATCTGATAGAGTTTGCTGTTATTACTGCGGAGGACTTCCAGAAGACAGTGAAGAAAACGAAGGGAGCCTGCGCCGAGTTCTTTAGAAGAGCCCTGGTCACCTATAACCGCTGTCAAGTGGAAGCTGAGCATAGGCTACATGAATTCCCTGATCATGATACATTTGCAGGGATGTTGCAAACAAGGCAGCAGGTAGAAGAAGCCAAGGTCCAATGTATCAGAGCCCTTGATGAGCCGATCCTGAGAGATGAAATCGGACACGCAGCCATTAGTGTACAGCTCTTGGAGGAACAGGTGCATCTGAACACGGCCAGGATAGAGGCTATTTAGAAACAAGCAGATAAGTTTGAGCTGAATATACAATTCTTAGAACCCCACTCGTTTGAAGGACTCGCTGCTGAGGCAGTAGCGTGGAGGAGATTTTTGGAAAACCAAGCGGGACCCTCCTCCTGAGAAAGACCGGTCAACTTGTGTGTAAATTATTATTTTGTAGAAGGTTGTAGGAAAATGAAGCGTTGGGAAGCCCAAAGGTCACTTTGGGCAGCCCAACCATTTTTTGCTTTTTGTATAAAACTAGGGAAGAGAGACAAGAAAAGGGCTTTTTCCCAGTTACACTGGATGACCTATTGTAAGAAGAACTATTTCCTTTTGCAATAAAGATTTTAGTTTGCCTGTTATAGAAAGAGCTGTGGAATTTTCCAAATGGTGTGCAATGGATGGCAGGAAGATGAACTATTTTGTTTTTCAGCTTATGTCCATGAATTGTGAGATCGTTCTAACTCTGTGACTTATGTCTTGTTGAATGATTTCTGGTTTATTTTGTGGAGAATTCACTTTTAGTAATGCTGGTGCTTCACATAACAGTTAGCTATCTGATTGTTGGAATAATTTCTCTTTCATGTGCTGTAAATACAAGTATCAGCTACCTATAATTGTGTTTATCATACATGGAGTTAATGCATTACTAAAAAATAATCATTTTCTGGCTCCCCGGGGATAGGTAGTTAGTTTTTTAGATAGTTAGTTGTTTGTTTCCTGGTCGCACATGTGGTTTAGATGTTGTGAACATAAGACGAGAGGTAAGAACCTGCGCAGCACATTGTGTGGTTCCCGGCATCCTTATCACCCTGCATGGTTTAGATAGGCATATGTATTGCATTTTAAGTCAAAATACAAATTCCGGTGGACCGGGCCGCAACCGGTAAAACCTTTTTGTTACTTTAACCTACGGTAGCCGGACCGTAAACCAGATGGATTCCCTATACCAAATAGTCAACAGGCTAGTTGGGAACGTTGATTGGGGAGAATCCTTTACTGTTGCCGCCTGCGAATTTCCAGGCCTCAACACGACCTTAATTTGTCTATTTGATTGTGTGATTTACAGGTTTATTAGTCTCCTTCATTGCATTTGCTACAGAAACTCAGTATCCTTCACTGCATTCGCTACAGCAGCTCAGTATCCTTCACTGCATTCGCTACAGCAGCTCAGTATCCTTCACTGCATTCTAAATGGCCCCTCCAATGGAGCTTCTCACTCCTTTAAACTACCACCAGTGGAAGGAGGACATGGATATGCAGCTTCACTCTAAAATAATCTTCAGACTCACAATGGAGACAGAGGTAGATCCGGTTCATTATGTTGACAGAGAAAAATACTGGAATAGGCTTGATGAAGCATGTGGATGCTTATGCCTCTCAATATCTAGAGATCTTATCTTCCACATCAATGGATTGAAGACTCCAAAGGAGGTTTGTGATAAGCTTGCTTCCTTGTTTGACAAGCAGGATGACCTGAGGATCTATCAACTAGAGAATGAGCTGATTTCTCTTCATCCAGCCAACTTCAAAACACTGAATGATTTCTTCACCAAATTCAAGCATCTAATGTTCCAGTTGAAGTTGTGCACGGTTGAGAAGGAGGATGATCACCTCATCCTTGCCATCCTCTCAAAACTTGGTGCATAGTACTCAGTCTTTGTATCAACCTTTCATTCGGGGAATCTCACTACTCCAAATTGGAGGATTCCCACTCTTAATGCCTTCATTGAATCTCTCACCTATGAGCATGACAAGTTGATTCAAATGGGGATCATTCGATCATCTAGAGATCAAGCGCTGGTTGCAAGAGGACCTAAGGTTGCAAATGGTAAAGGGAAGAACAAGGATGAGTCTCCTATGGAGAAAGAGTAGTCAAATGAGCCTTTGGGTTCGAAGAGAAGCAAGAATAATGGCAAAGGAAAGACCCTTTGTTCTTACTGTGGAAGGGGCTTTCATCCAGAAAGATCCTTTATGAGAAGAAAAATTGATGAAATGGCTCTTCTTCTGAAGAAACATAACATTAGTGTACCTGCTAGTGTAAGGAATTCTGACCATACAGAAGAAACTAAAGAACATGAAGAGACATGACATGCACTGAAGGCTAGTTGTTCAATAGCACATGCCTTCCTCATTGATTCTAGAGCTTCCAATCATATGGTTGCATCCAGAGAATCATTCTCTTCTTTACAGTATTTTGATGGTCCTAGTATTTATATGGGTAATAACAATCAAATTCAAGCCAAAAGGAAGGGTTCTATCAAGCTTAAACATGGAAAGTTCAAAGATGTGCTTTATGTGCCCTCCTTAGCTGCAAATTTGTTATCTGTATACCAGATGACTCATATAGGATCTCCAAAGCGAGTGATATTTGGTCATGACTCAGTGGAGATCACAAATATCTCTACTGGGAACATCATAGCGAAGGGTGCTACAAATCATGCCTCCACGGCATATGAGTTCTCACACTTCATGACATTTTCAAAACCAGTGCACTCTCAACTGCCACTTGAAAGGGAAGGTAAAAACATTCCATCTACTTCTTTTGCAGTTTCCACTAGTATTGCATAAACAACTCTATCGATTTATGAGATTGAGATTCAGGGTGATTCAGATCCAGATCCAGTCCCCACTTCCAAGCGAGAAGCTAGGAAGATGACTAGAAATCCATATGACACATAGAAGACAAAGAACCTTGCACTATATCATGCAATACCACCTCCTTCAGAGAGATGCAACAAACTCCCTGTGAGATGCTACATGGCAAGGTCTGATTAGCTACACTACCTTTAGAAGAATAGAGTGGATCATACACCTCTTCATCCATAAAGAGGAAAAGGTTACATTTCTCCTTCCTTCCATCATCATTTTGGGAGAAGATGGAGAAGTATACATGCCAGGCCCCAGGATACCTGTGCACAGAACATCATGCATGTTGCTCCACTACATCACAAAGATGTAGGTTGCAACAACAAATTTTCAGTTTTTTAAACTTGAATCCTGATTCTATCTGCTTAGTTAGAGGGGGAGATTTTTTCCCATGTGGTTTTTTCCCTAACTCCTTGTATTGAGAAGTTACTTACTTGTTGTAATGGGTGACCTATGGTCTTAGTTAGCAAGACCCACAAATTGTCCAAGTTAGCATTCAGGGGGGGTGTTAGGATTATAATCCTCCCTTGTCCAATTTGGTCAATTATTTCTAAATCAGGAGTCCTTTCAGTCTATATTTAGTCACTAGCACCATTGGGTCCACTTGGCCTAATTGGGGAACATGTACCAGTTACGAAAATGTGGGGAACACTAATTGAGGCCAACTGCCACTGATTGCACTTGCATGCATCAGTTTAGGAGCCTCATAGATCAATCCCTACAAATTAGGAGCCACTGGGAGTGTCGACACCAACCTCCATTAGTTGATTTTAGTTGGTGACTAATCAAGCTCAGTTAGGAATCAGTTACATCCAATTCTAGTCTGTTACATTCAGTTCTATTACATTCAGTTCTACTCATTTAGCACTAGCTTTGCATGGATGCATGTAGGTGAAGGGCATTTACTCACCTACCTTAGTTAGTTAGACTATTTAATTGATAATTAACATTGAATTAGACACTTGAGTTAGGATCTTGAACTTCGATAATGATTTGGAAAAGGTCAGTTAACCATACAGTTAAGTAGAGTCAAACCAATTTGAATTTCCTCACATGGATTCAAATTACATGAGGTTATTTAGCCATTGTACTTCATTGTAATTAATTATCTAATTACTTTTAATTAATGAAAGCATTCACAGTTGCAAGCCATTTTTGCACTGTTTCATTCTTCAATTTCTGAGTAAAATTGTATGATCTTTCTTATGAGTTGTGTGTTGGTCCACGGATCTATGTGCTCAAGTTAATATGGATCAGGTAAATTCTCATGCCATTCTCATTCATTTCAATGCTTTTATTTTAGTTTTTCATGGTCAATTTTTTTATTTTATGCCATCCGAAAATAGGCGATTTCAGCTCACGTGGAAAATCAGTTGATTTCCACATATAGTGCTCAACATATGCAAAAAATCCTTCGATTACCGTGTATGTACATAGTTGTTTGCAAAACCAAAGCATATAAGGCCACGTTTAACATTTTTAAGGGCAAATACTGATGAAAATCTAATTTTTTTGTGCAGGATGGTTATTGAGTGGCGTGAATGTGAGCATGAAGATGTTGACAGGGTTGTGCAAGGCAATTTACTGGCCCAACAAGCTTTGAGGGCTTGTGGTTTGTACAAATTCCAGCGTCTTGGTAGCTTGAGAGCCAAACCAAGACTACTCCAAATGCTGGTAGACTATTGGGATCCTGATACGGAAACATTCCAGCTGGATGGGATGCCACTAATACTAGAGGTTGAGGATATATAATTCATTACAGGACTCTCCCACAGAGGGGAGGTGGTCAACCTATGAGCTCGTGGGTTAGGAGGTGGCCTCACAATAGAAGAATACATTCCAGTTTACTGCCTCCTTGATACAAAAATGGTTGGGATTCATATCTCAACAAACACAATCCAAAACCTAAGCCTAAAGGCCATACTATTGGTACTTGGCAGGATTGTAGGATTGACATCCCTCCATCAAGAATCTAGACCATTGATGTTCTATGCAATGGAATGCATGAGGCCCACCATTTATGATTGTAGCACCTCACTACTAGGCAACATGAAATAGTAGTTGACAGACTGCAAGATGGAAAGAGTTAGAAAATTTGGCTTCACAAGCATCTTGATTACCTTTTTCTTTGAACATGTACCGGGGCTAATCCCAAGAGCGGACATCACTCCTCATGGTGCTTGGGATCCAGCTCAGCTGCGCTGGCCGGATGTGATGTGAATACTAGGAGGGGGGCGAGTGGCCAACCCATACCCATAAAAATTCTTCCTTTGGTGCCGCAAGAAGATCATAGCCATATATGACTATCCCTATGAGGGGATACACTTCCATGGCGACCTTGATATACCCATTCTACCAGGATCTGCATATAGATACATAGGTAACAATCCTGACTCAATCTTGTTTTTGAATTATTAATTTTTTTTTTGTTTTTTGATATAGTGAAATCAAAAAGACATGTTTTTGTGTGATGACATATATTGATACTTGGTCATATATACACAGATGTTGGACCTAGACGACCATATGGTTTCCCTCGACATCGTCGGAGGGGGAGGGGTGATGACATCATAGGTGTGGATGCAGAGCATACACTCCAAAACATCCATACGAACTTCATTCGACGGACACACAGAGTGCCCATGGCATAAGTCAAGGACTTGCCTTAGGCTATCAGCGATAGGTGGTGGGTGTACCATGCACAAGGGTTCACTTATTCTGATGGCTAGCTAGAGCTATCGTGTGTTATCATGATCAAGACCCTCCACAAGCTTAGACGCATAGATATTGTATTTTTTGTTGTATTGACCGTGTAGTATATTTTGGTGGCTCGGAAGCCCCATTTTTGTATTATGACAGGATGTCTTATGACACCACGTTTTGGACTCTATTTTAATGAAAAAGACTTATGATGATTGGTTATTTATATTTACATATGTAAATGTGTTGTGAATACTTTAATGTTTGTGTATCAAATAACAATCTAGTACGTAATTTGCATATGAATCGGCAACTTGATTATAATTTCTTGGAATGTGAATGTATGTAATGTTCTCAAACTATCGTTCTAACAACCTTTCTCTCAAGAATCTTCGTAATAAATTCGGATCTCTAATACGATACACACCATTTCACTGTAAGACCACTAACTACGAGTCAATACGTACCTCAAGAGACCGAATACCATGCAAGATGACATTGTGTAACAACTCAATCACGACACTATATTCATCAATATTGTTCTATGAATGTCATAAACATACACCTTCTGAAGACAAAACCTGACCCGTAGGAGTATAAATCACCCAAGAAGCCGAAGTTCAGTTTTGAGTATGGCGACTGGCACCGTTAGCGAATCCTACATATACCGAAGACTCTGTCGACATCAACCACAACAAACGGAAGCAATTCAACCAACTCGATCACCACAAGGGAAGAAAAACTAAACTATGCAACTGTACAATAATATACAAAGTATCAACCTTGGCTGAGAATTATACATAGTATATTTTGAGATAGAGCCCATTTCTAAGCTCCACCAAGGCTATCCATTCATAATCCCCCAGCTTGTAAGCACCTTTCTCTAACACTCATTTAACCACATAAGGCCCATGCCACATAGGTTTGAACTTCCCCACCCCTAACGATTCACTAGCTTGATCCCATAAGAGGACCAAGTCACCTTCACTAAACTTCCTAGGATGGACAGACTTATCGTACTGGGATTTAACGTGATGCTTATTAAACTCAAGAGCCACTAAAGCATCTCGATGTTGCTCATCATGTTTCTCTTAGCAGACCAGACATTCCTTTAATGCATAAGTCTCTGGTAAAAGTTCCACAGCTAGCTTCAAAGAAGGGATTTCACATTCAATAGGTAAAATCGACTCCACCCCATGTACCAACTGTTATGGGGAAAAACCGATGGTAGTATTAACTGCAGTTTGATAATCCCACAAAGCAGGATATAACATGATATGCCAATTGGTCTTGATTTGTGTGATGGTTCATTGGAGAATGGAATTAAGTGACTTATTCACCGCTTCAACCTGTCCATTCGCTTGAGGATAGTAAGAAGAGGAGTGCTCTTTCTTATACCCTAACTTCAAAGACAACTCAGCCATCATCTTATTTTGAAAGTGCCTTCCATGGTCAATGACAAGCTCCTCTAGGATACCAAACAAGGTGATAATCTAATGAATACGAAATGCATGGCTGTCTCACCATCGACTTTGATTATGGGCATAGCCTATTCCCATTTCATGAAATAATCAACAACCACTATGATGTGATGATTCCCCCCAATCAAAGCTAGGTTTCAATACATAAAATAAACCCCCCACTTAATGAAGGGACAGGTGGTGATAATTGGATGTAAACGGGACGGATGCAAGTGCATGTTCCATGCAAACACCTTTCAAGGGTGGCACCATTTGACCACATTAACACAATCCTTGAAGATGGACGTCCAAAACTAACCTGCTCTAAAAATATTTTGAGTTGTATAAATCCCATATAAATGACCACCACATGCCCCTCTGTGGAAATCATTCAGCACAGACTCAGCCTCTTCATGGGTTAAGCACCGACGTAAAATGGAATCAACCCCACAACAATACAAAGTGTCATCAACAATGAGGTAATTCTTCGATACATGACGTAACCGTCGACGCTCATCTCACAAGAGTAGAGAAGGAACCTTCAAAGTTTGCAAATAAACCATAATTTCCCCATACCATGGGTCCATACTCGAAATGAGAAAAATGTGCTCATCAATGAAAGAGTCCTCATGAACCTCTCCTTCATCAAAACTAGGAAAATCATATATGAGCTCCACAAAAATTAACGATTTCTTCGACTTTGCCGAAACAAACTCGAGATCAAATTATTGCAATATCACAATCCATTTATTGTATTTCCCCCCTATCATCCTTTTGGCAAGGATGAATTGAAATGGATTAATGTGGGCCACAACCAAAGTTTGGCAAAGAAGGATATAATACCTCAAACATTGGACTGCATGGACGGTGGCTAGGGATAGCTTCTCAACACGAGTGTAACAAAGCTCCACATCAATAAGGTTTTGGCTAAGATAATATATGACATGCTCTTGGAGCTCCTCATCCTATTGAACAAATACCATACCAATCGTCTCTTAAGACGTGGCCACATATATCAAAAAGTCACGGTTATAGTCAGGTGGACTAAGCATGGGGGTCGATGCCAAGGATTTCTTTAAAGCATGAAAAGACTCATGGGCTCTCTCATCCTAGATAAATGGTGTGTCTTTATTCAATAAGTGCATGAAACCCTTAGTCAAATTGGAAAAATTGACCACAAATCTTCGCAAGAAGTTCGCCATCCCTTGCAAACTCTGAAGATGTCTAATATTACGCGAGGGAGACAATTGAAGTATTTCCTCAACCTTTAAAGGGTCGACTCTAATGCCCTCCTTGGAAACGATGAGCCCTAGTAAGTGACCTACAGTCACACAAAATATGCACTTATGAGGATTTAACCGAATTTGATATCGACGACATCTTTCAAAAACCAAGCAAAGATGGTTAGGATGATGCACCCTCAAATGAGAGTGAGCACCCAAGTCATAAAGATAAACTTCAATTACGCTTTTAAGGTCGTGAAAGGAGAAGTTCATAGCCCGTTGAAAAGTAGCTCTGGCATTTTTAAGGCCAAAGGGAATATTTCGATATGCAAACGTACCCCAACGACAAATGAAAGCAGTTTTATGTTGATTCTTGGGTTTAATATGGATCTAATTATATCCTAAAAATCCATCCATAAATGAGAAAACCTTTCTCCCCGCACACTCATCCAAAATTTGATCAATAAATGGTGTGGGGAAGTTATCCTTAGGACAGGCTCGATTCAAGTCTCTGAAATCAGTTCATACACGGATCGTTCCCTGCTTCATGTCAACCAAAATGGGATTTGACACCCATTCAGTCAAGGGAACGGGATAGATGAAGCCAGCCTTAAGAAACTTCTCTATCTCTACCTTAATAGTAGGTGCTTTCCTAGGATTCATCGCATGCAAACATTGTGAACAAGTGTAGCATCCGGCTAGTTTTTAATTTCATGTTCAATAATGCGAGGGTCATTTCCTGGCATCTCGTCATATGGCCAAGTGAAAAAATATCAGAATTATTTAAAGATCTTGTGTATGTTTCAATTGCATTAGGGGAACAATCTACCCCAATGTACATATTCTCAATCTTTCTAGGAGTTTGAGAAATGTTGATAGGTATATTAGGTGACAAGTTGGCCATGTTCCCTTCGAAAAACTGACTAGGAGCTCCTAATAGGACCACGAGCCTACCAACTTTCTCACTCAAAATCACCCTATAGTCATCACAGTCTATACGATAAAGCTTAGGAAGGAAGTAAGATCTATGGTGCAACTCTCCCCAAGGTTGTTATAAACTAGACATGGATTCAAGAATAGCTTCATCCATTGGAAAAATATCATCGAAGTAGTCATGCGAGTGAGATGATGCAACCGGCCAAGCAGGCAGTGCATAAAGGTCCTCCTCCTCTATCCGCAAAGAGGAAGGACTAGGATCTACAATAGGACCAAGATTAGCTTGATAAGCCACCAATGTTGTAGATAACTACATGTCTGTCTTCATAGGTCGAGAGCCTTCATCTGAAGTACCCAAAGAAGGGAGAGTCCAAGGATCCTCCAAATGAGAAGTATGAAAAGGAACTGAACTCAACGATGATGAAGCTCCACCAAGACTAGAACCTATCATAAGAATTTGTGTGGGACAATTAAAAGTTCCCATCAATGAAGGATAGATGCCCACCCCAACATTCTCATTTGTCAGCTGATAATGATAAATTATTGGGATAGTAGCTCCTGACAATGCTTTTGTACCAAAATTATCAAAAGATTTCTGATCAATCGTAACAATCCTCCCATCCAAAGGAAAACAAAAAAACCAGAACTGAGATGATGCAACCACTTGCATGTTATAAATCCAGTTATGTCCCAGTAAAAGATTATAGTCGAGGGGCGCATCAACCACCTCAAACTAAATCGCTATGATCTTCCTCCCTAATTGGAACTCAAGGGAAGGAAGTATACCATGCGGCCGAAAAGATATTCCATCAAACGCAGTCAACATGGTTCCAGATTTTGGCAATGTAGGAGAACCCAAGCCCTTTCAACAAGCTAATTACACCATGGAAGTTGCAGCGCCTTCATCAATCACTGTGCGCTTGATGGTCTTGTTCATACACTCTACATGCATGAAAAGAGACACATAGTAAGGCAAGTGGTGCTAGACTCCATGATTTTAGAATTTAATCGTTTTGGAAGAATTCCCATCAACAACCCCAAGAGCATACAATAAGGATTTCCTTTGCAAAGGGAAAGTTTGAAAAAATTCTAAAGCAGACATCACATAGACATCGCACAAGGAGTCTATCCAAAACCCTCGACAATGGAATAGTTCTAAGTGGCTTGGGCATTAGTATTGTGCCCCAACACTTTAAGACTCCCTTAGGAATGAGAGGTGGAGCTTCAGACTTGTCACTAGGTTTATCAATAGGCAAAGGGCTCTCAAGTGGAGCAGGTTCTTTTCCTAGGTTAGGTTGTGTCATACCATAATCCTTAGCTCCTGTCACAACATTTTCGGAAGACATCATTTTGATGCAACCATGGCCACTTACAGTGTTCGACAGGTTTTGACTCCCACCAGAAGCACTTCTAGGATCCACAGTCCTTGACTTCATATTTTGGTTTTGCAGTAAAGGATCCATCAACACAGTTGGGCTCTATGCAATGAACTTCGAACCATCTTCCATAACAGGGCACAAGTGAGTGAGGTGATATTACCCACAAAGATTTCAAGGGAACTTGACCTTATGTTTAGAATTCTTGTCCCCCCGAGTATTACTATCGTTCTTTTCATCATTAGAATTTCGTTCCTATTCCCACCCTTTCGGTTGTTTCTACCTTTATTCTTATTCCTTCCGGGTTCCTTGTTACCCTTCTATTTCAACAATTGCATGGAAAGTACATCTATCCTTTGAGTGGGATGAGATGAAGTGGTAGCTTGTCCCAACGCAGGTTGGTTAATAGACAACTTATTCATTTGATTTGTAACCGAGTCTGTAGGTTTAGCACTTGCAGAGCCAACAATGCCATCGGCATGTGGCCCAGATTTGAACTTAGGATTGAAATTGGATCGTGGTGCATTCAGAATAATCTCATACAAGAGCCGAGACTGAGCATAAATAAAGTCTAATTGTTGAGCTCTAAAGATAGCTTGTTCCTCATTCTTCACTCCGGATGTGGAAACATCCTTTGCTATATAGGGAAATAAAGATTTGAGGAACCACTCCAAAAGAAACTCTGGTGCAATGTGAGCCTTAATAAATCACTTTCGTCTACACTGCTCTTGAATATGTTCGGATATATGGGTGGATTTATCCTGCCAAAATGTCGACAAGAGTTCAGTATTGACGTCGTAATGCATGAGTAGCTTAAAGTCATTGAGAAAAGTCATGGCTAAGTCATTAAAGGTCCAAAATCTGCCCCCAAGAAAATCTATATACCACATCGCCGTAGGACCTGTGAGGGTGCGTTGAAATAGTATTAAATGAACATAATTATGCTTCAATGAATTCGAAGAGCACCATAGGTGGAAAGTCGTAATGTGCTCACCAGGGTCCTCACCAGTATTACCTTTGAATTTTGGAATGTCCGAAGGAAGCTTGGGAGGGACAACCAGCCATGTCAGATCATGAGACACCAGATCATTAGTCAATCTTGATAAGCCAGGAAAATTTAACGTCACTAGGAAAGGGATCCTAGGTTGTGGAATTTGGTTCCACGCTCCCTAATAATACTGTTTCACATAGTTCTAATTGTTATAAACACCATGTCCTTAGCTAGTGAGATAGTAGCCTCCTCCTATTTGACCCATAAAAGGGTGTATGGGAACATTGTAATTCAGGATACCTTGGGACTAGGGTGCTACAAAGCCATAGTTATAATATTGATAAGAAGGTTGAGTCCCAAAACCAGAAGGTGCTGTATAAGGTGGTACATACCCTGCTGACACATAAGGAGGCACATATCCTTGTGAAACTACGGTGTGAGCAGACATGGGAACAACATGGCTAATGTTAGTACTTTATCCTGAAGGACCATGCAAGTTAGGTGGAGGATGTGTCATTATAAATTCATTTGAAGGAACAGGTGTCGAAGACGATGGAACATGGGATGAGATATAACTTGTGTTCCCAATATTCACATGTCTATGGTTACTTACATGAACGAGAATACCAGTAATAGGCCTAGGTTGTGTGTGTGAGGATCCTCCCACTACAGGAGTAGAAGGTGCAATATGAATACTACCAAACCTATCCACTTGGAATGGAATGGAAATGCCCCCAGGCGTAGCACTAGGGTTAACACTAGATCCGACATTGGGTGCCAGACCGGTCTTAGGAAGGTATGACATGCCATATCTAAATGGGCCAGTGTTAGAGGGTGTAGGATGAGTCTCACCACTCGAAATATGTGAAAAATATCAGCGGTCTGAGTTTATATAGTCTGGAAATTGTGATAATACATTATGTGATTCCCTAACCTCAAAGTGATCGGGTTCCTCTGGAGTCCCATATAAACTTGCAGGTATAGTCTTCACCCTAAGGGGTGGAGAAGGAGGATTCTTCGGGATCTTAGATGAATGACTCATGGTGAGATCTATGTGTGAATGAAAGTGAGTATCAGTCTGCTTGTACTTTCTGATTCTCTCTCCCAAAGGAGGAGGAGACGTAGAAGGCAGAATACCTGCTAAACAATGAGAACGGCAGAGTGTCACGCTCAGATCCACAATGACTCGACAAAATGAAAAAAGACTCAAACTAATTATGTACCCTAAAGCAATATAACGTACACAGAGCACACTCCTAAGAAAATCTACAGCCAAAATACAAGCAAACCAAGGGGAGGATATGTGAGCTCATGAATGCCGCAGGTATGTCTCACCCAGGAGAGGCTTGAGAATCCCATACACTACAATCGGAGGTGCATAACCAATTACAGGGGCCCTCATCTTCAACGCGTAAAGAGACTGTGATGTTCGACCCCTACTTGGACATGACACTCGCAAAATAACCTTTGCAGGTACCCCCTGTGATACCTAGGTAAGGAAACTAAGGTCACCCCAATATAACCAATGCTCAGGAGGATAGTCGCAGGTGGGATCAACCATATGGATAGGGTAGAAAATCCTAAAGCTTGAAAGCACCAACCAGTACCTCAAAAGCCCCCAGATACAAATACGATCTTGGAAATATCTCTGGTGCTCACAGAAAGTGGCCAGGGGCTATCCCAACCACAATCATTTATGTTATCTCATTCTTAACTCCTATGTAAGAGGAGCCTCCCGAGAACACTAATTATACCAAGTATTTCACTCTCTCACCTGGACAGACACCTACTTGTTTCGTTTAGTAGTCTTGGAGAATTAACTCACAATTAACTATTCCAAGACTCTAAATCCTAATCTTGTTGATGTACCCTAACAAATAAAAATGTGTAATTCATTTTAATTTAAGCGTTTATTTTAATGGTTGTGATTAATAAAAGGGAAATGAACGTGCAACCAATGGTATTATGACTCAGCAGTGAAATAAATGTGCACACCTAACAAACAATGCCACGTGAAATCTTGTTTAGATGAGAAAACGGGGTATGCCACTACATGAGATGCATGTTTTTCCTTCAAATGATAATGAAATCATTCCTAAATGAAATCCTAACTATAAATTCAGTAAGAAAACCTAATGCAAGTACCATGCAAGTGCAAAAATGCATCAATGCATAAATATGCAAAAAATAAAATATTTTTGTATTTTTGAAATAAATGAGATGTAAAAGAAACAAAAGACTCTACAACTCTTAGACCCTGCAACCACTCACAGACAGCAGCCAAGCAAGAAACCAATATAAAATAGACCTAATGCACTAATCCCAAAACTAAAAGGGGAAAAAGATGACAAGAACAACATCTTAACCAAAAAATAATCAAAAAGGGTCTCTGGTCAGAAACAGAGACAATATACATACACCAACAACATCCAGGAAGACTCAGCAGCATTCAAAACTCACCCAGCAACTTCCAATCATCTAAATAAATCTCAAAACAAAGGCATACGCGATTGTTTGCAGAAAACCTGCATACATACATGGGAATTCAGAAGAAAACCGTGTGTATACGCAACTATGAAGAAAAAACTCACGTACAAGAAGAAAAAGAGGGTAAAATGATAAGCCAAGACCAAAATTACTTCAACTAGACACTAAAGGGTAAACCTGCTTCTAGAACCAACACAGAAACTCAAAGAACAAAGAGCAATTCAAGCACATTGTGCACCCAATCCCCAAAGAAAAACAAGGAACCTCCCCAGCAGAGTCGCCAGTTCTGTTGTGGAGAGAATCTTCCTATGGATTGGGGTGTACCACAACAGACTCAATGACACCAAAAATCAATCCTTTCAAATAGGGAAGAATAATAAATACATCTAACACTAAGGGATATGAAGCATACCTTATTCTGGACGGTTGATGTAGATCCTCGTTGAGCTTTTCCAACACGCTTGCATTCACAATTCGCTCTCAACAACAGCAAACAAGACAAGCATGCTATATAGTCAAGTGTTAGGCCTACTCTATCATATATAATCAATCATGTAAAAGCAAATAAATACATCCATGGATATAGTATTCATATTTATGCACATGTATTGGATAGGAAATGGATATTTCTATTAATAAAAATAGAGATACAATATTGACAACCTCTGTCGGCACTTGTTAGAACCTGAAAAACCAAGTCCTCCACCTGGGCCTCCACCACTTCAATCCTCCATCTCTCAATGGCAAGATTACAAAGCAAAGGAAAGCTTGAGAAGAGCAGCATTGTGTGCTCCAAAGGGACAAAGAGATGCAGACTCAAACACAAACAAGTGAGGTAGAAATGAACTATAGTTTTCTTGCTCTCAAATTTCTCCTCCTTCAATGTATCCAAGAGGCACAATATATAACACTCCAAATAGGAAATGGAGGGTTGAGTCTGAGCATTCTCAAGGCATATGGAAGGCCAATATCCAAGTTATTTGGGACTCTATAAGGAAAACTCCAAAAACTTTTGGCTTTATGCACATTTATCGATGTACGCGGGTTTTGGCTCAAAAGTTGCGTATACACACGAGTATAGCTTTAAAAGTAGTGCATACACATAAACAGGTGTTTTGGGGGGAATTTATTGGGACATCAAAGTATAATAAGAGCAAAGGGGGTCCAAGGAATCTGCAGAGGGACATGGAAGGCCATAAATATGTGATCAACCAGGTGTGGTAAAATCAGCTATAACAGAAGGAGATGGAGCCTTGGGGGAGAGAGGCACCTTTATTTTCCAAATTGTCAGCCTTAGCGTTATTCTCTCTTATAATGTGGTAGTAAGAAATGATGGAGGGAAGAGGAATATGAGAAATCTTGTCATGGTACTTCCTGCAATTAATGGATCCAGCTAAATAACCTGTATGCATCTTTAGGATAACGTGGAGAGAGTCCCCGAAGACTAGCAAGCTTGAGATGGTTCCCCGATCTACCATTTCCAGGCCTTGAAGGAGTGCCAACCACTCAGCCTCATCATTGGTATTATGTCCCAATCCCCATGCAAACGTCTTTATTGTTTGTCCTCTAGGGTCAAAGATGACCCCTCCTGCACCTGCCTCCCCTTCTGGGGTAATATAATATGATCACAACATCTGATAAATCTTGTTAGTATAATTCGATATAATAGATAATTAAAGTTAGCACATGTTGACAATGTAGTAAAAGATAAGAGATAAGATAAATGCATAGAGAACAAGAGAATTTGAAATTGCTCATGAATACATGTCAACTGATTAAAGAGAACTCAAGTTGATTAAATCTTCAGTTAAATGTTGATTAAAGATTCAGTTAAATATCAATGTATTCCTTAGTTAAAGCTTCAATGTATGCTTATGTTAAAGCATCCGTTGAAGTATTAATGTATGCATCAATTAAGTAAGGAGAACTCAGTATCATTTCAGTAAAATCAATCAAGCATGATTTTAGTTAGGAATAGTTAACTGAAGTTTTAATAAAGAAGGAATAGTTAACTAAAGTGTTTTGCATTGATAACACCTTAGTTAAACTAAAATACCACACTTCAGTTAATTAAGTGTTTGCATTATGCCACTTAAGGTATGACACTTGAGTTACAGCTATTGCATGATGACACTTAATTTTGCATGTTAACTAAGTGATCCTACAGTCAGTTAAGAGACAAGTTCACTCTAAAGTCAATCAAGCATGATTTAATGTTAAAGAAGAAAGGCATGGCACATTGATTGTGCATGATGAAGAAACCAAGGTGCATAAAAAATATCGAAGGAAGGAAATTCGCTATAGTTTGCATGGGACGCTAATTCCCTATGTAGTTATTTGTTAATCCTTGCATGGCACTGGTTTGACATGTTATTTATTGTATTGAACTCATTGGAAATTTTATCTGATTGATCTCTCTTCTATATTTTGTTGTATCTACACCGAGGGTGTTTTGTGATCTCTTATATTCTGAAATCAATCTGCTATTGTAAAATACATTCTCTGCTATCTATCATAATTATACTGAGAAGATTTGTTGGGGTAAGTTTTCATCCTGATTGTTTTGAGGGTTTTCCCCATGGTATATCTTGTGTTATGGTTGAATGTGTTTATGTGATTGAACGGTTCATTGTTTCAAGTATTTAGTATTTCCACACTCAAAGAATTAAAGATCAAATCTCAATGAAACTTCAACAGAAACTCAGCATGGTTGTTCGTAATCTGAGTGCAAAAGAGCGTAGTTCTTCATGGAAATGTTGTAAATAGATGAAACAAGTGGATAAAATGATAATCAAAATGAAGTTTTTCTTTGACTTTTTACTAAAATTGAATTTCATAACATCAATCCCTAACATGTTTTAAACACTCAATTTTCCATTTTTTAATGTTGTGAAGGGATCGATAACAAGGGAGCAAAATATCGTCCTAAGAAGATAAAAAATATGAAGGATGTAAATGATGATGACTTGGTACTTAGTTCATATGAAGTGGTGTTGAAAGCTAGCAAGAGGGTTTTTTTTAACAAAACTATGAGGCATATAGTGGAAAGAACATACAGACGTACTTTCCACTTATAATAAAAAAATCAATTCAATGACTCCAAGAATCAGATTATATATAAACTACAACAAACATTTCTAGAGCAATGGTCAATGAGACCAGTGAGACTTGTAATAGAAAAACTTATAATAACACAAATGAATCATATAAAAGGTATTATTAGTAAACATGCTTTCCTATAATATGTCACATAAATTATCAAATTAGTTTTTTTTTCTATATTTACTTTCATGTTAATTAAAAAATATATTATTTTGTTTTTAGGTTTTTCAAGAAGATTATCGAAATTACATAGGAGAAATGAGGGGAAACCCAAAACATTCCAGCAAGGACTTTCAAAAAAATAGACAATGAGAAGCTAACAAAAATGAGCACAATTGCATCACATGATGAGTCATCCCAACAACAACGCGCAACAGAGCTATGTAATCATTGGTTCGATCTTTTATGTACAAAGAAGTAAAAATCACATGAAATAGTATTTTTCAATTGTTATGTTGCAGAAAAAAATGGGATAGGATGATAAGGAAGAAAATGGTTGTTCACAAAGTTTTCGAGTACTTATGGTTTCAACCTCACTTAATATTTCATAGTTGTTGAGATTTTTATATTTAAATAAGTAATTTAGACTTATCCATAGATGTCTTCTAATAGGTGCTAACATACAAAGAAGATCCATCCTAAGAATTGATCAACATTTGGTGAAGTATGGGTTGTGAGTACATGTTAAAGTATCAAGGATTAATTGAAGAATTTTCCAGTCCCTATGCTGCTTAAATTCTCTCATTTTATAGTTAATAGAACAATAAGAAACCATTATATTAATTATATATATGCTTTATCATGCCATATTTAACTTGCAGGAAACAAAGTATGGAGTGGAACCAACGTAAGACATTTTGAAAGATGGCATGAAGAATGGCCTTGAAAGAAAGTGTATGGTTTATGTAGCTCTCGCTTATTTGGTACTTTTTTTTATTTAGACAATCATACATATTCTATTATATAAAAGTACTATATGTATTAAACTTTATTTCTATGTTTGTAGATGGAACATGAAGAGCATGAACATCAAACAAAATCCAATAAAAAATATATTAGGTTTAATAACCCAAGTACAATATCGCCTATTAGTGATGAAGAAATGAGTCATGCATGCAACTTGAGCAATGACAATAGTTCAAGCAATGAATGAAAATCAATATAATTGAATGTTACTGCAAGTGGTATGTTTTGGAATTCTAGTTGTGAAAATCAGGATTTTTGTTTAATGTAATCGACATATTGTTATGCATGAGGACATGTTACCACAATAAGTGTAACAATTACATTTTGACATTTTGTTTAATGTATCGGACATGCTATCCTGATTGGATGTTGATGGCTTACCAATAAATGTAACAATTACATATTTGCTACATTTTAATTATTGTGGACCTTTACATTGTCTTATTTTGTATGATGATGGGTTTCTTACTCATATATAATAAAATAAGTTTCTTGTTTTATTACATTGTCTAATGTTGCATTGTTGATTTCTTAATATATGGATGATTTACACTGTTAAAAAAAAGAGGTGTAATCAGTTGCATAAATGCAATAATTATCTACAAAAAAAATAAGAATTAAAATATGCAAATCAATATTATTAAAAAATTATTTGATTTTGAGATGACTAATTGAAATTTTCTTTAAAAAAAAATTAATTAAAATATATACATCTTTTGAACTCACTAAACTGTGGATGCACAAAATAAAAACCGATGTGTTTTATAGATAATGCACACCGGTGTATGTTACAAACACTACCGCACTAGTGCGACACATTTTAAAATTTGCACCAACACTATAAATGACAAAATCACATCATTATATTTTTCGTACCAATTCTTTATATTTGAGAAACACACTAATGGAGTATATAATATATGCATTGTCATTTCATCCATATTTTTTAAAAATTTAACATCCCTCCAGTGCCCATGGTAATACAGGCATCGAGACCTAATACGTACTTGCACTAATGTTTTCTATGCAATGCATGCCCCAGTGTGTTGGTTGTTTATCTAAGCACTAACATATCTCCACCATTTTTTAATAAATTTTGACTTCTCAATGCATGTGTTTACACACCAGTACATTTTGTTGTTGAAATAAGAAGATTACATTAGTGTGTTATACGATAATAAAACAACGTGGTGCTCAATAATGGAATAAGCACTGGTGGGTTTGTTTATTATTGTGTTAACACACTAGTTTGTATTATGTGAAAAAAAACCCAAAAAACTTCCACTAGAATCTCCACCCACCCAAAAAATTTATGTTATACAAGACATTTGTTAAAACTACCACTAAAAATTATGTTGAACTCATGTTGTTAAAAATTATGTTGGAACCTTTTAAAACACATCGTTGATGAAAAATTTCGATCCAAGAACACATTTGAAATTTTGCAAGTTGTGAGGCTTTTCTTGGTCGTTTTGTCCTCTAGATTGGATATTTCTTAGTCGGTTCCCAGTGGAGCTGCTGTTGCTTACGATTTATCTGTTTGTATCTCTTTCTTTTGGGTTTATTTCTTGGCTTTGTGTGTCTATCCTGGAGTCTATTTGATCCAACATATTTCGCTTGCCCTGGTGTGTGGATTTTATTGTGGATCTACTCTTCTGATTGGTTCTCAATCATTTTTCGTGTTCTATTGGTTATTTGTGGAGTCGTGGTTGCATTGAAGGAGGTTGTCTGGGTGCATCTTTCTATCCATCATTTGCTGACTTTAGTTGGCCTCTCTCTGGAGGATGGGTTCAGCTTATCGAAAGTGGGGATTGGGTTGTTGTAGACTATTGGCTCTAGGTTGTGCTTGTGACTTCAGGAGGTCATATCTTCTGGTTCTTGCAGGCCAATTTGGGGCTCTCCTCTGAGTCTTTTGGTGTTTCCCTTATGGACTTTGGTGGGATCCCTCCTGACCTCGAAGCTTTTAAGAGATTGATTGCTTCCTATGGTAAGAGGAAAGGGGGGGATGCTCAGAAAATTCGTCAAGAAAGTTGATATCATGTCGGTTGAGATTCTTGTTGAGCGGATCTATCGTTCGGTGCTAAAATTGGCTGGGCGGGGGCTTATCAACCAATTCACTGGCCTCTGGCCTTCTCCAAAGGCTCTAGATGGTTGGGTGTAGAGGAACTGGAGGCCTTTAGTTTGGGAAGGTATCCGCAGCCACTTTGTTGGGAGAGGTTTTTTGTGTTCGTATTTGAATCTACAGTAGATCAAGACCTGATATTCCGAAATGGCCCATACTTCATGGGTCCTCAAGGGCTGTACTTAAACAAGTGGACCCTTGATTTTGATCCTACACAAGATGTCCCATCTGCAGTCCATGTTTGGGTAAGACTCCCTCACCTTCCCTTTCATTGTTGGAATTCAGAATCCCTGGAAATCATAGGGAATAAGCTTGGTAAATACATTGATCGAGCTGAACAGAAAGACCAATTTTCCTACGCAAGAATATGTGTTGAAGTCGACTTGGAGATTGGCCTTCCCTAAGAAATTAAATTAACTGTTGCAGAGTGATCCTATTTCTAGGACTTGGATTATGAGAAAATCCCATTTAAATGTAGGTTATGCCATGGCTATGGCCATTTTTCCCGAAACTAAAAAAAAAAATTAGAAGAGGATTCTGTAATTGAGAAAGAAGATCAGTGGACCCAAGTTCAAAAATGAGGAAATCCCAATCAAGGTCCTAGAAAGAAAGGAAAAGAAAGTAAATATGTGATAGGTGACTCTTCTGCTAGGAAATTTCCTATTTTATCTCATATTGATGTCATCCCCAAATCTTCACCCAATCAATTTGTTGTTCTAAGTTCGTCTGAAGCAATCATGGAAGAAGGTGAAATGCAGCAATCTGATGGGCATGAATTGGACTCGGAAGAAAATATTGTTTTAAAGGGCCAAGATGGCCCAACATTCTGCCCCCCCCCTGCCCCCCCCCCCACCAACCCACCCCTTGGATGGTGGCTCCCCTCATTTTCCTCCTCCTTAAGCTATCTCTCCCCCTTCTTATGTAGATATTACATGGAAGAAGCAAGGTGTTAGCTCTGGTTCTTCAGATGATGAATCTTTTGAGCAACTCTCCAAAAAAGCTGGCAGAAAATATAAGAAGGAGATTCGAGAAGAAGAGGCTAAAAGGATTAAGACTCAAGGTAACCAGGCCACAATAGAATTTTCATATGGGAGTAACAAGAGAAACATGCCCCCAAATGGAGTAATTACTCCCTCTCCCTTATGTAAGTAATGCAGATTACCTCTTGGAAATGTAGGGGATTGGGAAACCCAATCAAAGCTAAAGCAGTGAAATATTTATTGAAAATGGCCCCATCTGAAATCCTTTTGCTCCAGGAGACTAAGATTGAGGAGGAAGCTATCCTTTTCATGAGTAAACATAAATGGAAACTAAATTCTGGTAAAGCAGTCAGTGCTAGAGGTTCCTGTGGGGGATTAGCATCTCTTTGGTGTGAAGACAATTCCAGTTAAATAAATGGTATTCCACACAGCACTGGATCTATACAGAGCTATTTAACTATTCCAACAAAATCTCAATTCCCCTTGTAAATCTCTATGTTCCTGTTAATTATATGGAAAAAAAAGAGTGTTGGTTCTTGTTATCAAACTTTCTTGTGTTGAATTCTCTGACAAATATAATATTAGAAAGCGACCTCAATATAACATTAGCACCGAATGAAAAAACAAGAGGTCATCGAGGCAAAGATCATATGCAAGATTCAGTGGAGGAAATGATCCAAGTTTGGGACTTGAATGATATAAAACCCAAGCTTTGGCAATTTACATGGTTAAATCATAAGGTGGGTGCCGCTAGCATTTCTACCAGGATCGATCGCTTCCTAGTTCACAGTTCTTTGTTGGATGGTGTTTTGATTATTTCCTTCGAAATTCTTCCTAAACTCTCGTCAAACCATCATCCTGTAAATCTGTTGTTCGAAAAAGAACAGGAACTTGGCCCTATTCCTTACCATTTCAGCTCGCTCTGGATCGAGAGAGAAGGGTTTATGGACATTGTCTCTCAGGAATGGTCCCATTATGTCGTTGGTTCTCCTAGTTTCATCTGGGAACAGAAATTGAAAGAAACCAAAATTGCGTTAAAGAAATGGGTCAAAACGCCTATCCCTTCTCCAACGTTATGCAGGAAGGAAATAGTTTCTGATTTATCAGTATTACAATTTGGAATGGAAAATTGTGAAATATCAACTTCCCACATTGTCCTAGAACATCTTGCCTAGTTAAAAACCTCTCAATATTTCAGGCAGGAGGAGGAGTATCTTAGGTTGAAGTCTCGTAGTATTTGGCTTAAGACAGGGGATAAAAACACCTCATTCTTTCATCGATAGTGCAGGGCCAGGCTTTCCCGAAATCACATTTCAGAAATTTTTGATGATGAAGGGATCACCATTAAAGGAAAAGATCTTCTCAAACAGGCAGCCAGTAGGCATTTTCAGTTGTTGTTTCAAGATGATGGTCTTCTCGATGAGAAAGTGTCCATTGATTTCTTGAATAATGTTCCTTCTCTGGTCAGCTATGAGGACAACTATGAACTTATGAAACCTTTCTCGAAAAGGAAATTGTTGATGTCATCTGGGCTATGGAGTCTAATAATGCTCCTGGTCCTAATGGCTTCTCTATTCACTTTTATAAATTCTGTTGGCCCATCATCAATTATGAGCTACTCCGTATGGTGGATGCTTTTTAGGAAAAGGCAAAAATGAGTGGGTGTACCAATTCTACGTTCCTCGCCCTTATCCCAAAAGAAGTCAACCCTGTTAGAATTTTTATCATTCAAGCTAGTATTATCTTAGGATCTTATCTGAGAGAATAACATGCACAGCAATAAACACAAGAGACAAAAGACACAAAGAATTTTCCTCAGGGAAACCATAAAGGAGAAAACCTCGTAACTTCTTCAAAGATAGAATGAGCACCAATGGCAGTAGTCAAACCCAAAAACAGAAAAGATGATCTCCACAGCTTCTCTCTCTCTCTCACTTGAGAGAACTACTTCTCTCTCACTCATGTGCCCCAATGAGTGAGTGTGTGTGTGATAAATAGAGAGGCTCAATCTCTATTTATATTCTTTCGTTCACTTAGTGTCCACTTTAACATGTCGGCCCCACTTAACAATTACTTACTAGAGCTGACATCTCCAGGAGAGTCTAATAACCCTAGTGCCCCACAACTATGGCGACTTTTCCCTCTGATCAACAAGGAGGGTTAACCTTGACACAAATTTGGGGACTATTTCCCCGAATTATAATGGAGAGTTAACTTCAATGACTTTACATGACTTGTTTACATCATTGAATCTCCTGATCGGAACATCGGGGCATGACATGACTCAATTACATTATAGATACTTCCTGGAATAAACATCGGGGTACAATACATAATATATACAAGTGAATACATTCCAAAGTTACAAATACATCAACACTCCCTCTTAACTAGGAAGGTATTCTCTCGACACAATTTATCAACACAAGTCTTCTTCTCTGTATCATATGGATCATCATCAAGTCATCTTCGTCTTCAAGTCATCTTCATCTTCAAGTCATCTTCATTGTCAAGTCATCTTCATCAAGTCTGGATCATCACTGGATCATCATCAAGTCTGGATCATCACTTGATCTGGATCGTCACTCCTGGATCATCATCAAGTCTAGATCATCACTTGATCTGGATCGTCACTGCTGGGCCATCATCAAGTCTAGATCATCACTTGATATGGATTGTCACGGTTGGATCATCATCAAGTATAGATCATCACTTGATCTGGATCGTCACTGCTGGATCATCATCAAGTATGGATTGTCAATGCTCGATCATCATCAAGTCTGGATCATCACTTGATCTAGATCATCATCAAAGCTGGATCATCACTTAATCATCATCATCATTACTACTTCTGGTAAATCAAATGGTGCTATCTCTTCATTCCTCTTGTCATAGGAATTTCTACAGAGCCAGCCCTTTTTCATGCTAGTTGTAGGCCTAACCTCCATGTAGGTCTTCTTCAGTGCTTATTTCTGACCCTAAGTCAGAATGGCCTGCCCAGCACTTACATCTGACCTCATATTGTCAAAAAAGCACGCCCAGCAGTCACATCTGACCTCATTTTTTCAGAAAGGCCCAGCACTCACATCTGACCATGTGTAAACACATCGCGCCAGAATGGCTCAACACTTATATCCAACCATGTGCGAACACACCGCATCGAAAGGGCTCTGCACTTACATCCGACCATGTGCGAACACACCACATTGAAATGGATCTGCACTTACATCCAACCATGTGTGCACACACCACATCGAAAGGGCACTGCACTTACATCTGACCATGTGTGAACACACCGCATCAGAATGGCTCTCAGTCCCAAACTAAGGATTCCTGGTAATTGACCAGGTGCCTCCATTCTCCCAGAGAATGGCATCAGCCCTTATATCTAATCAAGTGGGAACACATCCCTCAATCACATTAGAATGGCCCTACACTTATATCTGATCATGTGAGACTACATCCCTCAGTCATATCAGAATGGCCCTCAGTCCTAAACTAAGTATTCTTGGTAACTTACCAGGTTCCTCCATTCCAAGAATGGCATTCAGCACTTATATCTGATCATGTAGGAACCAATCCTACAGTCACATCAAAATGGCTCAGCACTCACATCTGACATGGAAGGAACAATTCCTCTCACCATGACAGAATGGCTCAGCCCTTACATCTAACCATGGAAGGAACCTAATCCTCTCACCATGTCAGAATGGCTCTCGAACTCATCATTTCCCCTTGGATGAAACCTCAATCTAGATAACACCAAGCTTCTCCCTCAAGTACTCAAACTTCACTCTGGCCAATGGCTTCATCAACACATCAGCTATTTTTTCATCCGTCGCAACATATTGGAGCTTCACTGCTCCTCTCTGCACCATATCCCTGATATAGTGATACTTGATCTCGATATGCTTTGACTTTTCATGGAACACTGGGTTCTCCAACAACTTCACACAACTCTGGTTTTCGCAATATATACAAGTAGCATCCAACTGGAGATCAAATAAATCATACAGTAGCTTTCTCAACCATACTACCTCGCAACTAGCTGAATAAGCTACGACATACTCTGCTTCAGCTGTACTCAGTGCCACATAGGACTGCTTCCTGCGAAACCAAGAGATCACACCTCATCCCATACTAAAGAAACATCCTGAAGTGCTCTTTCTATCGATGGCACTGCCTGCCCAATCTGAATCAACATAACCCTCCAGGTTAATCTTCTGATTCACCTCATACATGAGCCCATAATTAACTGTACCCTTCAGGTACCTCAGAATATGCTTTGCAGCAATCAAGTGAACATGTCTTGGATCTGTCAGGAACTAGCTCAAGGTGTTCACAACAAAGCAAATATCTGGTCTCGTGTTTGTCAGGTACATCAAGGAATAAATCATCTGATGATACATCATGGCATCAACCGACTCTGATGAAGCAACACTCAATAGCTTCAGGTTCAATGCCATAGGTGTGGTCATGGCCTTGCAGTCCATCATCCTGAACCTCTTTAGGATCTCTATTGGATACTTCCCTTGTCCACACCTCCATGCTTAGAATGTAGTGCATCATCCCCAAGTCCTTTATCTCGAACTCGGCAGCAAGTATTCTTCTTGCAAATTTAATGAGTTCCTCTTTTTGTCAAGAACAATTCATCGACATATAACAGGAGCATCACTAGTCTTTTGCCTTCAACCTTGAAGCAAAGGTTGGAATCCTCTTTACTCTCAGTAAATCCTAGAGTCATCAGTTATCTATCCATCTTGTCATACCATGTCAAACCTCAAGATCTTCTGCAGTCACTCCCTATGAAGTAGAGCATCATTCTCCCTATGTCTTTCGTACTCTATGCACTGAAACATTATGTACTGGAGTGACAAGTAGCTTCCTCTGCTACTAATATTCTATGTACCCATCTAGGATCATTGGATACCAAGATCCTCTATCTTGAAATTTTTGAAAAGTTCTTCTCGCACCCATCTATGAGCTTGTCTTCCTCTATAGGGTTTCATCTTCAACCTTGTATCAAAGGTAAATATCTTCATGAAGCTCCTCATGTATGTGCCTTCTGAGCTCGTACAAAGCCTTATTTCATTTGTACACATCGTTCTGTCTGTCATGTGTCTTAACTTCTAGTGGCTGCAAATGTATCTTCGTAGTTTATGACTTCTTTCTATGAGAAGCCTCGTGCTACGAATATTTCCTTGTATCCCATGATGTTTCCATTTACTGCATTATGGAACTATGAACTTCTCTTCAGGTCTCTATACTGCATCCTAGACATCATTCTTCTTGAACTGGTACATTCCTCCCCTTTCTTCTTAGCTACTTCTTGGAAGGTTCTTTATCAATGATGTCACTCAACAGTGTTACATAACTACATTGTGTCTGAGATCTCTTCTTTGAAAGTATCCTCATATTATTCTTCATCTTGGATTCTTTATTGAACTATCGTCACTTGTTCTTCGAAACAAGTCTCATCCTTCTTTGCTTGTAGGTGATTGTACGTGATCTTTCCTACAAGTCAAATGCATTTGTATGGTTAGAAACATTTCATAAGGCATATTCATAATGGCAAATTCTTATGCATAAATATATATATGATCATGCAACTATTTTAGACAATACAACATTCATCCATATTTCACGAAAACTTTCTAGATGCCTTCCATCTCTACCAGGACAACATTGAGATTGTGCACTAATCCAATATGTCAGCAAAGAGGTTTCATTCTAGATAAGTAGCAATGGAGAGTTGTATAGCACCATGAGATACTCACCCATCTCATGCATATTAGTAGTATACTGTCATTAATGCAAACATTCTATCATGCATAATACATCAACTAATTATAAACAAATACATAACAAAAACAATATCTTGAAATGACAATTGAATACTTATCTTTATTTGTTTCGTGGGTAGACTCCTTCTTAAGCCTTCAGCTTCATTATCTTCTTCATTCATCATTTCTTCTCCAAATGCTAAGATGGATAAGAGTTTCTTCAAGAGTTGATTCCTTCGTATTCCTCATCGCTTGAGGGATATTCTTTGGATGGTGAGATCTTCATCTTCAGTTTCTCCCATCTTCTCTTCTCTTATTATGAGTTGAGCTTCTTTTTCTTGTGTGCACTCTTTGTTGGAGCACGGCCCCGCACCTATAGGAAAAGCTGCTATTTTTGGTAGAAGATGGAAAAAATTTCGAGGAAAGACATTTTTGGCGATGCCGATAAGCTAGTGATATAAGCGATGTGATGTGATAAAGGTACGATTCCATAGCGCATTTCCCGTCACGGATCACGGGCCGAAAATTGCAGCGGTCGAAACAAGAAAGTCAAAGGAAACAGTACTTGAAGCGGCCGAGAAAAGAGCTCAACCACTGCATTTAAGGCAGTGGCGATGATAGGAGGGCTCAACTACCCTCATAAATGGAGAAGGAGCAACGGGCCGAGGTATTAAAGATAAAGGACAGAAGGGGAGTGACCGAGGAAGCGGCGTACATACCCATGATCAGCGCCGAAAATCGCGGAAGACTACAGGAAGCTACGGTGTGACCAGTAAGCGGCGGTTCAAATTACAGATAGGCCGACTGTCATAATTAGGGTTTTGGGTTACTGTTGGGATAGGCCCACAGTTTTGTATCATGGTGAGACCTTCGGCCCACCTATTTAAGCATGTATTTTGTATTATGAAAGGTTGGTTGGTTGGGTTGTTACTAGTTGTCGTTAGTATTGTGAGACATTGAGGAAGAGTCGAGCTCTGGTTCTGTCATTAAGTCTATAGTTATCTTACTATAACCAGTGGCTGGCTCCTTGAGCATGAATGTAAGAATCCACAGGGATTGAGAGAGAGAGGAAAGGTATATTGTAAGAAGAAAGCATTATAGGAAGAGAAGAGATCTAAGAGAAGGGCTCCTAGCTGTGTGCGTGGAGTTTCCCAGAAGATCTCAAGCTGAATAAGAGGTTGCAGCGGAACTGTGCTTACTTTCTCAAGATATAATACAAACACAGTTCCCATGGACATAGCTTCCCCCCTAGAAGTGAACCACGTAACATCCGTGTGTTGTGTGACTGTTTCATGTGATTGTGCTCTACTTATTTTCTATCTGTTATCTGTTACATGAACTTTGCTTATCAGTTAATGAATGTATGTATGCTATCCTTCAGTTTACAGTAACATACAAGGTTAAATGCGAGTTGAATGTGTCGATTATTCTATATATGAGTTTATCAGTGCTTGATTCACAACAGCTAACAGCTACAGTGTTAAGTGACTTCTGTATATTTAGTTCAACGAGTGAGCGTAATTGGTGTTAAGGGTGTTAAACTGTAGGAGCTTAAGTGAAGTTGTTTAACACCCTAATGAAGGTTAACTGAGCTATTATACCCAGGGAAGAAGCCTCCGGACCTTGAGAGTTGATGAGCATATTGAGTCTTACTGTAGGAAGCATCGCAGCGTAGAAAGGCGATATCGCACTGTCGGGGGAGCTACGGTGTGAGATGTCGCAGGTTAAGAGTTGGGCAGAAGAGAAAGTTTGCGCATCATCCCAGAGGCTGTGATGCGATAAGAGTCAGCTAGGAAGAGAGGAACAGCCCTTGCCGAGAGATTTAGCTGGTTAACCTGAGTCAAGAGGACCTAGGATGCTACAGAACCTGGTTGAGGAAGCCTGATTCTTCAGCCACCCCACCTAGGATCACTTTGGGTGAGACTTCAGGCCATTCTGCGGTCTGTTTCCGAAAGGGCCAGTGAGCTAGGGGTTTTTTTGGTATAATAAAGTAAACTCGGGTCTCCCCAGAGAAGACCAACAAATGGTTCCATCGCCGGTTTTGAACAAATTGAAAAGCTGATGTTCTGTTGGCATCCTACTAAAGAAGAACTTAACCAGTGGGTTGAGTCTAAAGAAAGAGAATTTGCTGAGAAAGAAAACAAGAGTCCTAGGCTGAGTACAGAGGACTGGTTACAGAAACATATCTTCACAGACCTCCATGCGATATTTTTTGTGACCTATGCAAATGAATTGTACGATTGGTTGTCAAAGTTGAATGATAAGCATGTATTCAAGAAGAAAAGGAACATTGTCTGGACACTGGAGCTGATTCACACCATGAAAAGCATATATAATCCCATTTCACGGGCAGTAGACTTCTGGCTTGCAAGTTTGCTAGAAGGTTTCATTACAGAGTTTGAAGTTAATCAAAGAAAAAGTTTCAGTGAAGCAGAGAGGTACTTCTTCAAGGGATATCACGGTCAATACTTGAACTCTTTAAATTTGTCTCTCAAGATGTTATTGTATGAAAAAGGAGTACTAGATATATTCTCAAATGAATAAGTTAAGTAAGTGTAATGTCACAAGAGTTTGAGAGTGATTCTGAAGAAATTGGATGTACACGTAGCGGTAAGAGATATAAAGTAGATTTCAGATCCTCCTACTTTGAAGACAGTTCAGATAGTACTAGAAAACAGAGTCAAAGTAATAGAGAAAGAACAGCAAGGGGTATCCCTTACCATCCTCATACCCCACAGAAACCAACCAGGACTCAGAATAATCCTGCAGGAACTCCATCTAGTAGTTCACACACAGTACATACTACCTTGATACCACCTACATTTACACCACCAAGTGGTAGTAATACAGCAAATCAGAATCCACCTCGTAGAAACAGAATGGGGGATGACATAAAATTACCTACCTTTAGGGGTATAGGGGCAGAAGACCCAGAACAGCATCGGTTCCTATGTGAAGCTGTATGGACCATTAAACAAATCCAGGATGACAATACTAAGCTTGTCCAGTTGGCCACTACACTTAGAGAACGAGCTTTAACATGGTATATGAAGTATACATCAGCGTAGAACAGAACACTCGTAGAGGTCAGGACTGCAATGATTAAGGAATTTAAGAAACCCAAGTCTAAGTCACAATGTATCACAGAACTTAAAGACATTAAACAGTTACCCACAGAGTCAGTATGGGATTTCGATCAGAAATTTAAATCTCTTATAGACCAAGTTAGTTTTGAGTTTGCGCCGGAGTAGCATAAAGAATGGTTCATCGTAGCACTGCTCCCTCATATCAGACTTCCCCTAATGCAACAGAAACTCCATATGTAGGATGATGCATTGGAGATGGCAATGAAACTAGAAGCTTCACCTTTAGCTGAGACTAGTACAGGTATGGAAAACTTACAGAATCAGTTAACCAATCTCACTTTACAGTTACATGAGATTAGGAAAGGAAAAGAGGTTGAACAAGAATTATGGTGTACAAAGTGTAAAGGACATGGCCATACCAAAGATAACTGTCCAGTTTTTGTTGAGTATATAGCAAGTGGGGATCCTAACCCCTTAGTACAGAATCAAGGGCCATGGTGTGAAATATATAGAACACGAGGACATAGACCACAGGAATTCCCTTTACTTCAAAAGTATGTACAAACTCCTAAGAATTTATACTGTAACTTCTGTAAGTCAGTAGGACATGATGAAAATAATTGCAGAGCTTATGATCTCATGATAGAGAGAAAACATGACTTCTACAGAGTCCAGTCAGAGACATCAGGACCAGCAATAGGTCCACAGCATGAACCAGCTCATGATGGCCATGGTGGAGGATTCAAAGGAAGAGGTCGTGGTGGAGGCTTTGGCCATGGCCGTGGACCGATTGTTTGTTACAACTGTGGAGCCATAGGACATTATGCTAGGGATTGTCAGAACCCTACTACAACATGTAAGTATTGCAAGTCCTATGATCATACTATAGAATAATGTCCTATTTTGATAGCCAAGATTAAGGATCCTAAGCCAGCAGTAAACCAGAATATTCAGCTTATTGCTGCTGAGCAGAAAGAACCAGAACCAAGAGACAATGTTGTGACTCACAGTGGTGCTTCTACTAGCAGGACATCGCAGGATGCTGAAAAGAATACAGGTCCAAAGTGGGTGCATAAAGCCACTAATAAATCTACACCAGTTGACCTGCAAAAGAACAAAGAAACATTTCAGCAAGCTAAAACTTTCTTTACTGACCCCACACCATCAGGATCGTAGATATTGCCTTGTAGGGGTGTACTGCAGCAAAAACTTTGTGGCGTTAGTCCTGTGCAGATATTGCAGGTTACCACATCTGGAAGGTGCGAAGAGGATGAGTTGACAGGAAGTGTACAATCCTTCCTTCGGAGCTGCTTGAAACTCGTAAGAAATGAGAAAGCCGTAGGAGAGCTTCAACGCATCATAGATCAGTATCAGCAGTCTTCTTCCGTGAGCAATACGCAGCATGTTGTTCATAATATTATGGGCCATACAAGAACAGGAAGAGAAATGAGACTCACAGCACAAATTGGAGAGTTTGAAATGGATGATGTAATCCTAGATTTAGGATCAGAGGTAAATGTTCTTACTAATCAGACATGGGAACAGATGGGTAGCCCTAATTTAGCCAGATCACCTATCCATCTGTGATTATCCAGTCAGCAGAGGGTATCGCCACTGGGTCGATTACCACAAGTACCAGTTGATATTGATGGAGTTCGCAGCTTTGCAGATTTTGAAGTCATAGAAATTATTGGTGATAACAGACCATATCCAACTTTATTAGGTATTGATTGGGCATTTGATAACATGGCTATTATCAATTTGAAGAAAAGACAAATGACCTTTGAGGATAAATAGATTCAATTCATCGCACCATTGGATCCTTTTCAGGGTCCTCGATACATTGAACCTATCAGAGCAGAGGAAGAGGTGCATAATATGGAGAGCCTCTATCAGATGACTGCGAACCAGAGTGATTATATCAATCCCATCACAGAAGGAAATATTAGTTGGTGATGCGATAGCTCATGCGCATTGGATTCGGATGTTGGTTTAGAAAATTGGTAGATCAGGATTTATGAAGTTTCAGCTCGCAGATGTGCATTTATAACTAAGTCACTGCGATGGATTGGAACAGAGATTAAGGATATTCCGTCGTATGATGGCTTAGCAGATGTCAATGACTTTTTACAGCAGTTTGAGCAAGAAATCCCTAATGAGCAGAGGATGGCAGTTATTGATCTTGCAGTAAGAGCCACACCTACAAGATGGTGGCATGCACATAAAGAAAATATCGCAGCATGGGATGATTTTAAGAGATTGATGGTGATCATATTCTCTAATGACAAGGACCGTTTACAGCAGAAATATACAGGAGAAAGTGACCCCAGGTCACATATTAAGATTTGTGAACAGAATTGGTCGAACATTCCAGAGGATGAATGGGTTCACCTATTCATTCACACTTTAGACACAGTCCCAAGGAACTGGTACACTGAGATAGAGTTGCACAGAGGAACTATTACATGGCCAGTTATGATAGACAGCTTTGTACTCACTTTCACTTTTGACTCAGAGTATCTAAGCATTGATTAGGCTCTAAAGATTATAAAGACTAAGATATTTGATGATTGTACCCTACCAGGGTATGCTCAGCCTAATTGGGCCATTCAATTAGAACATGCGCTAGAGTGTTACACCTTCGCAGAAGAGCCAGGCGATGAGGATGAGAATCCTCATAGTATCAACATTCCAGATTCAGGAGGGACTCGCGAAGTTGATGGACCAAAGCTAGAGATTTCAGCTGTCACAGAGCCTATTAAGATTAAAAAGATCAATATTGGCACAGAAACAGAACCAAAGTTTGCCTCTATTGGAGACTATTGGGATGATGAAACGGTAGGACACATCAACGATTTGTTACATGAATATCAGGACTTATTTCCCACTAATTTTATAGAGATGAAGGGAATAGTAGGATATTTGGGAGTCATGAGGATACCTTTGAAAGAGGACGCTAGGCCAGTTAAGTAGCATCCATACAGATTAAATCCTCGTTATAAAGAAAAAGTTAAGGATGAGATTGATAAGATGCTAGCAGCAGGCATCATTGAGCCAGTAGAAGAGAGCGAATGGGTTAGTCCCATGGTTGTGCAGGAAAATAAAAATAAAGGAGAAATCAAGATTTGTGTTGATTTGCGCAAACTCAACGATGCATCACTTCATGACCCATTTTTGACACCTTTTACTGATGAAGTTTTAGACAATGTGGGAGGATAGGAGATCTACTCATTCACTGATGGATTTTCAGGCTATCACCAGATAAGAATCCATCCAAACGATCGACATAAGACCACCTTTGCAACAGAATGGGGCTCATTCCAGTATACGACAAGGCTTGATGGTAGATCCTGCAAAGATTGCCATCATTGTAAATCTTCCAGCACCCAACTTAGTCAAGCAATTGAGGATAGTGCTTGGCCATACAAGATATTATAGAAAATTCATCAAGGGCTATGCAAAGATCACGACACCTATGGAAAAGCTGTTAAAGAAAGAAGTGAAATTCCTATGAAATGAGGAATGCCAGCAAAGTTTAGACACTCTTAAAGAGAACATGGTTACAGCACCCATCTTAGTATTTCCAGACTGGAACAAACCATTTCATGTACATGTGGATGCATCTGGCATCGCACTTGGGATTGTCTTAACATAGCCAGGAGAAGGGGGTATCGATCACCCTATCGCGTACTCAAGCAGAAATTTATCTACCGCAGAAAAGAACTACACCACTACAGAAAGAGAAGGATTAGCTATGGTGTATGCTCTATAGAAGTTCAGGCACTACCTGTTGGGTGCCCCATTCAAGATGTTCACTGACCATTCCGCTTTAAAGTATTTGGTCAATAAGCCAGTGTTAGGGGGAAGGATCTATAGATGGTTACTCCTATTTCAGGAGTATGATTTTGAAATTATTGTAAAACCAAGGAGATTGAATGCAGGACCTGATCATCTGTCGCGGATAGACTCAGGAGAAGAACCAAGTAATCTAGAGGATAATCTACAAGATGCACAATTGTTCTCTATCCAGATCGCAGATGAGTATTACGCAGATATTATTCACTTTCTCACTACAGGGTGGGCACCAGTTGAGTTTACTAAGCAGCAAAAGAAACAGTTAGTTCTTAAAGCAGCAGATTTCACTTTGGTCGCAGGACATTTATACAAGTTAGGTCCATATGAAGTCCTGCACAGATGCATTATTCCGCACGAGAAAGAGGCCATTATCAGAGAAGCACATTCAGGTACCGCAGGAGGTCATTTCACAGGAAAGCTGACTGCTCAAAAAATTCTAGCTGTAGGATTATGGTGGCCTACTTTGCATAAAGACACTAAGGAGTTTTATAGATGCTGCGATATCTGCCAGAGGGTAGGAAAACCTTTGAGGAGAGATGAAATGCCACTGCGACCATAGACTATGCTGCAGGCATTTGACAAGTGGGCTATAGATTTTGTGGGTCCTATCAACCCACTAGGGAAACGAACTAGTGCGAGATACATCATCACAGGAATAAAATACCTCACCAGGTGGGTAGACGCCAAAGCAGTAAGGAATTGTGATGCTACTACAGCTGCCCAGTTCATTTTTGAAAACATCATAAGTAGATTTGGATGTCCAGCAATTTTGATGAGTGATCAAGGCACACACTTTCTGAATCGCACTATTAATGCCTTGATGGAGGAATTTCAGATACAGCATCATAAGAGCACTCCCTACCACCCACAAGCTAATGGTATGGTGGAGGATTTTAACAAGATTATAGAAAATGCTATTACTAAGATCTGTAACAACCAAAGAGATTATTGGGACCTCAGGGTTAATTCTATGTTATGGGCTTATAGGACTACATGCAAGAAACTCACAGGACACACACCTTTTAGCGTGGTGTATGGACAAGAGGTTGTTCTACCTATGGAATATATTATTCCCAGTTTAAGAATTGCTCAAATTACTGAGATGGCCGATACAGATACGATGAATGAAATATTAGCGCAACTGCTTTCCTTAGAAGAAGACAGATTCATCGCAGGATTTCATCAAAAAGTGCAGAAGGCACGAGAAAAAGCTTGGCATGACAGGCACATCAAGAGCAAGATTTTTTAGACAGGAGACCTAGTGCTCCTTTATGACAGCAAGTTTGTTAAGTTTCCAGGGAAGTTCAAGACACATTGGTTGGGGCCATATCAGATTCAGCAAGTCACAGAAGGAGGTGTCATTCAGCTCAGTAAACTAAACGGGGAACTTGTTCCTACTTTGATTAATGGTAGTAGGCTTAAGCTTTATAGTGATAGCCACTCCACCTCCCAACCCTAACATAGAGAACTAAGTGGTGCAGATGTCCAGTGTAGTTGAAAGGAGCCATCGCACCCATAACTAGTCTACACCAGGTGAAAAAAATTCTAAGTAGGAGGAATCGCAGCAGGAAAGTTTATTTTGTGCAAGTCATAGGACGATTGCGTAGTTTTTGAACGTTGCAGAGTTTCACGCCAACTTTTTGGTCTAGGATGATGCGGTGTGACATCGCAGCGAGGTGATGTCCCCCGTGCTACGAAGATGATTTTGAAAGGGAAAGAGGGCTAGTCACTTCGCCTTCTGACAAGCAATTAATGTAGATTTGACAGGTATACGTTGCCCTAGACTTTGAAACAGTACAATGATTGTCCTAGATTTGGTAAATATTGGTCGAGACCACAGCTTGCGCATAATTTTTTAGGGAAATTTGAACGGGTTTTCAGCAATTAATGAGGAGCGGGGCGCGGGGTGTTGTCTTTTCCATGCAATAAATGCCATCAATGAGTTTAGCCTAAGCGATCGTTGCTTCATAGATTACCGCCTTCATTACAAATACACAGATCATTCAAACAGAAGGGTTACTTTTGTGATTTCTGACAGTTATAGAGTAATTTATCGAGTTTTCCCTGTGCAGAGATACTCCAGTTACGGAGTGCTGGTTTCCCCATTTTCACAGCCATTGCTAGTCCAGAGTATCGCACCAGGCGATTTATGTCCGAGACACAGCCTTTAGAAGACGTCGTGCGACAAATCAAGTGTGGTGGCCTCGACTTTGCTATGACGACACCGCTCAGGATTGTGAAATTAGGTGCAACACAAGTCAGGAAGACGCCAAGGATGAAGAGTCAAGCTCAGATAGTAGAAGAGTCTAGTTCAGAGCACGAAGAAGAAGTTCATATGGCAGCAGTATACATTTTTCCACGAGTCGAGGATGCACCAAAGGTAACCATTCCCAAGGGTGCTAAGTTTCCTATTCCGCTGCCGCCAATTGATCCTCGTGTAAAAGAAGATGGAGAACTGTTAGGATATGTCCCTGCTCTCAAATTTACAGACTATAACCTTGGAGACAGTAAGACATATCCTCAGTTTTGATAGGATCAGTATCTTATGGTTCAGAGGAACCCGAGGACCGGTGCAAATGAGTTTGTTCCTATGGAACATGTCCAGATTCTTGAGCAGTCAGGCTTGCTCAATTTGTTGAAAATACCACATTTCGGACAAGGTACAGAGGTTAATGCCATGGTGCGTGTGCTACTTTCCTATGTACATGGAGGTTACCTCTGGCTGGGTAACAGGGTTGATCTGAACGTCGATTTGATACACCGCATCACTGGGCTGTCCAAGAGCGATAAGGACCCTCATATACATATATCAAGGAAAAGCAAGGATACTAAGCTACCAGTGCTTCTAGTTAACAAGTATAAGCTATAGAGAGGAGGTCAGGCTTATGACCTCATAGCCTTAGTAGATGATACACTCAAATTTACAACCATACTTCTTGCAGGCAGACTGTTAACTAAAGTTCGCCCAAAAGAAGTCACAGGAGCAGTAATTCACCGTGCCGTGCAGGTTGCAGAAGGTGAACAATTTAATTGGTGTTTGTTTTTATTAAATATTTTTCTTGCAGATTTTTTGGCAACACAGGATGAGCCAAACCACCCCTTCCACTTCTCATGGCTGCTTATATTATGTGCATTCGTCGAGTGGAGAGAGCCGCCCCATACTTAGTTTCTACAGCTACGAGGTGGAGTGTGCAGAGGCGCACGATATGCAAACTTATGTGAAAGCAACAATCCAGCCAAGAAAAAGATCAATATGATAGTATTCTATGAATGCTATAAGCTATTGAAGCGAGTCATCCATGAGACACCGCAGATCAACACAGAGGTTGTTGACATGTATCACAATAGGCTTAATTTCATTGCGGACAGGCATACAATCTATCTGAGGCCAAAAGGGTTTAGAAAGGACGACTGGGCTATTGGATTGTTCAGGATGACAGCGCAGGATGTAGAAGATGTCATCAAAGACTTTGATGAAGAGTGGAAGAAGGCATTAGAATATGCCACAGCAGGAAATGTACCAGCAGAAACCGCACCGATAGACCCATTAGACAAAGGAAAAGGTCAGGTGGGTTTCAAGAGGAAAGATGCAGTAGAAGTGCCACCAGCAGCACAAAAGAAGAAAAAAGTCAAAATCTCAACGCCCACTACAGAGACCGCACTAATAGAGGATGAGTATGATCTCATCGCAACGAGAGTATAGGAGAAGATGTGGGACTCATTTCAGGTGATGCAGATATCGCAAGACAAGCTGCAGAGCACGATAGATAAGCAACTTCTGGAGTTGAAAGCACTATCTGAGAAGACTACCATGACGTAGATTCAGCCAGTCAAGGCAACAGTAGGAGAAAGCTCATAACCATCGATTTCCCGCGAGGAAGTCTTTGCAAAGGATCGCACCAATAGAGTGTTGATACTGCTAGGGAGCATCCGATTCCCTGTTTCGATGATTGATGTGTAGATACAGGTTAGACACCCTGTCGAGGTTAATCTGGCACAATTCCTCGTCGATCAACTACAGATGATCCAGCAGCAGATAGCCGCAGAGCTCAGGGATAGAGAGCTTGTGACTTATAACCAGAAAACTCAGCTGATACAACAGAATGCAGAACTCACCATAGGCTTTCAGACAAAGGCGGAGGAGTTAAGACTATATGAAGAAAGAGAACAGGATCTAAGTCAGGTCCTGCAGAACATTGCATTGGAGTTACCCCAATGTAACATAGAGTTTTCCTTGCCTCTAACGCAAAAAGTAAGAAGAATTGTAGATAGAGCAAAGGCTCTGGAAGAGACAATGGTCAAGATGGAGGAAGACCACAAGGCACAGATTGCTGAGCTTGAGGCTCGAGCACCAGGCACACCTGAGGCAAACAAGGAAGCAAGGGCACAGGCCTTTAGAATCACTTCAACACAGATGAAGTGTCGCATAGATGATGCAGAGTCATTGCTAGCTGATGCAATGAAGACATGGTCGGAGCTATAAGAGCTCCCAGATAGACTGGATTTGCAGCAGAGCATCCAAAACATAGAGAATGCAACAGCAGTAATAAAGGAAGAAGTCAAGAGCTTAGGAGCTCTTGCAAAGATGAAGAAGATGACAGAGATGAACCATTTGCAACAGGAAGCACAGCGGTTGTGAGAAAAAGAGATACAATTCAATAATATGCTTCAACCGTATCAAGAACAAATCGCAGAGCTAGTCGATGCAGTTGAGAAGAAGGTCAAGGAGTTCACTGCAAGCAAGAGTGTAATTGATAGCAAAGAAGACCCCATGATTAGTCAAGTTATGCTTGAAGCAGCACAATACTGTATCGAAGCTATGGACAAATATTTCACAGGACTCACAAGGAGAGATTCACAAGGAATTCGCAGGAAGCCTAGGAGAAGCTACAGAAAAATAAACAGCTGTTAGTGGCTCGAGGATGAGCCACAATTAAGTGTTAGGGAACTGTTGGAGCAGGGCCCCGCAGCTACAGGAAAAGCTGCTATTTTTGGTAGAAGATGGACAATTTTTGGAGGAAATACAGTTTTGGCGATGTCGATAAGCTAATGATATAAGCGATGCGATGCAATAAAGGTACGACACCGTAACGGATTTCCTGCCATGGATCACGGGCCAAAAATCGCGGCTGTCGAAATAAGAAAGTCAAAGGAAACATTACTTGAAGCGGCCGAGAAGAGAGCTCAACCACTTCATTTGAGGCAGCGATGATGATAGGAGGGCTCAGCTACCCTCATAAATGGAGAAGGAGCAACATGACAAGGTATTAAAGATAAAGGACAGAAGGGGAGCAACCAAGGAAGCGGCGCCCATACCCGTGATCAGCGCCGAAAATCACGAAAGACTGCAGGAAGCTATGGTGTGACCAGTAAGCGACAGTTAAAAAAACAGATAGGCCGATTGTCATAATTAGGGTTTTGGGTTACTATTGGGATAGGCCCATAGTTTTGTATCATCGTGAGACCTTTCGGCCACCTATTTAAGCATGTATTTTGTATTATGAAAGGTTGGTTGGTCGGGTTGTTACTAGTTGTCATTAGTATTGTGAGACATTGAGGAAGAGTCGAGCTCTGTTTCTGTCGTTAAGTCTGTAGTTATCTTACTGTAACTAGTGGCCGGCTCCTTGAGCATGAATGTAACAATCCGCAGGGATTGAGAGAGAGAGGAAAGGTATATTGTAAGAAGAAAGCATTATAGGAAGAGAAGAGATCTAAGAGAAGGGCTCCCAGCTGTGTGCGTGGAGTTTCCCAGAAGATCTCAAGCTGCATAAGAGGTTGCAGCAAAACTGTGCTTACTCTCTCAAGATATAATACAAACACAGTTCCCGTGGACGTAGCTTCCCCCCTGGAAGTGAACCACGTAACATCCGTGTGTTGTGTGACTATTTCATGTGATTGTGCTCTACTTATTTGCTATCTGTTATCTGTTACATGAACTTTGCTTATCAGTTAATGAATGTATGTATGCTATCCTTCAGTTTACAGTAACATACAAGGTTAAATGAGAGTTGAATGTGTCGAGTATTCTGTATATGAGTTTATCAGTGCTTGATTCACAACAGCTAACAGCTACAGTGTTAAGTGACTTTTGTATATTTAGTTCAGTGAGTGAGCGTAATTGGTGTTAAGCGTGTTAAACTGTAGGAGCTTAAGTGAAGTTTTTTAACACCCTAATGAAGCTTAACTGAGCTATTATACCCAGGGAGGAAGCCTCCAAACCTTGAGAGTTGATGAGCTTATTGAGTCTTACTGTAGGAAGCATCGTAGCATAGAAAGACGATATCGCAGTGTCGGGGGAGTTGCTGTGTGAGATGTCACAGGTTAAGAGTTGGGCAGAAGAGAAAGTTTGTGCATCGTCCTAGAGGCTGTGATGCGATAAGAGTCAGTCCCATAGAAAAGTCATCTAAGAAGAGAGGAACATCCCTTGCCGAGAGATTTAGCTGGTTAACCTGAGTCAAGAGGACCTAGGATGCTACAGAACCTGGTTGAGGAAGCCTGATTCTTCAGCCACCCCATCTAGGATCACTTTGGGTGATACTTCAGGTCATTCTGCAGTCTGTTTCCAAAAGGGCCAGTGAGCTAGAGGTTTTGTTGGTACAATAAAGTAAACCCGGGTCTCCCCAGAGAAGACCAACACTCTTCCCAAAGTATACTAAAAGAAATCACTTCCTTTAGGCACACATTCCTTGAATGAATGAATCCCATGATCCTGGGAGGCCATTCAAGGTGGCTATCACCACTTTTGCATTCTCCACTTCTTCTTCTACTGCTACAAGTTGTTCTTTGATTTGAGAGACCCTCGTAAAGTATGACTATATGGTCTCTTCATTCTGGATCTTCACATTCTTCAACTCTTTTCTCAAAGTCATATTCTTATTTATGTGCTTCCCTTCAAATAGCTTAGTCAAGGAATCAAACATCTCTTTCGGTGTCTTTAGTGAAGACACTGTTAGGATTATTAATCCTCCCTTGTCCAAATTTGGTCATATGTCTAAATTGGGAGTCATGTCTAAATCGAGAGTCCATCCAGTCTATTTATAGTCATTTACACCATTGGGTCCACTTGGCCTAATTGGGGCACATGATTTAGTTACTAAAGTGTGGGGAACACTAATTGAGGCTCACTACCACGGATTGCACTTGATTGCATCAGTTTAGGAGCCTCCTAGACCAATCCCTACAATTTAGGAAGCCACTGGGAGTGCCGAAACCAACCAAGGTCAGTTCACTTCAATTAATGACTAGTCAAGCTAAGTTAGGAGTCAGTTACATTCAGTTCTAGTCCTCTACATTCAGTTAGTGCTAGGTTTACTTGATTGCACTCATGTGGGGCGCATTTTTTACCTACCACAGTCAGTTAACCTTAGTCAACACTGAATGTAACACTTGAGTTGTGTTTTAGAGCTCCGATGAACTCCGGTTATGGTTTAGACAAGGTTAGTTAACTACCGAGTCCTCCGATAGTGATTTAGACAAGGTCTTAGTTACCTACAGTCAAGTAGAGTCTATCAATTCAAATTTCCTCATGTGGATTCGAATTTCATGTGGCTATTAAATCCATTTTACTTCATTGTAATTATTATCTGATTACTTTTGATTAATGAAAGCATTCACGGCTGCAAGCCATTTTTGCACTGTTTCATTCTTCAATTGCTGAGTAAATTATGAGATCTACTTTGTGAGTTGTGTATTTGTCTACAGATCTATGTGCTCAAATTTACAAACACCTGTGGTACAAGTTGATCCGTGATTGAATCAGCAATGATCTTCTTGGCCTTGACCAAGTTCTTCTTGTGTAAGGATTTGAACCTCATCTCCCTCTAGAACTGGAACCTCTCTACTCTTGTAGGTGTCCAATTAATTTTCTTTAGAGAGATCATATACGTCCATGCTTGGAATTTGTCAACTTCACCAATATTATCATCAAGATGATGTGATAGATCACTTTGAAATGAGAACCTCAAATGAAAATAGCAAAAGATTAGATCTTATCGATTTGAGGTGTCCGTCCTGGTTCCGAAGCTCGTTGATCCAGGGTTTGTCAGAGAAACCCTAATTTTCAAAACTTGGAATATTTTAGATCTGATTGGATAGAAAGATATACCTCTTCAATTCAAGCTGTCCAATGTACTCCTTTTCTAAAAATAGTGGAGGGAAGCTCCCGAAACAGGAAGCCCTAGTTTTCCAATTTCTTCTGCATAAATTCCTGATACTGTTTCTGTGGTATCTCTGAAATTACTGCTCTTTTATGTCTAAAACTTCACACTAAGGTATCCTCACCTATCCATGTTCCAACACCACATGTTTCATTAGAATTTGTTTCACCAATTGCGACTTATGAGCGTTTTCCCAAGGTGACCTGTTTCAGTACTGTTCAGCATAGCGAAGTTGTATGGACTTTCTATGTGTCACTGTTTTATCTTCTGGGTATGAAACTTGTACCATAGAAAGTACAGTCTATTCCCTTTCTGGAAAATCTTCATAAATTAAATTTGGACCTTTGTAGCCCGAGATATAGCAATTCTCCGTAGGTGTCCTATTTAGGGATGAATCCTAGAAGATGCTGGAACCCTAACTTGGAGAGATCATATCTCCTATAATATAGTGAATCAGAGGCTCAATTTTGGAAAAGATGTAAATAATGATTGTATATTCGTCTTGTGAAAGTTTCAACTCCTAATCCTTTTCCAATCTTGATATATAGTGAATGTACCAAAACTTATCAGTTTTAGTATTTTAGGGTTTTTCCAGCTCGGGGTCAAACTAGGGTTTGACTTTCCCGAAGTTATACCCAACCAAAAATCTCGACCTAGGTCTCTAAAATTCAATTTTGATGAGGAGATAAATCCTATTTTGGGCCCACTCAAAAATTCCTCTTCTGTAAGAAGCCCTAATTTCCCGCACCAAAAACTGAAAATGTCTGGAATCAAATTCTGCTTCGACAGAAAGATGCGCCCTTCAAAGGAGAGTCATCCTAGTATACTTTTGCTGATGGATTGTGGAGAGAGACCTAAAAAATAAGAAGCCATAGCTTCTATAGCTGCACAATGTCTTCTTCTCAGGTTAGCTCTGATACCATGTTAGAATTTTTATCATTCAAGCTAGTATTATCTTAGGATCTTATCTAAAAGAATAACATGCACAGCAATAAACACAAGAGATAAGAGACACAAAGAATTTTCCTTGGGGAAACCATAAAGGAGAAAACCCTGCAAATTCCTCAGAGATAGAATTAGCACCAATGGCATTAGTAAAACCCAAAAATAGAGAAGATGATCTCCACAGCTTCTCTCTCTCTCTCTCAGTTGAGAGAACTACTTCTCTCTCACTCATGCGCCCCAATGAGTGAGTGTGTGTCTGATAAATAGAGAGGCTCACTCTCTATTTATATTCTTTCTTTCACTTAATGTCCACTTTAATATGTTGGCCCCACTTAACAATTACTTACTAGATCCGACATCTCTAGGAGAGTCTAATAACCCTAGTGCCCCACAACTATGGGGACTTTGCCCTCCGATCAACAAGGAGGGTTAACCTTGACACAAATGTGGGGACTATTTACCTGACTTACAATGAAGGGTTAACCTCAATGAATTTACATGACTTGTTTGCATTATTTAATCTCCCGATCGAAACATCGGGGCATGACATGACTCAATTACATTATAGATACTTCCCAGAATAAACATCAGGGTACAATACATAAGATATACAAGTGAATACATACCGAAGTTAAAAATACATCAACAAAACCTTCCTCCTTTGATAGGTTTCATCCAATTTCTCTGTGTAATGCTTCCTGTAAGATAATAGCCAAACATTTAGCTAATATATTGAAGCCTCTGCTTGGTAAACTGATCTCTCCTCTTCAGGGGGGATTTGTAAAAGGCAGACATCTAGTGGATAACGTAATCCAGTTACAAGAAGCTCTGCATTGAAGCTTCCTAAGGAAAAAGAAAGGCATGATTAGAAATCTAGACATGAAGAATGACTTTGAAGGAGTTAAACTTCCCTACCTATATTATTTCCTACTTTCATTTGGTTTTTTCCCTGAATTTGTAAACTTGATCAAAGCATGTACAAATAAGCCTTGCATTGCACCTTTAAAGCCACCAGAGGTCTCTGATAAGGTTGTTCGATGTCTCCCTTCCTTTACATCCTAATGGCTAAAACCCTTAGCAGAAAACTCTTAGCTGAAAAGGAAGTTGGGTATATCCTAGGAATTAAGATAGCTAGGGGGGTTGACCCTATCAACCATGCTCTTTTCGTTGATGTCTCTCTTCTTCTAGGAGGGGCCTCTATGAAAATTGCTCGGCCTTTAAATTCTATCCTTCAAACTTTCTGTCAAATCTCAAGAGATTTGATAAATAAAGGTAAAAGTGCAGTTTACGGATGGAACGTTGATCAGGCGGCACTTCTTCAAATTTCATATTTCTTTGGCTTCCCCAGCTTTGTCAAATGGGAAAAAATTAAGTATCTGGGGCTTCCTTTAACACTAGGTTCATCCCCTCCATCTCTTTGGCTTTATGTGTTGGCCAAGTTAAAGGAAAAAATCATTTCTTGGGGTGGCCAGTGCCTTATCACAACTACATTTCAACCAAAAATCCAACGGTCGTATTGTCGGATTTTCGACACCTCCCTGTCGCATGTACGACACTATGATTTTTTTTAAGTGTTGGTGCATTGTCATCGGTTATTCGACATCTTTCTAATCTGTCGGTTAAGTGACAGCTCAGTTTACCATCGGTTAAATGTAAATCGTCAATTATCCGACATCTAATTCATATTAAACTTTAAACGTAAGCATCGGTTAAGCGACGGTTCAGTGACGGTTAAGCTACGGTCTAGCGACGATTAAGCAACGGTTAAGCGATGGACTAGCGACAGTTAAGCGACGGTTAAGCGACAGTTAAGCGATGGTCTAGCGACGATTAAGCGACGGACTAGTGACGGTTAAGCGACGGTTAAGCTACGGTCTAGAGACAGTTAAGCTACGGTCTAGTGACATCCTAGTGACGGTTAAGCGACGGTTCACCAAAGAAACTCATCTATTAACTGATGGATTATGAAAACTAAAACGTCGGTTAAGCAACGGTATTGAAATTTTTGTTAAAAAAATCACCTACAGGCCGTCGCTTAACCGACGGCTATAAGTGTTTTTTTTTTTTTAAATACAAATGTTAGATTACTGGAGACACACCTTGATGTTTGTATAGATTGTGAAATTACTACAATAAAGCAAATGTTGCTAACAAAGTGCCCAGAAACAAATATCAGTAAGCTATGCCTGAAGTAACAATCGTGAGATAAAATGACAAATGATTAATAGCTTTGACCAAATGTATGTGTGCAAGAAATATATATATGATTTGGATGACAAATACTTGATTCAAGTTTTGATATGCTCAATTAAGTCATGTATCAAATATATAGCTCTTCCAAGAGTAATATGAGCACCTATATTAAGCGACTTCATTCTTCGAATCATCTCCTGTCTCCAATAGTTTAAACTTTATATAAAACCCAAGTATACCTAAGGTAGCCACAACTGAAATCAACAAGTAGATAGAACAGTTAATTTGAGCCAACTAGCAATTAAGTATTACCAAGTGTATTACATCCACAATACTCAGCAGAAATTAGATAACAAAATTGAACGAACCAATTGGCAGAAGTTCATTAAATAATGCTGTAGATTTCGAAAATTTTTAAAACTCTATATGAATAACCTTAAAAAGAACAAGGATATAGTATAATCCACTGCATTTTTCTATGGACAGTGCCACTAAATATTTTTACTATTAGATTTTCCTTTGGTTTTTTATGACTCCTGACACAATAACAAGTTGCAGAACCTTAGATATACAAGCGTCAAACTGTAAAAGATAAACAATATTAACAGAACATTAATTTCCCAATCAAACCACAATAGTATTCATATTATGCCAAGGCAATTTACTGTTAAAGAAAAGTTACCTTTATTATCATGTCAGGATACTTTTTTGCAAGTCTTCAATACTGGTGCCACCCTTTCTACATGAAATGATAACCTGTATCAACAAAATTTAATTAGGGTTCTAAGAATTTGTAAACCAAATGGCACACATTCATCCAGTCTAAATTTCAAGCAACCAAATAAGTCAAGGAATTTGGAGATTAAAGAAAAATTCAAAAGAGGAATATTACTGTGACTTAAAGATATTCCCATGCTAAATAGTAAATTGTTCTTATCAGAGGAAGCTAAGTAAAAAGTGGCAGTACAAGGTGGCAAGTGCAAGGGTGTACTCACTGACCACGATGGACAAGAAGTAATCAGGTTTTCTTGGGGATTGGGAGTCACCACCAATAACTATGCGAAGAGGTGTATGCGTTGTTTTCTAGAAACAGAATATGTTAAAAACCTTGCTATATGACAAATAACAATCTTTGAAGACTCCTTGCATTTCATTAAACAGGCGAGAACCACCAATAACTATGCGGAGGTGTATGCCTTGTTTCTAGAAACAGAATATGTTAAAAACCTTTCTATATGAAATGTATCACAAATATAAAAGTTTCAATTAAAACTACCCCTTAAAATACCTTGCAACAAAGAAAGCAAAACAACAATAGCACTTAGTTGCAGAATTTTTCTCTCTGATATTGATAGGGCTGTGGTAAAAGTAATCACTTTTTGCGTTCTTATTTTCTCCATTTCATCACTACCTCGAATATTCTTAGTTCTCTCTTTCATAGATATTACACAGCAACTTATCACTCTACAACCTAAATTCTCAGTATCATTATAGATCTTATTTCCCCACAAAAAAATAATCCATGGCCTATAATATTTTGTGACAACTCAATCTTTATGTGGAATGAGAAGTAGGTGCTCTTACGTTGTGCTGAGAATATCAGGATGTACATTATACTCCCTTGCAAATACAAACGGAACGATTCCTTTAGGTAGTGCAACTTGCACCAAAAGAAAAGATTGAAAAACAGAACTGTTAGTAAAACTTCCAGCTGTAAACAAAATAAGGTTAGCTCAACCACTCAAAAGAGATGTTGTCACAATTGTCAACAATGAAACTAATCATAATATGATTCTGGCATGCGATCACATTAAGACCTCCGATGTAACCATTGCCACACAGCAACTCATGGTTTTGGGTCTTTCAGTTTGAAGCTCTGGCTAACATGTCTCTACCATGTGACTATAGTTTAGAGACGCTAACAGTGAATGTAAGCATTGTTCTGACACGACTCTTAATTGGTTTGGTAAGGAATATGGTGTATATGCACATAATTATAAACCTTCTCCAACAAGAAATGCATATATGTTGTGTGCTACTAGAGCTTTCTTGAGCTCCAAACAATAGTGAAAAGGAACAAGTAGACTCAAATGTCCCAAAGAGAAGAAAAAATCACACACTATCCAGTACACATGGGACACAGCTGTAGTTACATCTACATATTATATTTTTCTAGCAAGTGCATTTCAAAGAAAATTCTCAACAAAATTCTTTTGACATAAGTTTCAGCACATTGAAATGAGAAAAAAGAAAGAAAACAAAGGCATTATCGAAGAAAATAGAGGCATTATTGAATGAAAAATAGAAGAGCTCACCTACACAATTGCAATATGCAAAATGCGGCCTCGAAGACCAACTGCAATTGAAGAAACTGCCATAACTGTCGGTCGAGTAAGGAATCGAAGAACCATTCCAAATATTGCATTTGATTTCCCACATGCTATAAGTCTTGTTTGAAGAGCCATGAATAAGGCTGTAGTCTAAAACTAACTCACCTAGATTAAACATGGCCATCCCAAGCCCTGCATCTGATAAAATCGTTATAGAACCTTCAAGAATATTAGGCATTGAACATGGGTTTTTCCCAGGTAATCTCAACCAGTTAACAATTCCCCTGGATATAAAAAAAAAATAGCAAATATTGAATAACAAACCTCTAATCCAACATTAGGATCTTTCACCACAATATCAAAAATTGTAAATATAGTGTTTCCATTATTGCACACTGGTGCACTGCTCTTTACAAAAAAGAATAGAAATGGTTTTGTTGAATGTCCCCAAGACGTAGTAAATGGGAACAGTTTTTCCTTTGTCAGGTGAGCCTTCCTTCCTTGATTAAAAGCCATCCTGCCTCTTTACCCCCTTCCTACAAGGATTGAAAATGACATCATTATACTGTTGCACTTTCAAGGACATCTCTAGCTATAAATGAGAAGTGCATTCTACAGCCTAGTATTGAAGAGATTGTAACATCAGTCATGGCCATAATGCTAACCTCAACATATATCAACCAATATAATATTTCATACAAAAATAAATAAATAAAATTAATAATAAATTTGATGTCAGCTAAATAATAATCGTCAACAATTATAGAGAGAGAGAGAGAGAGAGAGAGAGAGAGATGATTGTTACAAGAGGAATCTGAAAATTGATCACTCGTTGGGCAAATCTGTTTGGCACAATTCCTAGCTATCTTATGTCCACCAATTGTATTAAAAGTGAACATAGACCCATCTAAAGTCTCTTTAAAAATTTAATCTAAACTCTCATTTAAGCCTTAAAAGAATTGCATCTCAATTATTTTATCCCATTTGGTACTTAATAGATCTTAAGTTTAGATGGATCTACACTGATTAAATACTTCTCAAGTTGTAGAATGTGTGAAGCAATACTTGGATAAGAGTAATGTTTCACATCATCCAAAGTGCAAGACCCTGTGTGAAAGTATGAGGGAGAGCCCCTATTCAAAAGATATAAGTTAACATTGGATCCTTCAGCAACAAAAGACTCCATGTCAGCATCCTTGTCAATATTATTATGACCAGTGTAACAATAAAAAATATTGAAGTCGGGGAGCAATAACTCGAATGGTGAGGTAAGCTTCACACTCTCCCAACCCAAGTTCAAATCCCCAACGAGACATTGGCCTAGAAGGGTAGGTTCCACCTTCGAGTAAGACCCCAGATCTTGGGTGTGTCTCTAGACATCTAGGTCCTTGCTAAATCATAAGTTTCCTAGTAGGTGTTGGGTTGTGGGCTGTTGGCACTAGCATAGGGTTTGCTAGCCAGATTTTAACCAAGATTCCAGCCAATTATCAACTCCCCTAAATCTAAAAAACAATAAAAAATATTGAATCACAAACCTCTAATCCAACACTAGGATCCTTCACCACAATATCAGTACTTGTAAACATAGTGTTTCAATCATTGCATATTGGTGCACTGCTCTTTACATAAAAGAATACAATGGATTTTGTTAAACGTCCCTGAGACCAAATAGAAAATGGGATGAAAATTACATTATCATACCTTTTCACATTTCAAAGGCATCTCTAGCTATAAATGAGAATTGCATTTAAGTAAGACAACAAATAATATGAAACTAAGTGTGGGGATGAGCTCAGACAACCAATAATATGAAAATAAGTGTGGGGATGAGCTCTTAGTTTTCGCTTCCTGCCTAAGAGATATAGGTTAACTCATGTCACAACCTCGTTATGAACCTTTCATTCAGCTCACACCAGAGGAGACTCCTCTGAAATTCAAAACTCTCAACAATATTATTCATCTTACACCATTGAATCTCTTCACTAATTATTAACATCATCCACAGAATATGCTGCTAAAAGTATAATATTTTAAGGCTTTTGACAAAAATCTTCAAGAGGGAAGCAGGGAATTTGCAACATTGGTTCGAGAACTAGGGAAAAACTCAACCATATGCAATAATGCAATTTACCCAAATTGTTGCAGGAGAGGGTGCACTTGGGGTCAGAGCATCCAATTGAGGCAAATCATCATCAGACAACAAAAATGATGTCAAATATCACCTCTCTTTAACTATAAAACCCATCCACAATAGATTTTACTATCACACCAAGACCCTATTGTCAAATGATACTCATTTCTAGAATAATTATTATAAACCCAATCTATTGGCATGAACAGTGAAACCAAAACTTTGCTAATTTTTAGATATGAACGGTTGAGCAATATTGATTATGCTAAACAATATTGAGAGTGGGTCTTCCAGAAACTGTCTGTTTTGATAAACCTCTTTAGGTTGGGTAATATTAAATAACAACCATATTATCAATGTCCCACAAACCTACCTACCCCACCAAATCAAGGACTTGGACATATTCATTGTGAGAAGGAACAGTTCTCAAAATAAACCTTATGAATGCTCTGTTAGTAGACCCCATGTTATGACAGCATTAAAGTAGAAGTCATCACGTGATGCAACAAGGATGTCCACCTTAATCCAACTGTGATCCATGCTTTTCCTTTGAACATATCATACCTCTAACAGGCTTCAAAGTATCATCCACTAATATTCATCATTGCTTCCTGTATTCTGCTATATATTCTAACCTTGTGATGCACCATTGTATCTTGACAACGACTACTAACTTTGTGAAAAAAACATTGCAAATTACTTATATACCACTGTTACAGACCCATCGCTGCCTTCAACACTTCCTTTAAAATAAACTTCCAGAGTAACTTATGCACTTTGACTCGGATCTCTGTGGAACAAGATATTTCTAGAACAAATCTACAAATGTCCTAGCAGATATGATCACACAACTAGGTTGACCAACTTTTTCACGCATGAATATTTGACAGTATCATCACATTGGAGGCTATTTTTCAACAAGGTAGCAATGCTTCTCAAGTCACTTTCCAAAATCTTCTGTTAAACATATGAAATGCAAAACCTGCATTCGAGGTGGAACCTCCTCATGTGAAGACAGATTCCTTTATGTTTTGTGAAGAACAATACACATTTTAAACATCAATGCATTTATACAACTAACCGTTTGGCCACATTGCATGGTAAAAATATGAATATGTTAAACATACACAGCAATTTGGACAAACTATTACAAATTGATGAAGAAGTCTTCTAATACCCATCCTATGGACATGCCTTTGCACCTTCTGGCACAACTCCTTGTTTAAAGCTTATGCACCCTTGACCCGATCCCTGTCTTGAACTTACTGACAGCCATCCTCGGGTCTTGCTCAGTTCAATAAGGCTTTGAGTGAGTTCACTGCTATACCACAAAATGTGGATAACATGGTTGATGGCAAGTGTTCATGAGTTTAAACTTTATAGCCACCAATAATCACAGGGATACAGGGATTGTTGCAATTGCTAGAGCTGCATAGAATTTTTCTCTTGAAATTCTTGCAAATTGAATTCAAGGAACAAATAATTCCATGGACTAACTGACCTTTCAACACAATAGTTGTTTTCACCCTCGAAGGAAAACCTGTAGTTATTTTCAGGGCATTTGTTGTTATATTTTCTTTGAGAAATACAATTTAACCAAGATTGGAAGTAGATCCAAAGGTCATTGATGATGGTGGTTGACGATAGCCATGGTGTAATTGCAAAATACTTCAAATATATCTTATACAAAGACTTTGAACCTATATTGCTGAACAATGAGCACAATATGCATTAGGTCGCCTGGAAGGTTTAATAGTATTCCTTCAAGTACTATGTCACTACCCAATTGACAAGACCCCTGTGAATTGCTCTATGGCTTCTTATGTTGTTATTAATATAGCAATGAATGGATTATATGCATAATGTGTGTTGGAATACCATAAACAAACTTAAAAACAAAATATCATGCAGAAATCTTATATTGGTTATAATAAATACTAAATAGGATCCAAATTCTGACTGAAATTTAAAAAGATGGTTCATGGTAGTTGTATGTATTTCAAATGGAAGATGATGGATCTATCTATTGAGGACAGAGGATGATTGTGAATGTTTGAGAAGTATGCTACCACACTGACATGTAATGGCTCATTGTGAAGAACCTATCTTTGGATAGTGAATCTTCTTAAGGAAATCAACTCCCTTCCTTCTTTCGAGATAAATTATTATCACACATCCTCTCTCATCTACCTGGGATTTGAGGGAATCCCTAGAGCAACACATCCAAGGAGGTTGCCAAAAAAATGGGGAGTTACTCTTTAAAAAAATAAGCATTGCTCTATTTATTCACTGCTCTATATTACATAGTAAGGAGATAGATTGGGAGTGGTGGCATATTTTAGCCTACATTTGATGAGGCAAATAGATTTACCGTCAAAATTAATGTTCTTTCAACTTTCTACTACTGTATTTGTAAGACCGTTCTTTCAACTTTCTACTACTGTATTTGCAAGACCATCATGTTAGCCAAAACTTCCTCAATCCAAAATTTCCAAAACAGAAAAGTGGCCATTGATCATCCGGAAACCAAATCAAGCCTGTAGTTTGTTTGAACCATTCTAATTTTTTTGAATGTGTTTTGCACCGTGACAGCCTTTTAGTTTTAAATTATACAGTATCCTTCGATCAGTTAAAGAGGCACAGTTGTAAAAAATTATTACTAAGAAATTACAGATTTCTGTATACTGATCAGTTGACATTGTAGACTGGAAATTTTGATTTTCAATACCTAAAACCATGGATCAAACAATATAAAATTGCTTCAAAATTTTGAAAACTAGAAAGGGAAAGTATTGGGAGTTTGATGACCCAAATCCCTAAATTAAAAATTCCAGGAAAGTTTTAGCTTCTTAAAATCCAGGGAATGAAATGCAATAGAACGGCAGGTTGCTATTAGATTACAAATAAAATGGATTAACATAAGGAGGCAATACAAAGCAGACAATTAAAATAACACACATGGATTAACATACTTACTGGTTCCATGATATTAAACAAGCAATTAATAATAGGCGAGAAAAATTGAAGCTAACAGAAACACCTAATAAACTCATATAAAAACTTACAAGCTAAGATGTAACTCCAAGAATATAGCCTCTATAATGGAAGGGATAGCTACGTACCATTCCCACTTAATCTTAACTGGATACAAATACCTTAGCTTGGAAAAGATTGGTCAATGCCTCAACATGTAGACTTTGAAGATCTTCCAAACCAGAAATCTCCAGCCCATCAAGATTCTCACTCTACAGTATAAAGAAAATGCATGTCTATAGTTAGCTAGAAGAAAGAAACAACATATCTGGTCATAAGAAAGAAACATTGTAATAATGCATGCATTTTACCTTATTGAGCTCCTCTCTGTTTCGAGAGTAGTTTAATATTCTCTACTAAATAGGGCCAACCACGTGAAGGTGGAAGCTCATATGCCCCCCCCCCCTCACATCACTCTCAATTCCCCATACCCAATGCACGTACTTGGAAATAAATGATATTTTGTACGAACATCGTGAGTTTCTTGTCTTAAAGGAATTATGTGCATTCGATCATTAATTAGTTTATAGCATTCATTAATTAACTCATTCATTCATTCATACATAGAAAAAAATAAATAGTTGAAGACATTACTCCATAATATCAAAAATAATATCCGAGGACAATGCATAAAAAAATAATGTAATAGTGTACTTATTACAATCACTACTTTTTTTGGCGCTTTTTTCTCTCCACATATTACCTGGAATCTTCTCCATCTTGTAGGGAATGAGATCTTCGTCCACCAAAAAAGTAGTCTCAAATGTTCCCGTGCTAGTGACATGGAAAGATCCAGGAAATGTTGGGACGGCAGCATCAAAGTCATGCTCTTCTCCATGTACCGGCCCCTAATCCTCGCCAACACTCTCATGCCCCTGATCCTCATCAACACTCTCATGTTCTGTCTGGGGTGTCTCATTTTGTGTTTTCGACTGGCCAGACGGAAACTATACATGATCAGTGGCGAACGGGGTGTCATGCTCAATGGTATCAGCATGCCTCTCGTCAGGGAAAAAATATTCCTGTAGAAACAAATAATATTTTAGTTACTCATATACGAATAGGAAAAAAAATTGCATTTGGAATAGACTTATAATTAAAGAGTTTGCAGCTTACATCCAAGCGCTTTACTTTAAGCAACACATGATCTATCTTTGCTTGAGTCTCATCCTGCGTCATTTGTGGATCCGATATAAGCAGATTGACGACCTCCTGATTTAATTTTGTTTTTGCTTTTTGAACTGCATCCCGAATATTCTTTGAATTCTTGAGGTCAACATCATCAAGAATGTGCCCCAAATCCATATCCTTTGGATCTGTCTATAGATAAGTATCATCCGACATAAAAATAGAAAACATTAATATCAATTTGAAATCATTAATATAATTAGATAACATAAATATGTATAAATACAGTTTCTAAAATTCACAACGTGCTATATACCTGCTCATGACCCGATGAGCGTGGCATGCTAACATCTGTTGACATATCATCTGTCATGGAGCTCTTGCCTCGACCCTCAGCCTACAATCAAAATATTGACCACGTTGATATCATAATTAAACAAATGTACTTTCTAAAGAAGCAGGTAAGTAAAAATGTGGTATATATACCTGTTTCCTGTAGGGGGTGTCAGCCTCCCAGGCTCCATTGGGGACTTGCCTCGATCAGCTGACTGCAACAAAGTAATTAAAAACATTAATTTCGAACTGAAACCAATACAAGGGGAAAATCTTATTTAAAAACATATTTAAATATTGACCACGTTGATATCATAATTAAACAAATGTACTTTCTAAAGAAGCAGGTAAGTAAAAATGTGGTATATATACCTGTCACCTGTAGGGGGGTGTCGGCCTCTTAGGATCCATTAGGGACTTGCCCCGATCAGCTGACTGCAACAAAAGTAATTAAAAACATTAATTTCGAACTGAAACCAATACACGGGGAAAATCTTATTTAAAAACATATTTTTAAAAAAATTAATGGAAAACATATTGCGAAATTGATAACATAAAGATTACAGGTTTTGTGAAATGTTATATGTACCACTCCCGAAGTATCTGCATATGTATCTATCCGATTCAAATTGTAACTGATCAGCAACTCTTCCCCTGAAATCCTTCCCAAAAACTTCATGCAAAACAACCTCACTTATAGGGAAAATCCCTAATTCAACAAGCGCATAGAAAAATCAGCTAGCAGATAAAATATAGATCCTTTATTAAACCTTTTGGAATCATTGTGATCCTCTCCTTATGGTGCATTCTATCATGCAAAAATGTTTGAACTTTACCCAAGAGATAATGCAAAAAACCCTAATACAAAAGAGGTTTCCTTATAGGGAGACCCTAGCACAATAAGAGGATTGATTTTTCATCTCAACATAAAGCATGTAGGTCTTCTTAAGAATGTTTTTTGCAAAAGCATTATCCTCATCCCATAGCGCAATAACTAATCCAAAGCTTTGGCACTTTACCCCCAAACCATGCCAAAACCCTAATACCAAAAGCAGGTCCCCTTGTAGAGAAACCCTAACCAAACATAGCCATGGGCCTTGTCCCAAACATCAAAATCTACAATCTCCTGATTTCTGGATACTGCAAGCAAGGAAAAATTGAGGAGGCATCAACTCTTCTCTTTGAAATGGAGAAGTGGAGTATTCTGCCATATGGTTTTATGTTTGAGTCACTGATTAAAGGGCATTGCAAAATATGCAATATGGAGGCAGCCCTGACACTGTTTCATGAAATGGAAAGGAGAGGAATTGCAGCAAATCTCTTTTGCTACACCAACCTTATTAATGGGCTCTGCGGTAAAGGCAGGATGGAAGAAGCAAGTAAACTTGTAGAAGAACTGCTTGAGAGGGATTTACTTCTTGGCATCAATACTGATAGTAGATTATACTCTGAATATTTTAGAAGATTGAATTCTGTGGGAACTGATAATTTGTTTGTTGGGCCAGAGCTTGATATCTCGTTTGTTGATTTCATCAAAAGGCTTTACCATGAAGGAAAGATACAGGAAGCAGAAACTATATTAAGGGAAGTGGAATTAAAGAATCCAGCTTCTGGTATTTCAAGTTGTACTGTGCAACTTTATGGGTCAATCAATGATGATGACATTGATACAACTTCCATGCTGACAGCTAATACAGATGAAGAAATTCCGAAGGAGGTTTTGGCCACTCATGTCAGTTCACAGGATATGGAATCTATCATCAGGCTTTGTAAGGAAGGTACAATGCAAGATGCATTGATGTTTTATGATGAAATGATTAAAAAGGCGATAGTGCCAAACTTTAAGACTTTTAGTGTTCTCATTAGGTCACTTGACACAAATGATAAGCTGCAAGAAGCAAACAGGGTAATGAAAGAAATGCTAGTATTGCTCAGCCATGTCACTTGAAAGAGGAACACTGTAAATTATGGATAATTTATTAATTTCTGAGGGATGGTAAAAATTTGACTACTTGAAAGACTCAAGAGAAATGGGAGAGGATTTAGAATCTGTTCCATTGGCCCTCAATTCGCTTAGTTGATCTACTTCTGGAGAAACTGTCTTGACTCTTGATAGTGGACTTATTCTCATTCATTTTTGAGGAATACACAATCGGAGGGAAGAGGGCAAGGCTCTTCCACATATTATTGTGTGACATCAGAAAGATATTGCTTTACCTTGTTTATCGATCAGCACCTTTTGCTATTTGAATGTGTTAGGATGTTGATGACATTCAATTGATGTCTACTCATGAGAACCGATCTCTTAACTTGGCAGTTTGCTTATACATGTTTAACTTGGAATTTATTATACACAGGGCCTGTGTTGAAGTCAGGAAAGTTGCAGAGATGTTTTCAACTAACTCCCCACTTTCAATGCCTGAATAATTGGTTTTGGTAAAAGTAAGCATTTTTCTAGTGTTTCAGGAAGAGTGTTCAAAATTCTCAGGATTGAGGTATGTCCTCACTTCATGCAGAAAATTCGACATACCTGATGAATAGTATTTCAATCTTGAGAACTGTTGTTTATTGCTGACTAATAAAAAAATTGAGCATTGTGCTTAATACTCTTGTATCTGTAAAA